>RPFO01000645.1:262184-532184 GCA_009746045.1 Mesostigma viride
CCTCTCCCTCTCCCTCTCCCTCTCCCTCTCCCTCTCCCTCTCCTCTCCCTCCCTCTCCCTCTCCC
Source organism: Mesostigma viride (assembly GCA_009746045.1). NCBI lineage: Eukaryota > Viridiplantae > Streptophyta > Mesostigmatophyceae > Mesostigmatales > Mesostigmataceae > Mesostigma > Mesostigma viride. The sequence continues at coordinate 262,250 of RPFO01000645.1, forward strand.
TCTCCCTCTCCCTCTCCCTCTCCCTCTCCCTCTCCCTCTCCCTCTCCCTCTCCCTCTCCCTCTCCCTCTCCCTCTCCCTGGGATGTGCACACATGCACACATGCGCAACCCCCATGCAGCTGTTCATGGAGGCTTTCTACGGCGTCTCCCGCCTGCTTTGTCGCGCACCCAACGTGCGGGGCAGCTGCGTGGAAGGTGACGCGCTGCACACCCTCAACAGCATGATCGTCGTCGCCTGCTTCTCCGCCCTGGTGCATTCCCTGGCGCGCATCAACACCCTGGATGTGCTGCGCCCCGTGTACAGCGTCGTGTTCTTTGCCGCGATTCTCCTCTTCAGGTAGGCCGATGCTATCGTCCAGATGGTGCCGGGCGGCCCAGTCGTGATGAAACCATTTTTAGTAAACTGAGGTTTTATTAAATGTGTAGTAGATAGGCAACTCATGGTTATGAGCCCCGGGTAGGTGCGGATGCAAGAATTAGGTGCGTGCATGCATGGATCCTGGTGCGGTCATTCCTTGGCAGGGCCTGCGAGTGCAACTTGCTTCTACTGCCAGCATGTTCAAAGCGTTAGACACAGACGCTGTGCCGAGGTGTGGACAGCAACAAGCTCAAGGCATATGCATTTCTTTGTGTGTAAGTCCCCAACTGGGCGTATACGTGGATACGTCTGCCATCAGCTTCTAAACATTAGGTGTTGTATGTATCGAAAGAGCCATGTTGAGATAGCGACCTGACGCTGTTGGTCAGGAAGGCACCACGGGTGAGTGTAGCAGGGGAACTTGGATGGTCGCCCCATCCCATCCTCCCTGCGTAATTGGTAGTCCCTTTTGGGGTAGAGCTGCTTCGATGCCAGAAGAATAATGGAGAGGATTAGCATCGGCATGCGTTTGTCCATTATAGTGGAATATGTTCGTGATGCCTGCAATAATTACCTGTCAACAGGGAAAAAAGTGGACGTTCGACATGGACAACCCTGACCCACATAAGGTCTGCCTTACATGGCTCTACGCCTCCCCTTTCACCCACTGGTCATGCGTGGCCCTTATGCATATCATGTGTTTGCATGCCACCTGGCAGCTTGCTGGGGGGCGATGAGAGCATCGGGTCAGGCCTGGCCCCCAGCGTTGACAACATCGCGGACTGGCGTGCGTCGCAGGTCATCATCATGAGCGTGCTACTCGCCGTCAGCACGGTGCGCGCGCGCCAGCTGGCCGGTTGCTGCTCTTGACGTTTGTTGTGTTCGCATGTACCATTCTCCCCGGTGGTGTTCCTACGTAGAATGGCAACCCGGTCCGTTGCACCGCCACTGCGTGCTGACAGGGCGTGCGCGCTGCATCACTATTTCTTCGAATCTCTGTACAGCTCGTGCTTGGCTTGTATGCCTTGATGCGAGCTGCTGGATGAGAAAATGGGTCCGGGGTGGGAAGGGCAATTGTTATTGGTCAGGTGATTGCATGAAGCGTACAAGGTAATAGAAAAACTGCCACGGCTGCCACTGCTGCCACTGCTGCCACTGCTGCCACTGCTGCCACTGCTGCCACTGCTGCCACTGCTGCCACTGCTGCCACTGCTGCCACTGCTGCCACTGCTGCCACTGCTGCCACTGCTGCCACTTCATGATCTCACTGCTGCCACGGCTATCATCCGGCAGGCGGCGGGCATCTACCACATCGTCCACGCGGCGCTTTCACTGCCCTCCCGCGTCGAGATCGGCCTCTACATCGGCGCACTCGTGCTGGCCATCGGCGCCATGGAGTTCTCCTACTTCTACCTCTGGTGAGGGGGGGGAGGCGGGCACCCAACACTCATACTAGCGCACACGAGTTGTCCGTGCTGGTGCTGGTGCTGGCCATCGGCGCCATGGAGTTCCCCTTCTTCCTCAAGTGGGTGCGGGGGGGCACGCACACTCTAGGTCCTACATTTTTGGGGCCGGCCTGTTGGTGCTGGTTATATCATGCCCATGGAGTTCTCCTACATCATCTACCCGTGGTGCCTGGGGGCGGGGTGGAGGGCACACCGCACACAGGGGATTCCATAGGTTTAGGTTTGGGGATTCCATGGATATTTCTGAGTGCTCATTGATACTTTATGCTTGGCAATCGCTGCTCATTGCAGAAGCGTCCACAGGAGTGCTTCATCGACCAGGTCTGACTCAATGGATGGGTCGCAGTGATGCATGCCCGAATCAGTGACGGTTGCCAGTGAGAGACACCACCCCAGGAACCACCAGGCAAAAACATGGTCCTTCCTGGGCAACAGCAGTCCTGCACAGCGATGCCAGCAAACCACTGAGCCAGGAACCGATTTTAACTGTATTTCTTGCACATGCAGCCATTCATTTCCTTGCCCGGGCCTTGCTCAAGAAGCAGCATGTTACTTCACCATAACCCAGCCATAGAGAATAAGAAACATGTTACACACAAACCAGGCACTCAGGTTTATGCATGGGTGCATAGCGCCGGCACTTGATGTGTATCTGCCAATTACTTATAACAACATGTGGCTTCCCCCTATCACACCGTCCTTACGTAACATGTATTTGTGTATAAAGCTGCCTGGCGGGCAGCGGCTCTTCTCCGAACATCCGTCAATTGTCGCATGCGCGTGCAGTCCTCCGCACATGCTTGTGGCATGGAACCAGTCTGGGTGCGTTCCCTATCTAAATATGCTGAATATGATTGTTTGATTATCGATCGGGTTGATGGCCATGCACACGGTTGCACCTGGCAGGGGGGAAGGGCTGCACCTGGCGTACTGGTTCCCCTTCTTCCTGGGTGCCTGCTTTGCCGCGTTCCCAACCTGGCCGTCCGCACTCGCACAGGCAAGTTGCACTTCGGTGTTGTCGTGGGCGAGCCAGTGCTCAGTGACGTGCGCCACTGCTTCCCATGCAGAAGTGCATGGAAGGCAGTACCAGGACCTCTGCCGAAGCTCCGGGAGCATGGAACTGCACCATAGATGCACAACTTGTCTATGTAGAGTGAAAGTTTCTCCGCCTTATCTCTCCACCGTGGGCCACCCCCTTCACATGGGAAGGCCAGTGGGGAACAAGCTAGCTTGGCATGGACATAATTCAAAGGGAAGCTATACAATAGTGTGTAGCTGTGCGCAGGTCGTCCGTGGTCTGCGGCTTCGGATACTCTGCACACCCATATATGCATGGCGGACTCCGATAGCTTGCATGAGCGGGGGGCATGAGGTGCTGCTTTGGATTCTTTTACATGGCAGTACCATGATTGACACCTATACCTGTACACTGTGCCCAATTCCACTACCTCTCTTTCACGCGGACCCCGACCATGCCTAGCTTTGCTTCACATACGGGTAGATTCACAGCGTTTGCCATTAATGGTACCTAGTATAGTGAACTGGCTCTTGTCAAGGGCTGGGCTACGTAAGCACTGCAAACCTAATTGGGACCACGCCGGTCATTGAACAAAGGACACGTTGATGACAATGGCAAGAGAGCAACGCTGGGACAGACATGCACTATACATCATTGCTTATTTTCTTACAGAAGTGCATGCACTGCCATACCTATAGAAAGGGATCTGAAAAAATTGTCCGATGCATCCACATCTAGGTGGTGCTATGTGGCCATGTATGGAGACGATCATGATTGCATTCAGTTTGTTGTTGGTGGTGCCAAGCTGTCAAATAGATTGATTGATCTATGAACTGTGTTGACGACCCTGTCACACGTATCCTGCATCAATCGCATTTGTTTGATCCCCCATGCATCCACTGCTGTGTTGGCCCATGTGCAGGGTTTCTCTCTCGGTGTCATGACGCAGGGCCTTGCTAGCCAGGGATACGCCATCTTCTTGGATGGCTGAGGCCAGCTGTGGGAGACTATCATGCACTAGCTGTATACAGCCATTTTAATTTCTATAAACATGTGCACGGCCTGGGCACCGCACCGCCTGGGGCTCTAGGTGATGGAACCAGGAAACGATAACCATGTGTTGACCAATGATCGGGAAACCAGATACGGGCTTGGCATTGCGAGGGCGTATACAAGGGATACTCGTGTCAATTGTATCCTGCCAGCAAGCTCGCATTCATTGACCGGTGCAGCTAGTTAGCCACATTACAGTATCGAAACTCAGTTTTTAAACTTTCACGACATGTGACGAAAGTACGATGGAACGGAGATGGAGCCGAAAGGAGTGCACCTGAATGCACGTGTACCCACCGCTATAAACAGCAAGACACGCACCAGCACACTAAATGCGTGAAATAGCTCAGCATGATGTTACCCTAATTTCAAAGCTTATTTTGGTTCAATGCATACATGTCTATCGGTAACTAAAACCGAACTGACTTGAACATTTGCAAGAGATAAATTGTTGCTCACGTTGCCTAGACAAGCCATGCTGCAGCACATGCATGGGCGCCTTACTATACGTACAGAACATACGACACGGATAACGACGTCAAAATGCCGTGAGTTGGCGCACATGGCTGCGGCGCGCGCATCCACAGATATCGACACTATGTTTTATAGGCTGAGTATAATTGAAGCAGTCGGTCGCGGTGAGTGCACCACAGTCCAAAGGTTCAATGTTGCACAAGTGTACACGCACACATACGCCGCAAAATCATGGATACAGCTATGCGCGAACCTCTCCCCTTGTGTTACAGGACATTACCGTTTCGTCTTAATGTCGACCGTTAAGTGCTCCAATATCAACTAGACGATGATCATATCGGAGAACTATTCATGTCCCCGAACTCATGTATCCGAGCGTTTGTGTGTAGTACACACAAATGAACCGCGTGCAGGATACTACAGCAGATATAAGCGAAATATGGTGAAAGCAAAGCATTACTCGATCTCTTGTGTGCAAAATTGGTCCCCCGCCCGGCGTCAGTGACTAGTAATGTACGTCAGCGCGCGCGCGGCAGCAGGCCGGTCTCGACCGGACTCAAGCCGGCTGCTGGCATGCTCCACATCATAACTAGTGGTCAGTAATGACTAATATGTGGTCACCGTCAGGAGATCTATATGGTCGCCATCGTCGAATTTGGTAATAGATACGGTAAAGACAAGATAACGGCAGGCTCGAGCTACCATGGTCCGGATGCTCCCGACTTCTGGCCTGCGCTGGTTGATAGATACGATAAATATGAGCATCCAATATGAGCATACAATTGCTCCAGGAGACACCCGACGGTCAAGGACTTCTCGGCAAATTGATTACATCGTACGCCTACATTCCAGCATTTCAATGTCACCGCATTCGAGTGGTCCCGTGGTCACTGTCACAGGCGTGCATGTTACCCTTGGACCCCACCACAGTGATACGCGACACCACATGGCTACATGTTGGCAAAGGGCGACTGGACACGCTTGCTCTAGACCCGCTAGAATTTGGGTGGGTCCTCACATCTGGCGGCACCCCCATGACGAAGTGCCTTTTCGAGTACACGGCAGACTGGGGATACCGGCTACTTCTACATAAAAATCATAGGATGCACCCGGGTCGCCTGCGCTGGCACCCCGAGTGGCCGGGCTACACCTGGATCAAGAACATTACCTTGGCAGTTGATCACCCATTGGTTGACAAACGGGCCACCGACGTCCAGCACCTGCTTATGCATCGGGCCATCGGGGTCAATTCCCAATTGCACCACCGGTACTCCCACGCGGCGGCGTGCTTATGCAACTTTCCAGATGAAACAATTGAGCACAGATTTCTGGACTGCCAACTCGCCGGGGTTTGGCAATGGCTGCTGGGTATATGGGCCAAGTGGATGGCTATTACAGCTCCCCCCACCACCGTCACACTATCTACGGTTATTTTCGGCATCACGGGATTACGGGACGCGAGCCTCACAGCCAACCAGATGGCATGGATATGGCTACGCACGACGATGCTTCACACCATATGGCAAGTTCGCAACGAGACCGTATTCACGTTACGTGCCGCGTACACGAGAGGTGCCGTGGTCCGCCGGTTTATCTCCTCTTGGAACCTGGCTATGCGTCGTTACTGGCTCCTGGCGACGGAACAACACAAAGTATGGGACCCGGGCCCTAACAATGACACCCCCAGCCCCCTGGAAGTCTTCCATGCACTCATGGGCATGAACCAGGTCTTTACACGTATGCCGGATGACGATATATCTACAGTACAATGGCTACCTTGGTCGCAGGGCGCGCCTTATTAATGCGGGCACCCCAATTTAGGCAAAACTAGGCATTTCAGGCTATTTTTGGCATAACTGGGTCACCTTAACTGTTATATGGAAATAAACTAACACCCATTTCACCGGAAAAATATGAGCATCCAGACGCCACTGTGCCATTTCATGAATATGACATGAAAAATGCCCTTGGGGCTCGGATCGAACAATCGAGTTCAATCCCTGCCCGCGCTCTGGCCCGCACGAAAATCATGCAACTGCCGCGTGATGCACCCCGACGTAGAACCCTAAACCGCCAGCTCCGAGGGACACGTGTCAATGGCAGCGGGCAGACAAATACCTGTTCACTCGTCGTATTGTTCGGCGACACGTGGTTCTAAAGTGAACCTGCAGCTTCGAGACAGTCCCCGCGCAAGAATGCTGGAAAACCCTGGGTGAGAGCAGTTATTTACGTCTTTGTCTTTCCATTTTTTATGGTGACCGATCACCCATGGCTCTGCCGCCCACTTTTGAACAGTTCGTGACTTGGTTCGTGATGTTACGAAAATTGATTCGTCCGAGGATGGCTTTACTGCAATGAGCTTTTTTCTTAGGTACCGGGGAATGAGCACCCGCGCCCTGTCTGGTTCTTGGGCCTACATCGTAACCGAGCATGGTATGGTAGCACGTACCTGCCCTTAATGTCGGAAAGGGAGTTCAACACCGCTAGTAACAAGACGGCACCCTTTGGACAGGCACGTGGGTGTTCTCTTTGTGGTGCACCAGCGGTGCGAGGTCAATTGCAGGATGTGTTTAAAGTATTCGTCTGCCACGCATGTCGGGCGTCACGCGAGGGGGACTACTCCCTCATTACGAAAAGCACTGCAAAGGAAGAGTACCTTTTGACAGACAAAGACTTGGCCTCGCTAAACTTTGTAAGCAAACCAAACCCCCAAAACAAAGAGTGGAGCAATATGCGGCTGTACCTGCGTCTGCAAGTGAAAGCCCTATCCGATGAACGGTATGGAGCAGGGCAGCTGGAGCTGGAAAAAGAGCGGCAATTGCAGTCCAAATTTGAGCGTGCAATGAAACGAAGGAAAAAAGAATCCGAAAAGAAAGGAGACACAAGGACGCCCAAGGCCCAGAAGATTGCCGAGGAGTTGGCTCGAGCGGATGAGACTGCCCATGTGCATTCCTATGAAGGTATGCACTCCAGGTCATCTGCTTTCAGCAACGAACCCTGCATGTTCCGCGGCTGTTTACTATTTATCCTTCGTCCCAGCTGAATGGGGTTTCATGTGGGCTGGCCTGCGGTCCTGTCCAGTAACCTGTCAGGTTGCCTTCATACAGCACTCCGAGAAGGGTTAGGCACGAGGAATGCACTGGGATAACAGACGTTCATTTGCAAGCAGCAGGTAGCCCCCTTATCCATCCAAGTAGCTTCCTCATGCACCCCCCCATCTAGGCCTAGCATGCCCCCCACCCCCCCCTGCCCCTCAACGCCCTTGTACAACTTCAATTCTATCCCCCGCGTCCTGTGGTCATGTTTGCTGCCACATACATCACTTTGCTGCCACACGCATCGCTCACGTACAGCTTCATGCCCGCTAGAGCCCTGGGTGTAGCCTGGCCCAGCTGGTACAGCACGTCTGGACTAGTAGCATCCAAGACCTGCCCCGTATGCCTAGGCTTCGCGAGGGCTACCCCTCGTTCGACAGGGGGTCGGGTCGGCCCGGGCTAGGCCATGCCAACCTTTGTTGTGCCTGATCTGTGCAGTTTATTAACTTGTTCTGCACATCAAGTGTTAGGTCCATCTCATGCCAGGTTGTTCTTTCAAGTCTAAATGTAGGGGTGCCTGACTTGTCTCTTTGTTTGCTGAAGCATGAATCGTGCATAGCTATACTTGCACTCGAAGACTTGTATATCTTGACACCGTCATTCATCTTCTTGACTGATTCGCTACGCTCGACAGGTGATGGGGAGATGGTTGATGATGAGGCCGGTCTGTGGAAGAAGACGTGTGCGTGCGGGATGACAATCACGTACGAGAAGCTGTGAGAGATGATCACCCGTCCAACAGTGTCGGTGACAGGGGCACACGGGACCGATTGCCAAGCCTCCCACTTGCCTGAGCTGATTATCATCACGAGCTTTAGCGCCAAAGCGCGCTTAACATCGCTCCAGAGCATGCACGCAGATATAGCATCTTTACGGTGGTTTTACATCATCTGATTGGGCATATATTGCTCGGTCCACAGTGAGCACGGACGATACATTGCAATATCCATGTATATAGTTAGCAAACAGCCAAATACCATGTGAATTATGGATATGGGTAGATAACTAGGCTACACAGTTCCATCTCCATTCATATCCATCATCCTGAATGACTCCAAAACGCGGATAAGATAACGGCGAGCTCGAGTGACCATGGTCCGGATCGATAAACTCCAGATTTCTGGCATGCACTGGTTGTCTCACATTGCAGAGATAGGAATCCCCTGCACGCATATCGGTGTGTTAGCTCCTGCCGACCGTTGCATTGTGCTGCGATCGATATCTTGGTTTTGGTTTAATTTTCTCTGTGTGCAGCTTTTCTCGGACATTTGGAAGCATGCATGTGCCAGGCTGACGTAAATTGACTGACATGACCCGTAATGCTGGTAGCTCCATGGATTGAGCTGTAATTCCTCGTGCTAAGTGGGGTACTTATTTCCATCGAGGGTGATTCCTTCCTTTTAATGGCCTTAGAGGGATCAGCGATTGCAGCAGTTGTTCTTATATTTTTAAAAAATAATTAATCAAATTATGAACATGAAGTCCTCCGTGGGGACATCATGTAGCACATATCCCCTTGCGATATGGACGGAGGAGAGTGAAGCCGCAAAACCTGAATAAGCTCACTCTGAGCTAATCTAGAAAAAAACTAACTACTCTACTCAAGCGCCCCTACCTCCTGGGGGGGGAGGCAGAGCTTGCCCACAGCGGCTGGCGTGTGGGCCTGTGCATTCAATTACAACTGGACATATTCGATCCTGGCCGCTAGGAACACCTGCATGCCCTAGCTGATCATGCGAGGTTGTCTTTCTAGCTAGCTAGGTCTCGATATAGGTTAGCAAGCCGTAATTTGTCCACGGCTACAGTCTACACATACCTTTTCTTGTAGCCCTTTCGTGTATATGTGTATGCCTTCCCTCTTTTCCTTAGAACTTAGTTTTTTTTTTTTTTTTGGTCGGTAGTGGTGTATGTGCGTGTGTGTATGTGCATGTGTGTGTGTGTGTTTTCCCTATCAACCTTTCTTGTTACCCTCTGTCTCCCTCCATGCAGGTCTTCCTAGAGGTAGCCACGCGGCTCCCGCGGCCTTATAATTCGCGTCTTTGAACCTCTCAGAGAACTACCCTAGTCCTTCCATGGCGTTGGATCGCCATACGTCCAGGCGTAGTTGTCTCGACTTCATAGATCCACCTCCATTCATTTATATTCTGCGTTGGTTGTCTCCTTGATATTCCATCATCCCGGGTGAACGACTCGACATGCAAATGCGGAACTAAGATAACAGCAGGTGACATAAATCGAGCTGCCATGATCCGGATTCTTCAGGATTTCTGGCTTGCACTGGTTGTCTCTTTGATATGTGGAGACTAGAGTCAGTTTTGGATAGCTTGGGATAAGATCGTACCATATGCACGGCGGCCAGTTTAATTATATACATTTGATGCTATATTCTGACCTGGCCTGGCCCCAAGGACATTCCCAAAAGGGTAGGGAAACCTGTCACGAACTACGTTCAGATGTTGCTGGACGACCTAGTGGTCCCAGCCCAGTTTGAGCACCGCATCCACTCTCTCTCCCGTCTTTGGACTGCCATGCAGGACAAGACGCGGTGGAAGAAGATTGTCAAGGCGCACACGCCCGACCCTGTGGGCAAGCCACCTCCCCCCAAGCGGAGGAGGCGTTTTGATGATGAGTAGTGCAGTTAGGATTTTCTAGATAGAGTTAGGATAGTTCGATCACGCGGCTTCCTCCACCCCACCCATCATGAAATATGTGCTACATGACCTCCCCACGGAGGCATGTTATAATTTAATTTTTAATTTAATATTCTGAACTTAATTCTGAATTTAATATTATGAGTCTGCACACGTAGGTCAGATCATGCATTGAACATGTTTTGCATCCTGCACAGCTGTAGTCAGTTGTTCAAAGATTTAATTTGTAATCATGCATGCATTAACTAGCTTTAAAAGAAAATGATCATCAAAACTATTCGATCAATTCTAGTTCAATTCATTCACATACCTAAAGCTCGATTCTGTATAAAATATCAAGGGAGCTCTGGGAGAGTAATTGCACTGCAGGGTCGTGCATTCACGGGATACATGGTCGTCAGAAACGGGATACATGCATGCACAAACGTACTTTAATTTGATATAGGCACATCAGCTATCGAATATTTATGCGCCGACAGCTCAAGAAGCTAGAGGGCCCAGGGACCACGTATACCCCCTAGTCTCTCATTGCACCTTGAATGTGCAGGCTCTATTTAATTGTATTGATAAATTGATTGATTGACGCTCGCTCCGCAGCTACCTACGCTACATACTTCACATTATACCTACATTTGAAGTTACGTACTTATGCTCACGTACGTACTTATGCTCACGTGAGCATAAGTACCCAGGGAAATGAAGATGGGATGGGGTGGATGGTGTAGCTATCTAATTCCTAGTTACATACAGGGTTGGGCGGGCACCACGGCCCGAATCGTTATGCCTGCCAAACGTGGTCACACGCGGAGCCCCCACCAGCTGGGGGGTGTTCTATATGCTATAGATAGAGACATAAAAAGTTCACGTCCCCGGATATGGTGGATTTACGTTCAAGTGATTAAAAAGAGGACAGGTAAATCCTCGTGTTTGAGAAATCTTCTAGCAGAGGGTTATACCCACTTTTTGTCTGAGTCTGTTGATGGTCGGCAAAGGTGCGCATAAAGGCAGCCGTGCTGACATGCCATCCCTGCCGTACTGACAAAGCATCCCCTTGCTCGGCTTGTGCCTCACAGTGGCTCGGATGGTCGCCCTTATGGTAACTGGTGGCAGATGCCAGGAGGTCCATTTCTCGTAGCAGGTTGAAGTCCGTGGGGAAAAATATATCCGCAGATCCCTGAATGCCAGCACGGGGGGGGGGGGGGGGAGGTCAGGGCAAGCAGGATGGCACGTACGGGACAACCCGAGCCACGAATTACATAGTACACATGTAGGGAGATGAATCGGGCTGTGTGTTGCCTCTGCTACTAGGGATTGGAACCAAGAGAGCCAAGAGGAAGGCTCGTTGCTCACAATATGCACACCTTGAAAATTTGGATTCAAATGCAACCCTCTCAGAATTGACCGCGTTAAAGATCCTGATCATGGCTTGCTACAAGTTCCCGTGCATTCCCATATCATGCAAGAAGTTTTGACTCAGGAGGGGTTTGACCACAAGGGATATCCCATCCCAAGGGAGGTTCCTTCTCAATTGACGAACGAATCGAAAACCAGCCTCTGTTTTCAATGCCATTCTAATAATGCATGCTTGTTGTAACCTAATAAGATGATGCTTGAAGGCTCTTGAGGATAACCTGGTATTGCCTAGAAAGTAGCAGAAAAGGCCGTGGTGGTGACAACAACGACGCATTCCTCTAGATGCTGATAGAGGATAAAGACTATATGGAACACCAACAGGTCATGTGGCGCCAACACAGCGAACGCGTTACCAATAAAACTCGCCCCCCGGCTGATTTTGTGCACACACCTCAGGGACCAGGTACGTGGTGTGGTCAACGGTCCGCCCTCCCACCTGCGTACGACAACGACATGTCAAAATGGCGAAACATGCAGCGCCCCCATGGATATCGGGTGGCATTTACTTGGGCCCCATGAGTATAGGCTGGGGTGGGCAGCTGGAGCCAGGTACAACCTGAACGTGGGACGCCAACGAGCCCACATATGTGCTACAAAGGGAAAACAAAAGACCCTACAGCAATAGTGGGGCATCTACGCGGCTGCTTGCAGCTGAGCCATCAGATGCTATCATCCACAGCGCACAGAGGAAGGACCGAGCCAAGCGATACGGACATGAACGGCCATGCTTTCTACTCTAGCATCCCAGCAGCATGTGGCCATGCTTTAGATAATGATGATGAATCGCTCCGGTTCGACCAGGCGCCTTGGTGGATTGGCAACGCCAGTGGGAAGGAGCACCAGTGTGTCACGATGACAACTGCTGGTATGCCAATCAGGGTGATTTTCCTTGTTTATTTTTCTCACACATTGAGATGACGGTATAAACAGCTGCCATCCGCTTTGCTGCGAGAGCGTAATAGGAGAGCTGAGAGGGCTATGTCTGTTCCTGCCATGCCATCGGCGCCCATGCACACCAACGGATGCACGTACAAATTCATACATGTACACAAGCACACGCACAAGAACTCATACATTCACACTCAGCCCCCACCGTGGATGCCACCACCACCACCGCCACCACCACCACCACCGCACAATATTATGCACACAGACACGTATGATAGCACCCAACGTTGACGCCACAAACACCACATTCTATACACACAGGCACGTATGACAGCACCCACCGTGGACGCCACCAGCGGCGCGCGGTCTCCCTCGATGGTGACGTCTGGCAGCGTTGCAAAGTCGGCCGCGATGAGCATGTGCGCGGGCCGTGCCGCGTGCAGCGTGTTCAGCAGCTCCTGCCATTCCGCCGGTGGGCACGGGCCTATGCATGACATGGGTCAGCTGTTAAGTATGGGTCAGTCGTGGGGATCCTTATCAGCATCATAAGTCCAGCGGCTCAGCGAGGACCATGGGTCACAAACCAACAGAAGGCAAGGGGGGCATTGTGACAGCCAGGGACAAGCATGCCACTTTATTGTGGCTGATGTACTCCGATTCGAACCCCTAATGGCAGTGCTGCTTGGAGGTGTTGGCTCACTGCTGATGAGGCGAGTGGAGCACTGATTAGGAACCGGTAGCATTCCAGAGCTACAACCGTGACTAGGGGACCGTAAGAGTTGAACAAAAGCGGCTCGCTTACACACAACCGTAGTGAGAAGAAACCATACTTTCATCACAGGCCACGTTCCCATACAGTCTCATTATATCACATGCTTGTGTGTTCCGTGTCAAGTCACAGTGGGCTCGCCCATCACAGCACATGGCCACTACATGCGCCCGCTCGTTGCTGGCCCACATTCCCTACCAAGCACCCTACCATGCACCCTACCATGCACTCTACCAAGCACCCTACCATGCACCCTACCATGCACTCTACCAAGCACCCTACCATGCACCCTACCATGCACCCTACCATGCACCCTACCATGCACCCTACCAAGTGCCATACCATGCACTCCTACCATGCACTCTACCATGCACCCTACCAAGCACCCTACCATGCATCCTACCATGCACCCGGTTGGCAGCCATGCCACGTGCCCCCGCCGTTCCCCCCCCAGCCAGCGGGGAAGCCATCGTGACACATGGTGAGCCATGTTCTCCCTTGCCGACAGCTGGCCCCACAGGTGCCGCACGCGCGCGGACCACTTCTCCCCTGGCTCCCCGCCCACACTGGCATCCGCACCCTCCTGCACATGCCCACTGTCGGGTGCCCCGCCTGCAGAAGCCAACATCGCATCCCCTTGGACACGGTGGAGGGCTCCAGTCTGGTCCACCCGCGCCAGCGCTTGCAGGCACTGGAGGATGAGCGGATCGTGCACCGGCTCGTGCGCCTCTCGCACAGACAGGGAGGGCGACGGAGGCCGTGAGGGCACCCCTCCGTGATCTATCGTTTCAACGTATGTCTGCATGAGCTGGCCGGAGTCAGGGCAGAGCCAGACGCGGTCATGGGGCAGGTTGTCCGCCACCTGTGCATGCCCACGTGGGTGTGGGTGGGGAGCGCATAAGCATGGGCATGGGTGGGGCGCATGTGGACATGGGCATGGTTGTGGGTGGGGCGCATGTGGACATGGGCATGGTTGTGGGTGGGGCGCATGTGGACATGGCAATGAGGAAGACGGTCGATGTGCACGCGATGTGCATGGGATGTGCACGCGATGGGACGGCCATGCGGAAAAGTAACGACAAGCATCCAACGGCGATGTGCCCTTGTCAAGGGAACAAAGGATGCTCTGCCATGGGTCTACGGAAGAGGCTCCAACAAGCGGACCAAGATCTTCTTGAGCTCTGCCAACTCCACGGGCCCCATGTGAAAAGTGGGTGAGGTGGTAGGTGGGTGCCCCTCCTGCAAATGAATGCGGTGGAGCACTGGTCTGGCCGGGGGAAACGTAGGTGTTTTCTCCTTAAACACGGCTGAATACTAATCGAGCACTGCGTTGAGTCGTTTCACCTCGTCTTCTGACAAGGCCATGCCAAGCGAGTTTAACGAAACTCCAGCCTGTGCATGCTGGGCCCGGGCCCGCGCGCGTGGGCAAAGGCGTCCAGACGAATGGAGTAAACGGGAGGAGGCTGCCGGGCTCTCATCATCCGCTTGAACTCCCTTTTGGACATGAGAATGTCCGCAAGGCGACGCCGGTCACTCTCCAGGGCAGGCGTCATCGGTGATGGTCAATACGTTGGCCGCATACTGCCACTCAGGTAACCAGAATGACCCATCCTGGAAGTGGGTAACCATGGTACCAAAAGAGACGGTCACCTTGGATATGTGCAACCAGTCAATCCCTAGGATGATGTCAGCCGCTTGTAAGGGAATGACCGTGGCGCGAATGGGCACGCTGGTGCCTTGTACGATAGGGGCCAAGTCCACATAGCCCGGGGATGGCCGAGTATAGCGATCCGAGTATCGCACGCGCCGAGCAACGGTATGGGGAGTCGGGGTTACTCCCAGGCGCTACACTATGGCCTCACCGACGCAGGTGGTAGCCGTACCACTGTCGATGAGGGCCTTGATGCCCTCCAAACAACGCCCAGTGCCCTGGGGGTCTGGTAGGCTTCCATTGAAGAGGAGTAATTGCCGCGGGCCTTCGCTAGGCTCCGCCTGCCATTCTTGGGTCTCTGTCACCACATTAGATGGTAACAAAACCTGGGCGACTTGTTCATGGCCGGGTAAGATGTCGCCCGAAGTGCCCTCCCGGCCTCTCAGTCCACCGCCTCCCCTGCAGGCCCCTCGTCCACCGGTGGGCCTTGCAGGTGGCCGGATGCGGCCGCGGAAGAGCCATCATCAGGCTCTGCCGCATCTGCGGCATCCAGTTGGTTGAGGGCATGCCCAGTTTGCTGGTAGGCGCTTGGGGGCGCCTTGGGTTGTTGATACGGCCGGGGCTGTTGGCGCGCTTGTTGCAAGCGTCGGGCACGCTCTACCGCACTGGGAGCTGTGCCCATGTTTCGCGCCAGTGGTGGCCTCGAGGCCATTTGCGGGGAGGCCGCTTGGAAGTTGTTGCGTTGCACAGCCGGTGCATGGTCCAGCAGAGGGAGATCGGGGCACTCGCGTTTGATGTGCCCCACGCGGTTGCAGTAGTAGCACTGAATCCGGGAAGTGTCCAAGGCTTTAATGTCCACGACCTCGCACTGTAGCTCATCCACCCACACGGGGGCGAATCCTAGCTCATTGAGTTCCAGTGCATTCACGCGGGGTTTTGGGGTCCGCTGTACCAAGGGAGCTATCTCCGGTAGGTAGGTCTTGATGTCATGTAGGTTCCATCGAGCCCAGGAGAGGTGGGCGAATTTCCGCTTCACCTCATCCCGGAACTCGGGCTGCAAGCCCTCATATGACTTGGCCAAGGCTTCTGGGCCCATAAGGTCATCAACCCGCCCAGCTAGAAGCTTGAACTTGGTCATATATTCCCGATAGCTCAGGTTCCCCTCCTTGAACGCCCCTAAAGCCCCCTGGTCCAGCTTGTCTTTGTCGGGTGGCAGGTACTTGGCCCGTGTTCGCCGAAATAATTCCGCCAAGCTACTGGGGAAGCCATTCCCCAGCGCGCTTTCGCAATGAAGAGCTTGTCTCGCATCGGGAGCCAGTGCCTCGCTGGACACCAGCTTGACCTTGATATCCTCATCCAAGAGCTTCCGATTGCATGCCTCCCAGATGTCGATCTTCCGAGACACTGCAATCTCCCAAGCCTCAAACTCTTGGTACGAGCAGTCGGGTTTAAACTTGGGAATGCCCGACAGCTTGGGCAATGGTGGTAGTCGCCCAGCATGGTGAGTATCATCGTCACATGTGGCCCATGATACTCGCGGGTCTCCCGGGCCCGGCCTCACCTTGCGAGGTGTGCCCGCGTGGGTAGCCCGCTGGGGGGCTGCACTCATCCTCACCCGGGTGCTCATACCCATGTGGGTAATGGGCACGGCTTGCATGATGATGGGTGGCGGCGGCCGCTGGGTGCTGCGCTCGCGGGTCACCCGGAGCGAGGCGGTCGTATGCTGAGTTGGGGAGGGCAATTGCCTCCCCTGCGACCCCGAAGGAAGACCGACCGGTCCGTACAGTGCCCTGGCCCTGCCGAGTCAAGGGCTAGGCATGGCCGAAGGGGCTAGCGCCAAGGGGTCCAGGCGCATGATAGGTCGCCCGATTCGCAGCGCGGCGAGACCGCGCTCGGCTATCATACAAGGGTGGCGCCGAGGCGCTGCTGGGCCAAGTGGCCAATGTAGGTTGCGGCAGCACCGTAGGCAAGGCCCCACTCCTACCGTAGTACAGGGTACCATTATTCCCCTGCGCCCCCGCGCCGGCTCCTACAGCAGGGGCCGGACCCGCCGACAATCCCGCGATGGATGTTCCACTTGGTGGTCCATTAAGGCCATTGACCACGGGGCTATCAGGTGGTGCGCCGGCAGCCGCCGACGAATTCCCTCCCAAACGTGGGGTTTTTGCCGGGGATGACCCCCTAGAGCCACGCTCACTACTCGGGCGTGAGTGATTTTGGGTAGCTCTCTCTGCCGCCTCTAGTGCTGCCACGAGGGAAGGGGCAGGCGAGAAGCGATGGGCCTCTCGTCGCCCTCGCTCAATACCATCAGCCATCACGTGGTGGCTCGTCAAGTGTGAAACAATGTGCCTCTAGTCTTCGCGGGATGATAAATTACTAATCCTCACACACACGCACACACACACACACACACACACACACACACACACACTTCCAAACAGGTAACACAGCGCTCTAACAAGGAAGATTGGGCATTTTCCTTGCCAGCCAGCAATGTACCTCGTTGTCCATGCGAATCCGCTAGAAGTGCAGTCCTTTGAACAAACGGTGCTTGAGTATAGAGCCGTGGCAGCGTCCTTTCGGGCACTGTCACGCTAAACGGGTCATGGGGACCGAGAACCAAAATGCGTCAAAAGGACGTGAGATCCTGCGGCTGGCCGGGGCTGACAATATCCCAGATTTAGGGTGTGAGGCAATCGCCAAGACGCAAAATAATGCGTGAAAGTGTAACCCAGAAAGCGTTTCGGTAAGCACGCAATAGTAGGAAATTCGTTTCCGGACGAATGCCTTAGGTCAACCGGACAAGGCCAGGTTGGTGCGTGCAGGAACTGCAATATGGGTAACGGGTGTGGACAGTTAGGATTGTGAAGATCCGAGCCCCACAATGTATTATCGCGAGCGGAATTAGTAAGGGTCCCGGCCCTTATATAATTCCGTTGATGATCTGGATTAGACTGCAGAGAAACGGGACGGTATCGAGGCCACTAGGAAACTTTCCTCCGAGTCTAGTTTAACACGTATGGCTATCTAAAATAGCGCCTTAATGATTAATAATGAATGCAGAAGACATTTGACTTCCTCTGCGTCACAGCGCACGGTGGCGGCTCAAGAATACTTGTCGCACAATACGAATAAGCTCAGACCCGGAAAAACGGTTTCGTATATTACAATGTTACCACACAGATTAAAGCACTCAATACGGGAAGACTTACACCCAGTAGGCGAGGGATTCACACTCGAGCCCACATGAGGATTACACTCCTGGATTAAGCAGTAGTAAAACTGTAGAGCAACGTGGTAAATTACGATACAAGGTCCGGATTGCAGGCATAGCTCGTGCCTTGCCTATTTTGTCCCTTTGGCAGGCCGTTTTAACCGGTCCAACGGCCGTTGACCCTTGGATGTAAAAAACAATTGCATACCAAAACACCAGACTACATCTAAACCCTAAGTATATATTTTTTTAGTTTTCTTTTTTCATGAGTTTTTTGAAGCCAACGGCTGTCGACGTTGAGAAATCTATATTAAACGGTGTTGGTGGTCCCAGATGGCGGTCAAATGCACGGTTGCGTGGTGCCAGGAAGCGAGAGCAGGCGGCGATGAGTTGTGTGTGCGCCATGTCAGCGTGCGGACGGGAATGTCAGGGAAGTGCAGTCCTTTGAACAAACGGTGCTTGAGTATAGAGCCGTGGCAGCGTCCTTTCGGGCACTGTCACGCTAAACGGGTCATGGGGACCGAGAACCAAAATGCGTCAAAAGGACGTGAGATCCTGCGGCTGGCCGGGGCTGACAATATCCCAGATTTAGGGTGTGAGGCAATCGCCAAGACGCAAAATAATGCGTGAAAGTGTAACCCAGAAAGCGTTTCGGTAAGCACGCAATAGTAGGAAATTCGTTTCCGGACGAATGCCTTAGGTCAACCGGACAAGGCCAGGTTGGTGCGTGCAGGAACTGCAATATGGGTAACGGGTGTGGACAGTTAGGATTGTGAAGATCCGAGCCCCACAATGTATTATCGCGAGCGGAATTAGTAAGGGTCCCGGCCCTTATATAATTCCGTTGATGATCTAGATTAGACTGCAGAGAAACGGGACGGTATCGAGGCCACTAGGAAACTTTCCTCCGAGTCTAGTTTAACACGTATGGCTATCTAAAATAGCGCCTTAATGATTAATAATGAATGCAGAAGACATTTGACTTCCTCTGCGTCACAGCGCACGGTGGCGGCTCAAGAATACTTGTCGCACAATACGAATAAGCTCAGCCCCGGAAAAACGGTTTCGTATATTACAATGTTACCACACAGATTAAAGCACTCAATACGGGAAGACTTACACCCAGTAGGCGAGGGATTCACACTCGAGCCCACATGAGGATTACACTCCTGGATTAAGCAGTAGTAAAACTGTAGAGCAACGTGGTAAATTACGATACAAGGTCAGGATTGCAGGCATAGCTCGTGCCTTGCCTATTTTGTCCCTTTGGCAGGCCGTTTTAACCGGTCCAACGGCCGTTGACCCTTGGATGTAAAAAACAATTGCATACCAAAACACCAGACTACATCTAAACCCTAAGTATATATTTTTTTAGTTTTCTTTTTTCATGAGTTTTTTGAAGCCAACGGCTGTCGACGTTGAGAAATCTATATTAAACGGTGTTGGTGGTCCCAGATGGCGGTCAAATGCACGGTTGCGTGGTGCCAGGAAGCGAGAGCAGGCGGCGATGAGTTGTGTGTGCGCCATGTCAGCGTGCGGACGGGAATGTCAGGGATGGTGAAGGATTTGTTTGCAAAAAAGGGTGGGTGTATCGCCTGAGATCGCCAACTTCCATTCGGGACGGATTGCATGCCTTTTTGTGATGGACACGGCAAGTTGTCATGGGAGATGCAAGCGGTGATCGAAGGAGGCTTGTCGTTCGTGCATGGCCAGTCAAGTGCTGGTAAGGAAGGACCTCTTGTCCTGACTTTTGAGGTGGATAGTGGTGGAAGTCTGGAAAGAGTGGTGGTTAGGTCACGGGCATGGATGTTGAATCACCCTGACTTTGAATCGTATGCCTATTGCCAATGATTCGGCGACGCAGTTTTTACATGGATGCTGTGCTCAGAGAAGGACGTGCATGCGATTGTTTCGCATGGCGATTTGGAAGGCAAGGGAGTGGGGGGCACTACAAAGGAAAACCTGAAAGAGATTGTGGAGGCCGAACTGGAAGACCTGCCCAATCTGGTTCTTGAAAAGGAGGGGCAATTGCACGCTCACCGTTCGGATGGCGTGGGTATGATGATGTCGGGCGATGTTGATGGAAATGGTGGAGGTGCGAAACTGGCACTGTGTGAAGGGAGACTTTCCCACGGCTTGCAAGAGGTGACTCCGGCCAATGTATTGGTCACTTTCATGAACGACAAGTGGGGTTGAATGCAACCCACTGAAGATGGGGAGGAAGTCGATCAGAATGTGTGATTTTATGATGAATTTAATGTAATTAATAAAGAAAAATCAATTGGAAAAATCGACTGATGTTGTAAAGTTGTGTGCGTTTTCCAAGGCCAACGGCCGTTGGAGTTCAGAAATTATACCCATGACTTTTTTGGCTTTGATGCGATGCCAAGGTGAGGGAGGGATATTGTTGTGTGTTTGATATTTTCGTTTAGTTGCGCATTTGGAGGGGCATAGGGCCCAGAATATGCTAATAAGAGTTATGGAGGACTGCAAAAAGAGATGGTGGCGAAATGCTTAAAAATATTTGTACAAATGTATTTATGGGATCGTGAGAAAAAATATGATTTTCAACCTCGTTAGGCCTAGTGTTGTTAGGGTGTGTCGAATTTAACAGGTCCAACGGCCGTTGACCCTGCTTAATGCGTGCGTTTGCGGGTGGTGTAAAAAAAATCGATGTGCAGAGATGGACCCGATTCGATGCGAGCATCGCTCGTGTGAATGGGAAGGAATGCCGACGGACAGCGAGTGGTCTTGTCCGAAGCATTCTGACATATGGGGGGCGTTGTTTTACGAGATCGAGAGCGGGCTCATGACCATTGACCGTCACATCGTGACGAAAAAGTGAAAGGCGTGGCCAAAAAACATGGTTTTGGTGTTGTACTATGTGGACAAAAAGCCGCGATTCATGCTGCGTGATGCGGAGTGGGTGATAGGTCATGTGGCAAACATGCGCCCGGGACATAGGCGGAGAGGAAAAGCCGGCCAGGCATGTGTGGGCGTACATGGGAGACCATCCCGACAATCAAACGCCCATACTGTGGCATGGCATGGGAAGGGACATGGCCACGGAGTCCGCGTATGAGTGCGCGCGACTGGTGACACAGCTGTTGGAGGGAGAGGTGGACGACCTAATGCGGAAGGGGGGGAAGGGGGTGGTAGATAAGATTCGACATAAGATTCGCCGTGTGTGTCATTTTGATGAGGAGATCGATGAGAGGCCGGCAAAGCGTGGAAGGATGGATAGCGTTTTGTGAGAAAGAGACGCAAAAGGGGGTTCTGACGGTGCTCATTGCCCCTGTTATACAATGGCACGTGTATGGGACTCATGGCACTTGCGCAGATGGCAAGGGAACCGAAATGCAAAATCATTTCCTGTACGGAGACCGTAAGGAACGAGGGACTCTGCGCGGAACATTACAAGTTCCTACAAGCGCACGACCTCGAGTATCAAAATGCCAAGGAACCATACGCGAGTTGTGGATTTGCCAGTTGTGACCGCCAACTGGAGGGATTGGAAGTGTATTGCTAGACGCATATACCTTTTGCCGCGAAGTTAGAGGACGTGTGCGCTTGTGGGATCGCATACGTTGCAAGTCTGCAGATGGTGATGGGGAAGTCCGGGCAGACACGCTCGGTCCTCCAGTTCCGTTGGGAAGCTGGGAAATGGAAACTTGCGCTCTTGCGCCTCGACAGGCAGGGACTCTCTCTTGTGGCAGAGGGGGACAACGTGTACGGGTTGGCATTTGGAGTTAACGTTACCTTGGGGGATTCCTTGGAGGGTGTGGCGCGTGAATGTGCGTACACATTGATGACGGAAAAATTGCATCTACATATTTTGTGCTTCCACGTATCCAGCCTCCGTCATCAATGTGTACGCACATTCACGCGCCACACCCTCCAAGGAATCCCCCTAGGTAACGTTAACTCCAAATGCCAACCCGTACACGCTGTCCCCCTCTGCCACAAGAGAGAGTCCCTGCCTGTCAAGGCGCAAGAGTGCAAGTTTCCATTTCTCAGCTTCCCAACGGAACTGGAGGACCGAGCGTGTCTGCCCAGACTTCCCCATCACCATCTGCAGACTTGCAACGTATGCGATCCCACAAGCGCACACGTCCTCTAACTTCGCGGTAAAAGGTACATGCGTCTGGCAATACACTTCCAATCCCTCCAGTTGGCGGTCACAACTGGCAAATCCACAACTCGCGTATGGTTCCTTGGCATTTTGATACTCGAGGTCGTGCGCTTGTAGGAACTTGTAATGTTCCGCGCAGAGTCCCTCGTTCCTTACGGTCTCCGTACAGGAAATGATTTTGCATTTCGGTTCCCTTGCCATCTGCGCAAGTGCCATGAGTCCCATACACGTGCCATTGTATAACGGGGGCAATCAGCACCGTCAGAACCCCCTTTTGCGTCTCTTTCTCACAAAACGCTGTCCATCCTTCCACGCTTTGCCGGCCTCTCATCGATCTCCTCATCAAAATGACACACACGGCGAATCTCATGTAGAATCTTATCTACCATCCCCCCTTCCGCATCAGGTCGTCCACCTCTCCCTCCAACAACTGTGTCACCAGTCGTGCACACTCATAAGCGGACTCCGTGGCCATGTCCCTTCCCATGCCATGCCACAGTTTGGGCGTTTGATTGTCGGGATGGTCTCCCATGTACGCCCACACATGCTTGTGCGGCTTTTCCTCTCCGCCCGCTACATTAACCTCTCATGAGCGCATGTCTGCCACATGATCTATCACCCACTTCGCATCGCGCAGCATGAATCGCGGCTTCTTGTCCTCGTAATACAACACAAACAGGAAGTTTTTTGGCCATCTCTTCCACTTTTTCGTCACGTGGATGTGACGGTCAATGGCCATGAGCCCGCTCTCCATCTCGTAAAACAACTGCCGCCAGATTTTAGAATCCTCCTCACAGAACCACTCGCTGTTCGTCGGCACTCCTTCCCACTCACACGAGCGATGTTCGCATCGAATCGGGTCCATCTGAGCACATCGATTTTTTTTACACCACCCGCAAACGCACGCATTAAGCAAGGTCAACGGCCGTTGGACCTGTTAAATTCAACACACCCTAGCTACGCTAATTCAGACGAGGTTTAAAATCATACTTTTCCTCACGATCCCAAAAATAAATTGGTACCAATATTATTAAGCATGCATCAAGAACAAAAATATCGTTGCGCCATGATTCCTCTTTTTGCATTCTTCCATCACTCTTATGAGCATATTTTCAGCCACATCGTCCCTCCGCATGCGCAACTAAACGAAAATATCAAACAGGCAACAATATCCCTTGTTGCGGGCGATGTATACAACCACAAGCTATCGGCATCCCTATGGGCAGTAACTGTGCCGGGCTCCTTGCAAACCTCTATCTATACACTTATGAGCTTGCATTCATGGAGAATCTCACTGCCTCCACTAATGATGTTCTCATCAGGCGTTTTACCACACATGTCGATACATTGATGACAACGTAATGACTGACTAGCTAGACCTTTTCATTGGTTTTCCATTTGCGGGTATTTCCTCGTAAATGGTGGAAGAGCGATCGCAACAATGGTGCTCACCACTAGACACTCCTTGCCAGTAAGGCTCGAAACGCACGCCCTGATCAAGCAAGTTGTTTTCGGCCCCACCGTCTAGGTCATCTAGTCGCTCTACACGTAAGCCAGACATAATTTCAATGCACAAGGCTACACATTTCCATCTCCATTCATATTCATCATCCTGAACAACTCGAAAGCGCGGACAAGATAACGACAGGCTCGAGCTACCATGGTCCGGATTCTCCCGATTTCTGGCCTGCGCTGGTTGTCTCCTTGATATTAGATTGGTTGAATATGGTTCACTTTCGGCTAGGAGGCGTGGCATTTGCATGACGGGCAAGAGGCTTTTAGCCGTGGGCAACCAAGCTCACATGTCGCCGGGCTAGTCCGGCAAGTGGGCACATGAACCGGCACTCCCAGTCACACACGACACCATAGAGATAGTCAGTTGCACTGCCTCATGTCGGCGAAACCCACAGCTCCATCGGAATCGTTTCAGCCGCCAGCACTTAATTCATCTCCGCGTTTCCTCGACCTCGTTTTCAGGATCATACTCATGGTTCCTGCATTTTCCTCTTCCACGCACGTTGTGGCTTTTTGCAAGCCACGAATGTACCCGGGGATGGGACGCTTCGGCTGCCTTAATGCCTACACATTCAATACGATGTCCCCCTCTCACGTTCCTCCATCATTCCGCTCATGTTGCACTACGTGTCTGTGTTTTGTTCTTGTTCTTTTTTTTTTGGTTGTTCTTGTCATTTTTCTTTTTCTCTAGCTACCGAGGGAGCCAGGCTAGCCCAGCTGGGTTGCGCGCTGTGTGTGCTACTCTCGTGTTTTTCTGTGGGTGGGAAAGAGGTGTCAAGTATGACAATTGGCAGGCCCCCCCACCGGGAGTACAAATGTTCCGAGTCCTTTAAGCCGTGTTGTTAGCCACATCCTGCCCCGGGGAGATGCATCATGGACCACCGCTATTGCGTAGCAGGTGTTACGCAGTGAATGTCAACTTACCTCAGCCCTACAATGCCATGCCATGCCATGCCATGCCATGCCATGCCGTGCCACTTGGTCAAGCCACCTGCACCTGGTGACACACATGGGCAGGCTACCTGGTGTAACTTGGCATGACATCGCCGCTCTGTGACCATGCCTGGCTGCCCTACGTTCACCACCATCGGATGTGTGGGCTATCAGTCACCACCGGGTTGGTCTTCATATGCTATCAGTCAACAATGGGTTGATCTGCATGTGCTATCAGTCAACAATTGGTTGGTCTGCTTGTGCTATCAGTCACCATCGGGTTGGTCTGCATGTGCTATCAGTCAACACCGGGTTGGTCTGCGTGTGCTATCAGTCACCATCGGGTTGGTCTGCATGTGCTTTAAGTCAACATCGGCCCTGGTACCTGGAGCACTAGTACAGAGCACGGCGGCTTGTCCACCTTACCTCGAGCATGATGATGAAGCAGGGCGATGTGTCCACCGGGCCTGGGCATGCCGACGAATGGTGGCGCCGAAGGACGGAGTGGCAAGACGCATGCGCACGCATGCATGACACCATACACAAAGAGAAACATGTGCATAGAGATGCAAAGAAAGGGCAGAGTCCCCCAAATAGGAGCATGATTGAATATTAAATATGGAGAGCCATGCACGCGTATTGCTGTCTAAGGGAGTGGCCAGGGAGCAGCCCGTGTCTCCCTAGCCATGTGACGACAGAAGGCATGAGAAAGGATCTTGGCCTTTAGGGGATGAATTATCTGGCAAGCGAAAAGGTTAATGCATGGGCATTCACGTCGCAAGACACTGAAAAAACAACACCTGTGCCAATAAGACAAGGTCGGCCAGGTACAACTTATGGATTCATGCCGATTGGGCATTCTCAGCTCTTGCCTGCCCAGCGGGGTGGGGGTGGGGCCAACCATGGTCATGTCTCTTCCATGTGCACCAGCTTCCTTGCTGGTGCACAAGAGATGGTACTGTCGGCATGGCACCCCGTTCAACGCTTGGTGGGCTCAAAGACTTTGACACGCCAGCAGCGTGGGAAGCAAAATATGGCCGCTCCGCTACCAAGGCACGCAGGCGAATGCCAGCAGCACCACCACGGCACGCAGGTGAATGCCAGCAGCACCACCACGGCACGCAAGCGAATGCCGGCAGTACCACCAAGGTAGGTGAATGCCAGCAGCACCACCACGGCAGGTGAATGCCAGCAGCACCACCACGGCACGCAGGCGAATGCCAGCAGCAGCAGACACAAAAAAGACGGGAGGTAGGTGAGCACGCTGCCACAGGTACATGGCCCCAGGTAGGTGGCAGTTGCACGGGTGCTGCGCCAAACTGGAAACGCTGGCAACATCTTCGTTGGCAACAAGACGCTTTGCAACATTTTCATTTATGCTACCAAGTTGCAACAGCTTCATTTATGCTACCACAAGGCTATGGCAAGTACGCATCAATCCAGAGACCAGATTTTGCTGTGTGGACGTCCTTACATGCCCCTAGACAGATGCTGGGATGCTATGTAGCGTATGCAGATTTCTCAGCAAGAACAAGCTATTGGCAGCGCAGGTGCAGATTGCCACAACCACCAATTCACCATCGGAGGTGCACACACCCCACCCATCACGACCAGCTCCCCATTACTGGCGCACGCACCCCACCCATTGCGCTCCGTCGCATCACGGTTCTCCACCCGGAAGCGAGAGACGTGGCCGTTGCCAGCATCTGCCTCCTGTGTGTGGCGGGTGGCGGTAGACAGCGAGGGCAAGCGGGTGCCTACCCCATCCCTGCCCGTCCCTTGGCTGCCCGTGCCGTCCTTGCCATTCGGCCCTGGGCTCATCCCCAGCACCGTGTTGCGCTGCGCTTGGGCGACCGCCGCGCTGATTTCCACACACCTGCGGGGAGGGTGGGCAGTGATGTTGGGGTGGGGGGGCGATGAGGAAAGAACAAGCAAGGGTTAGTAGTGAACGTGATGGCACTCTCTGTTAATGCGCCAAGGCAATCGCTCATCGCCGCTAAAGCAGGTGAATAGGATGCAACACCAGACCAGAAATTGGTTTGCATCCACTCGCATGTGCATCGAGCTGGTCCCACAGGGACAAGCCCGGGCCCAGTGCAGAGAGACGCTAACAGGCACACGTTCCAGCCAAAGAAAATGCACGCAAGCGCTCATAAACACACACAAAACGACGACATCTGCCATGGGAAGGAAGGTCCAGTGCCCACGTGCCCACTGTTTGTATGCTATAAGTTACTAAACTGTTTGTATACTATAAGTAGTTTACTGTTAGTTGCATACATGTGTAGACTACTTAATGGTACATAAAAGTACATCCATACCAGTAGTGGTATCTATGTGTATACTACTAGTGGCATGTGTGTGTAAGGCTGGTGGCATGTGTGTGTAAGGCTGGTGGCATGTGTGTGTAAGGCTGGTGGCATGTGTGTGTAAGGCTGGTGGCATGTGTGTAAGGCTGGTGGCATGTGTGTAAGGCTGGTGGCATGTGTGTGTAAGGCTGGTGGCATGTGTGTGTAAGGCTAGTGGCATGTGTGTGTAAGGCTGGTGGCATGTGTGTGTAAGGCTGGTGGCATGTGCGTGTAAGGCTGGTGGCATGTGTGTGTAAGTCTGGTGGCATGTGTGTGTAAGTCTGGTGGCATGTGTGTGTAAGGCTGGTGGCATGTGTGTGTAAGGCTGGTGGCATGTGTGTGTAAGGCTGGTGGCATGTGTGTGTAAGGCTGGTGGCATGTGTGTGTAAGGCTAGTGGCATGTGTGTGTAAGTCTGGTGGCATGTGTGTGTAAGGCTGGTGGCATGTGTGTGTAAGGCTGGTGGCATGTGTGTGTAAGGCTGGTGGCATGTGTGTGTAAGGCTAGTGGCATGTGTGTGTAAGGCTGGTGGCATGTGTGTGTAAGGCTGGTGGCATGTGTGTGTAAGGCTGGTGGCATGTGTGTGTAAGTCTGGTGGCATGTGTTTGTAAGGCTGGTGGCATGTGTGTGTAAGTCTGGTGGCATGTGTGTGTAAGGCTGGTGGCATGTGTGTGTAAGGCTGGTGGCATGTGTGTGTAAGGCTGGTGGCATGTGTGTGTAAGGCTGGTGGCATGTGTGTGTAAGGCTGGTGGCATGTGTGTGTAAGGCTGGTGGCATGTGTGTGTAAGGCTGGTGGCATGAGTGTGTAAGGCTGGTGGCATGTGTGTGTAAGGCCGGTGGCATGTGTGTGTAAGGCTGGTGGCATGTGTGTGTCCGACACAGCGCCTGCACGCACGTGTAGCTCATGCTCCTGTACACATCGGGGGCATTGTGCGCGATGTATCGCAGCACGTCCCTGGCACACGTCCCGTTGCCGCCGCCAATCTCCACCACCTGGGGCGTGGCGTCGTCAGCATAGACACAGTAGGAGGAAGCAGCGCAGGTCGGTGCTTGTGGCGTTAGCAGCACAGGCACAGTAGGAAAAAGCAGCACAGGTCGGTGCATGCGGCACTAGCAGCACAGGCACAGTAGGAAAAAGCAGCACAGGTCGGTGCACAGATCAGCAGGCGGATAGGCGGGAAGCAGAATAGGTGCCCGTGACGACACCAGCATAGAAACCCATGACATACTATATGGGCAGCATGGATGCATGCGAGGGAGCAGCAGCACCAAGGTCGGGCCGCACAGGTGGACATTAGAAAGGGGCATGAGAACGGGAACAGCAATGTCAAGGTCAGCTAGGGATTCACATGTTTACCGGCAAGGCTCATCCTGCTTCGGCGCTGCGTGTGCTCAGCAGCTACTCTACTGTGTAAAGTAGTACGGCCGTGTATTGTTAAATGTAAGATAATACTCCATATCTCCTCGATAATACTCCATGGCCTTCCTCTTTGGTCTGCATAAACATAACCAGCAGCTGATTCCCGCGCTGTTGGCAGCAAGCAAGCCAGCTACAAACTATCTTGCTTTCCCTATTTTCGCGCTATTGGTAGCGACCAACCTGTAGACTATAATATCAATTTCCACATATCATGGCATGCAAAGATTTCACCGCACTGAGACCACCAACGCCCATGTCTGCGCGAACACCCACAAACTCTGAGGCTGCTTTGATGGATGCATGCAACGCCGGGAAGGGAAGAATAAAACCGCGTGCACAGGATTGACGGGAAGGAGCTCAGAATGCAAGCCAACAACAGTCATGCAGAATGCAGCCAACAACAGTTTCTGACATGCACTGATAGCAAGAATGTCGACAACACCCCACCACCAAAAACACTAGTGCATAATACATTGATACGCTAAGTGTTTATATTTAAGAATACTACTGATAAACCCCAAGATAGTACGGTCATTGATTGTAGTACATAAACTAGGGCACCACGAGCACCGCCGAGCACCGTGCTAACCTTAACAAGTAAAGGATGCTGTAACCCATGCTCCGTGACGTCCGTCAGTGCATAATCCGATCGCTGTTGTCCACTGTCAGCGCAGTGATGTTTTCTCATGCACCGAAAATTCCCTCCCAGGCCTACCTTGAGGGGAGGGGACCCTGGAATGGCCGCATGCTTGTGTAGGATGTACTTGGCGAGGGCGAACGCGTACCAGGGCTGGAGGCGACAGGTGGCGCATGTTTGTGCGTGGGTATGCACGAGTCCATGAATGCGTGGTGGCAGAGAAACAACAGAACATCACACACCAGACATAGGGGTCATGGAAATGCAATGCTAGCCACTTGTACCACTGTGTGAGTATAATTTTATACACATACGCACCCATGACAGTGGGCGGAGTCCACACTGTCACATGGTCAGAAGCCAAGCCATAACCATCCTGCTAGGCGCTTCGCATGCAGCCCACCATAGGCTTTACCAGCCACATGCCACCGCCATCATTCCACAGCTGATGGGTTAAAACATAGAAAATTGGTCAGGTTTGATCAGCTCGATATACTTATGCCAGCCATGGGATGTTCAGCCCATGTGAGTCCGAGGGCGATGGGAGCAAGCACCGTTCCTAGCCTGCTCATGTGTATGGTGCATGGGCCCACCAATGACGATAGTTATATAAGGGCACGGGTCCATAAAACATGAATATGGCACAAATAGGCAGAACAAATAGTGTTCAACCCTCCTGGCCAATACCTACCACCGCAGCAGTGCTTTCATGTGCCAAGACACAGGGATGGCTGGGCGTGGCCATGATATACCCCGAACAGAGGCATGTCGCCACCTGGATTCCACCTCACCTCCCAGCTGGCTGGTGATTTCAGCCGCCCATCCCTGCACCCCCCGGGCTGTCATCCACGGACCCCCATGTTCCTGGACCCACCCATTTGCTGGCCTTTACAACTTCCAGGACCAGCATTAAGTTACACTAGAAGCACGAGACGGCACCCTGTGGGAACCAAAGAAAAAAGTGACTTCACTGACCATCGTAGCATCTGCGGTCGAGGCCACGTCTGGCCAGTACCAGCGCAAGCCTTGCGTATGCTTCCTGCTGGATGCAACCGCACTGCACGGCAACCCATCAACTTGGTGGACGAGACATCTCCAGGGAATACTAGCATTAATTCCAGGGACTATTATTATTAATACTAGTAAAGGAAAACACCCCCAGTGAATCTGCATACAGAAGCAAGGCAAATGGAGAACAATGCACAAAAGCCAGGCCGCGCACATGGTAAAGTCATGGCAATAGGGGATGCTGGATGCACCACACTGTTCCAAAATGCAACGGCATGTTTGCGCCTAGATGTGTGTGTCCACAAGCGTGTGCAGGGGCTGGCTGACCCGCCCCTTCCTTCCTGCACGTGCGGGTGTGGGTGCGGGTGTGCGGGTGGCTGCAAGCGTGTGCAGGGGCAGCTTACGCGCATACCTGGAAGATCTCTACTGGCGTCAGCCACGAGTGCTGTAGTGACCGGTACAGTGACCCCAGCGCGTCCCGATACTCATCATGGCCTGCATTCAAGGTGTCACCATGGTTTGGTGGAGGCGGTGGGTGAGTATGGAAAGCGGTCAGGGTGGTGGGTGGGTTGGTGGGGGGACGGTGGCGGTGGCGGTGGCGGTGGCGGTGGCGGTGGCGGTGGCGGTGGCGGTGGCGGTGGCGGTGGCGGTGGCGGTGGCGGTGGCGGTGGCGGTGGCGGTGGCGGTGGCGGTGGCGGTGGCGGTGGCGGTGGCGGTGGCGGTGGCGGTGGCGGTGGCGGTGGCGGCCGCGGCCGCAGTCGTGGTGGTGATGGTGGTGGTGGTGGCGGTGGTGGTGGTGGCGGCGGCGGCGGCGGCGGCGGCTGATGCGGCGGCGGCTGATGCGGCGGCGGCTGCTGCTGCTGCTAGTGCTACTGTGGGTGTTTACATTTTGTGTTTGGACCAGATCGCAACATTTATCTATATGATCTTCATCTTCTAACAGAGTTCTACTACTAAAGTGTTTTCACTCTGCCATGCAGAAGGTACGGGTGGCAGTGACTTACCCCGATGCGGATGGAGATGACAGAGCCATATGCAAAGTTAATAAAGTGCTAGTGATTGCAACAAGCACAGCGCATAATGGGTGAACAGACGATGAGGACGAGTGTGAAGTAATCGGCGACTGCCACATCGGGGCATGACCGAGCCAACAGGAGCGTTGTGTATGGATAGGAACAGGGCACGGATGTTTGAGCGATGAGCATTATGCGATAAACAATGCCCCTGGGAGGCATTGCTCCGGTCCAGCATTGCATCAACACTTAATCGACGAGCACAACAGGTGATGCACTCTGGATGTAAGAAAATTTCTTAGACCAGCATGGAAGCAGCCAAACACGCAAGACAAAGGCGACCAGACAACCAGACAGCCCCAGAGCATCGTGGACGTCATCAAGTTTCCTTAGATCAATTACTAAAAAAGGAACCTTCAACCCCTATACACAATGAGAGGGAGGGAGGGCGCCCTAGCTTCATCACTGGCCATGATCAAGTCTCCTTTGATGGGACAGGGTATTCCCAATACCTCGCATTTGATGGAACGGCAGGGGGCTGTCCAACCGGCCGATGCTGTGTGGCTTTGCAGCAAAGTACCCATGCTCCTTGTCGTACAGTGACCGCCTCACAAACTCACGCGTGAGCTGTGGACGCCATGCAAGACGTGGCGGCAGCAGCAGAAAATAACAAAGGGAACGATGCGAAGGGGATGCACCATGCGACACCCCCACGCTCCAACCCACTTGATAAGCCAGACGACAGAAGGGGATCATGGGCATTCATTACAAAACAAAGGAACAAAGAGGCCCCTGCATGCCAAACTGCCACATTGTCATCTGAAGGCTGCCATGATGTTCATAGCGTAAGCACCCATCCATATTTATATATTATTATATATTATATACATATTTATATGTTCATAGCGTAAACACCCATCAACAGCGCACAAGAATAGCACAACTGCGGTGATGTTCACAGCGTAAGCACCCATCCGCAGCGCACAAGAATAGCACAACTGTGGTGATGTTCACAGCGTAAGCACCCATCAACAGCGCACAAGAATAGCACAACTGCGGTGCAGAGGTGCCACACTGCCGCAGCAACCAACTGATTACTTGTCATCATGAGACAGGCACTGAAGGCAAACACTAGAGGAGACATCGTGGGGCCCGTCAGCCCTGCCCGTGCTAGAAGTTCGATACGCGGCAGAGTATCCTCACTTGGCATGGTGGCAATCCTGGTTATGATAGTGACCGGCTGCCCCTCCACAGATGCGAGTGATTGGCCGGTGCTTATGGCTGACCCAAGAAAAAGGGCATGCCGAGACCCTTCTAAAGGAAAGCTGTCGGCAAGTTAACCTCATGGAATGTTGCGGGTTCAAGTGGTAGAGGAGCAAGAGGACGCGTGTAACATGGCGGAGACTGGTTGCACTGCCTACTGATTCTACGGCTGCACTCAGCAGGCGTTTCCAAAGCAACAGCACTATCCGACAAGGTAGCCCAGATCTACGTGGCGTGGGTTCGGGCCGCCATGGCCAAAGTATTCCGGATCCTTCAGCTTGGGCATGTAATCTGTGGATGTAGACACGGTTATTTACCCTTACCACTCGATGGTGACGGTCGGTGACACCCTCGGACCTCGTTCGCATCGGAGGCCCAACAGCCGCGCAAGTATAGAAGGCTGCAGGTATTATTGACTGCCTCCGACGTACCTTGCCCGAAATTCCACTGAGCTGGGCGCCTGCGGCAAGGGATGCAGCATTTACGGCTTGCAGGTCAGTGTAATGACATGCGACGTTTGCGCTGAGAGCCCAGCTTAGCCAGGACTACCGTATTTCCACTTCGGCAATTTCGATCATTGGGTTATCCGCCTCAAAAAACCAATATTACCTGCAGAGCGCGGAAACTCTCGCAAAACCCTGCGAGCCATTCTTGTCTTGATGTTAAAGCGCACTAATCATACCACGTCATTGCCATAGCCATAGCCAGCCGATAGCATGTTACATCCCCCCCCCCCCATGCGAGGTCCGGCCTAATAGTGCATGCATGTGCCATCAAGCCACTTACATCTCTTCACCAAATTTTATTATCTAGGTACCAAACCATCTCCATTACTATCCTCTCATCCCTCGTTCTTTTCCTGTTGGCAGTATGCAGCGCGCAGGTTATGCCATGAACGTATGAAGTATGAAGACCTATGAACACCTGCCAAGCCATGCCCTTGCACGTGACAGGATCGTGGTGCATTGCACGCTATTGCACGTGACCACTGACCATGTCAATTACATGTATTGGATGCGGTGGTACACCCCTGCGCCGCGCCGGCCGACCGCACGTTACCAACACAATTCCGGCCGCATTCCGGCATCGGCAGGATTGAGCCGCCTATGGCCGGCCGGGCCTTTCACTCGCGCTCCTGCGCCTAATCCTATAATTAATTAATTAATTAATTAATTGATCAATTAATTAATTAAACTCGTGCCCCCGTTGGGGAGTCACGGAGAACCGGAGTGCTTTTAACCCCTGTGTACAAGGGTGCATAGTGGCTTCTCCGTCATCAAATCTCAGTCATTAGCCGGCAAAGAGCGACTCCCTGCATGGGCGCGGCATGACTAAAAAATGCTAGGTATCATCTGGTGTGGGGCTCATCATAGGTGCACACATGTGACATGACTAAATAATGGTATTTCATGAGCTGGTACCGCGAGCCACGAGCCACGAGGTAGCCGGCTAGTAGCCATGGCTGACCGACGGCGGAGCAGATAACTGACGTCTGACTTTCACGTTTGGGCACCAAATTCGGCTGTGAATATCGCAAACGCTTCGTCTTTCTAAGACGCACGCACTGATATAACTTTCGGAAGCTATTACGCAATATATGACGAGCGAAACGCTCCTCGGCGCAACGCAACCTTGCGGCTGCGCTATAAGCCCTGAAAATACGTCTGCAGCTCCGGCTGCAACTTCGCCCTCAGTCAGGTCCGGCAGGCAGCGGTGACACTAGTCGCGCACTGGTGGTCGCCCCGAACCCTCGCCCTCTGCATCGACTGAGCCCAAACGCAGCCGCCCAGCCGAACCTACTTAGCTAGTCTGAGCGCGATTTTTTGACGTTGACAGGTTGTTATTTTCCACCTTTGACGTCGACAGACCCGGCTATTTTGACATGCCACCCATCTTGAAAGATAATGGAGCTCGTGTTTTATGGGTCGTAAGCCTCCCTTCTTGACCTGTGCATGCCGGCGCCTCCAAGCCCATCACCGCCTCCGCAATGGACCTGCAGCGGCCGTTTTTCCCATCGCGGACATGACTACCTCAGTGTCCAGCTGGTCCCGACCGCGCCTTCGATCAGCTCGCCGCCCTCTTTACCATCCTTCAGCGCTCTGCATAAGACCTCTGGGTCCCCTCGACCCCCTTGACCGAATCCACCTTCTTCCTCCACCTCCAAGAAGCCATCTCACAGCACGTGACGCC
This sequence comes from Mesostigma viride, assembly GCA_009746045.1. Lineage (NCBI taxonomy): Eukaryota > Viridiplantae > Streptophyta > Mesostigmatophyceae > Mesostigmatales > Mesostigmataceae > Mesostigma > Mesostigma viride. Next base: position 296,757 of record RPFO01000645.1, read on the forward strand.
CCTAGCTGCAGATGTGGCAGCTGTGCCCAGGCCGCACGCTGGCTGTTGAGCTCCCCACCATTTTCACCGCCACCTCCACCCTCCTCGCCTCCCCCCCCACCACCACCACCGCCTCCACCGACGCCATCACCGCCCGGCCAGCTCCGCGACATCGACAAGCGCCTCCAGGCCAACGCGGCATCGCAATCGAATGCCTGCAAAACACCGCAGGCATCACCGCCCAGGCGATGAAGGACATTGCCGCCAAGCCAGCCCCCGCTGGCTTGGGTGGCGATGCTCCCCCCACCCAGACCTGGGCAGACATGCTTAAGCAACACACCACCTCCACCACCTCCGCCGTTACAGCACAGCTCCGGCCAGCGGCAGACGCTTGACCTCCGCGAGCTAGGAGCCGACCGAGCTCGCCAAGCGCAGCCTCAACGTCATCATCGTCAATAACTTCGACATGGAGGAAGGTGAGAACTCCGAGAAGCTTACATGTGCGTTTGAGAGGGAAATCCTTGGTCGCATGGCCCTTACCCGCACTTCCCATACCAAATGGGACGTCCGCCGCTTCGGCGCCGGCCAGCGGGATTTTTGCATCTTGGAAATCTTTACGCTCACGAAAGAACAATGTGACGATGTTATCAAGTTCCTGGCCCGCCATGACGAACTTTTCCTGCCTACCCCTGGCGACAAGGTCACCAAGCCCGCCTGGGAATGGCTGCTTCAAGAACCGGAGGCGTACTTGAAGGCAGTCATCATGTGCAGCTACCTGCGCTGCGACGCCCACGACATCACCCAGATTGGCTACGCTGGCCTCAGGAGCCTCCTGCATGAGCGCAGACGGGCAGCCACAGCAGCTGCAGCATCCCCGCAGAGCAGCACCTCCCCCAGCACGGACTCCATCCGAGCTGCAGTGGCGGAGCAGCTGGCGCCGATGGCTGAGCAGCTCGCCGCCCTGAACGCGCCTGACGGCCCACTCAACACTCTCTCGGCCAAGGTCAACAACATTGAAGCCAGAGTCGCCCTTAAGCTCCAGCCTCAGTTTACTGCTACGCAAGCTAGAGCACATTGCCACCAAAGTTTCCGAGGCCACAGCCACTGACAGTGACCACCCGCCTTAACCAGGTGGAAGGCCGAGTCGGCCAAGGCACCGGGGTGGTCCCACGCCGAATGGGGTAGTTTTTCGCGCATTTTGCAAGAAAAAAACGCTGTTTTCGACTTTTTGTTTCGAAATTTTTTCTGGCGATTTGAGAACGCCCGCAAAATTTTGCACAATTTCGCGTGATTTTCGCACGATTTTCGCACAACTTCACACAATTTCGCACGATTTCACAGGATTTCGCATGATTTTACACGAAGGGTCTAGCTGCAGAGAGACCCTTTGAAAATTTTCGCATGAATTCACGCATTTTTTACTTGTCGTAATTTTTTTACAATCGAACTTTTTTGCATGAATTCGCACTTTTTTGGTCGGTTTTTGGTCAATGTCAGCGGAATTTTCAAGATTTCGCATGATTTTACACTTTTTTGGCCTGGTTTTGGTAAATTTCAGCAAATTTTGCGCGATTTCGCATGATTTGCAAAGGGTCTAGCTGCAGAGAGACCCTTTCCGGCCGGCGGAAAATTCGCTCGGCTGCAAATTTTTCGGCAAGAATTTCGGCGCAATGTCCGGTTTTCGGACGATTGAAACTAGCGTTTTTTTCTTGCAAAAATCTACCCCATTCCGCGTGGGACCACCCACCGTGAAACTTGAGGCAGTTGCTGCCAAGGTAGACGCCCTGGCCACGCAGGTCCCCGAGATCGCCGAGCGAACGGCCACCATCGCCGCCCAACCTGCTGGTAGGGCTAGCGATGACCCCTCGACTCGCGCCTCCTGGGCGGACCTGCTCAAGAGCCAGGCATCCTCTACCACGACCGCCATCACCACCAAGCTCCAGGAGCTGGAAGACATGCGCCGCGAGGCCGCTGACCGCGACCGTCGCCGCTGCCGGGTCATCCTCAGGCGCTTCGACATGCTGCCGGAGGAGACCCCAGACTCTCTTCTCGACGAGCTGAAGAAACAGCTCTTGGCGCGCATGCAGCTGCCAGGTGCGATACTGCAGGGCGCCTACCGCCTGCCCCATCCACGGGCCAAGGCTGGGCCCCCTCCAGTGGTCCTCACCTTCAGCGACATCACAGCCCGAGTTCGGTTCCTCTCTCGCCGCAAGAAGCTGGTGGACACCTCCTGGTCGCTCGACGACGACCTGACGCCAGCCCAGCAGCAGCAACGCCGCGATCAGTGGCCCGACTACATCCGCCACAAGACCAACCCCGAGAAGCCCCAAGTGTACTGCATGGCGGGGCGGGGACCTCTATGTCAACAAGAAACTGTGGAATTAGCCCCCCCGGGCTTCCCCGGGATAGAGCACTCCAGCTAGTTGTCTAGATGGGGGCAATCGATGATGGGATAGCTTAGGCATTACAGCACTTGAAACGATATTAGCGCACAGCGTTATAGTACCTTCAATTAGCTCTGGCACCTTGTGGCCATCAGCTTGCGCCTTAATTAGCCGACGTCTTGAGCCCACCTCACATTTGTAGCATAAGCTATGCGTCAGCCTACCTATGGTATTGCACTGGTTGTATTGCACCCACAGTGTTGCGCCCCGGCACCATGCCGTGGAGAGAGCGCTCTGTGGCCTGCCCACCTGCGGCAGTGAGAGAAGCTAGGGCGCCCTCCCTCCTTCTCGCTGTGTATATAGGGTTGAAGGTTCCTTTACTCTGTATTGGCACCCACGTGACGCAGTCACGTGCTTATTAATTAATTAATTAATGGCCCTTAATTAATGGTGATCGAGATCGAGCTTGTCGCCCACCGCCTTCCCCCGCGCGCGAAGGGGCGCCCCCGCTCCTTCTCACCTTTAAGAAGCCGGGGGACAAGATTTCTTTTCTCAGACGCCGCAGCAAGCGGCTCGAGAGGACTCACTTCACCCTGGACAACGACTTGACCCGGCTGGCGCAGCAACAACGGCGACGGGAGCTACGGCCGACTCACCTCCAGCTCCGGCAGACCACAGCAGGGAAGCCGGTGTACTGGAAGGGGGCGGCCATCTACGTCGGCCACAAGCCCTGGCTGGCACGCGACCCCCGCGGCCCCAGCGACTCCAGACGCCCCAGCATTAGTAGTGTAGAAAAGATAGACCGTGGCCTTGTACATGTACGCCTACTACAGGCGCATGCACTATACCAGCTGATTCAATAGCATTATTTAGTCATGTATACATGTGTGGGCCGGCCTATGATGTGCAACACTCCAGATGATGCCTACTAAGCTTTATTTAGTTATGTTGTGCCCACGCAGAGAGCTGCTCTCTGCTGAGATGCCACGCTCTAGCCGGCATTGTCCAGCCATGATGATCTTTCCCCCTATGTCGGGGCCTTTAGGTAGGTGCCTGAATACATAGTGGTGTGCAGGTGCACTTTGTGCACCCAGAGCAGGTGTAGTTTACACCCTACGTACCCTTGCAGGGAGTAGCCCGAAGAGTGTATTATAAGTCATATACCCCTTCTCAGGGAAATGTGCTGCATATACTCCCAACGGAGTTATGTTATGTAATTCAATTCAATTCAATTCAATGAGCTGGTTGTCCGGCCCATAATGGATGTACATGTACATGGCCGGCTTCACGGAGTTCTCACGATCCAACAGGTCGAAGTTCTTGACGATGACGTTAAGGCTGCGCTTGTCGAGCTCGGCCTCCTCGCGGAGGTGCAGCGTCTGCTGCTTGCATGAGCTGTTGGTGCTGCGACGGCGGAGGTGGTGGAGGTGGTGTGTTGCTTCAGCATGTCCACCCAGGTCTGGGGGGGAGGAGCATCGCCTGCCGGGCCAGCGGGGGCTAGCTTGGCGGCAACATATGCCTCCTTCACCGCCTGGGCGGTGAGGCCTGCGGTGTTTTGCAGGCACTCGATGGCGATGGCCTTGTCCTTGAGGCGCTGGTCAATGTCGCAGAGCTTGGCGGTTCGATTGCGTCGAGGTGGTGGGGGTGGTGGCGGTGGAGGAGGCGACGAGGGTGGAGGTGGCGGTGGAGATGGTGGAGAGGAGGGGGAGCTCGGCAGCCAGCGTGCTGCCCATTGCTGCCACATCTGCAGCGAGGGGAGTACCATCCTATAGCCGCAAAGTCATGTGTTTTGCGCCAACATCCATCGTCCAATCAGTAGACGCCCACGTCGGAAATCCCCTCAGCGCGTCTACTATGTTGGCTTCGCCCTTTCTCCGAACCTTTTAATTGATTCTTCCGAAAATGGGCTCCGCCGGATTAATTTAGATTATATATAGCACGACTCGGTTGGGATCGAGATCATGAACACATGTATTCCATTGAATCTTGCCCGCGTGTTTGCAAACGCGGGAATGAAGTATGCTAGACAAAGACCCCTAGCTAGGGTAGAGGGCACCATAGATATCGAGTTGGCTTGTTTTTGTAGATAGATTAGACCGGTAGGATTGCGTGTACCCATCGATCCATCCCTCGATCCATGCATCGGGGTTAATGCTCCGTGACTCGGACCCAACGGGAGCACGAGTTAATAATTCATTCCATTGATTTCTGGTGGGTGGGGGTGAGCCCCCCCATGATAAAATTAAATTTAAAATTAAATTATATAACATGACTCCGTTGGGAGATCATGTAGCTCGTATTCCATTGCTTAATGTCCAGATGGCCCCCCATGATGATCAATATAAAAACCTTAATTACTGATGGTAATGGAAATTTAGTCGATGGCTCGGTGTAGGGGCCCAGACATGCCAATTCACATTTGGATCGAGGGTCTCGATTTGATGCTCCGCGTCTCCCCAATAATGGGAGTGCGCGTGCTTACTAAATTAATAAATCATGCCATTAGAGATCAACTGTCAGACCAGCTTCAATCCTACTAGAGGTCACCAATGGGCAGTTCCAAACCATTGTCCACAGGTGAGTCGGCCATCAGAAGTGTGTGACTGCGTCGTGTGGGTACCGATATTGAAGGAACCTTCAACCTCGCTTCAAGGCTCCCCCCTATACACAACGTGACTAGGGAGGGCGCCCTAGCTTCTCTCACTGCCTCACTGCCTCAAGTGGGCAGGTCACAGAGGACTCTCTGCATCATCGCGCAACCCCAACTGTGGCTGCAATCTGACAAGAAGAAGCAAAAGCATAGCGGATGCAGTAAGGCTGCCCCGTCCTCCAGAGGCCACAGATAGGCTTGGCACTCAGTGAGAGGCGCCGGTTTGAAATGCTGGCCATGTAACCCGGGGCACATTCACGAGTGAGGAGGCCAGGCGGGGCCAAGCAGCCCTATCAAAATTTGGTCTTTGCTGTACCACCACCTTCCTTAATATATCCTGATGTAGGGGCCAGCTCCCAAGATAAAGTGGCCAAGCTGCACCTGAATTGCATAACGCAAAAAAAAGGCATTCATGCCCCTTGGTGGTTTCTAGCAAAAAATTCCCAATCCATGGAGAAGAAAGAAGATGAGGCTTCCCAAGGGTATTATTGAAACAAAAACACAGCTTTCTCGCCATTTAGAAGGCGCATTTTGCCCCCCCACAGAGGGATCCACTCTTCCCACAGGCATTCTCCATGTTCTCAAACAGGTCTCACGATCCACACTTTGGCCCCGAGCCGGGCCGGCGACGGTTGTACTGCAGGACAACATCTTCGGGCCGCTTCCACACAAAGTCCCTGACCGTCGCCAACGTGGCATCCCGCGCCAAAACCTGGTGGGGCAAAAGGGCCAGAGCATACGCAAGAGCCAAAGGACATAGAAAGCACGGAGGTAGACATGAAAAAGGGCACGCACGAACATATGGTGAGTACGGCACCCTATGTTGTGCGACTACGACATCATATGGTGACTGGTTGTCTCATTGATATGGTGACACAGGAAAGCGCCGCAGTGGCTACCTTCAGAAAAGTGCCCTGCACATGGCGCCTTTTACTACCCCGTGTCCATAAGACTTCAAGCTCGTGGTCACTTGGAGCCATCAACCGGATGTGCCGATGCGACAAACTTCCGTCAAAGCTGCATCAAACAGTCTTTGGCGGCAAACAAGCTACATTAAGTTAACCTAGCGCACCCCCCCACCAACAGGCACGTGAGCATGTGAACCCGTGGGTAAGCATACCTGGTCGTTGCAGATGATCTCCAACAGCTCATGGGGTCTGTGGCTAGGGGCCGCCAGGTCACCGCCGTCTGGTGCGCTGTCGGCGTTGATGCGCTGCGCGATGTAGCTGATCACCTGGACAGCCACCGCCACAGGGGAATTCGTTTGTACATCAAACTACAGCAGTTAGGCCAGGGGGGCATGACACCGAACATGAGAATAGCGGATAGGCAAACAGCCATGGACTTGCCAACAGACAGGAAATTCAAAACTAAAGCCCCATACAAAGTACCACCAAGATAAGCGGCCACAAAGCTACGTGGAAAATTTAAAAGCTTTCAGCACAACATGCTCCTTGATCCTATGCCCCATCTGCGCCTAAGCGTTTCCCATGGCATGCCAACAACCCCCTCATGCCCTGCGGGGTTGCATACCTTCTCAATGCACAAGATACGCGGCGCACACAGCTTGGATTGGGCAACCGTGGGCAGACCGCTCCCCTCGTACGGCTGCAAGTAGAAGCCCAGCCTGGGGGAAGCAAGAATCATGACGATGGACATTCAGCACCGCACATAGAACTAGTACACTGTCAGTGCCGACTGCATGTTGATCCAGATAAGCAGCCTTGTTGAGATTGAAGGGTGCTCCCAGCCAGAAACCTGGGATGCCAGATGGCGCACTTCAACATGAGCGTCTAGGGAACAAAAAGCCACCCGGTGTTTCACAGCTGCGAAATGCCCTCCCAGGTATCTGAAATCGGGCAGCCGAAGGATTGAAAGGAGTAGTGTGCCTTCCTGCCCGCCTACCGCCTGCATCGTTCTCCCTCTCTCCGACCTCCTAACCTTCTCTCTCTCTTCCCTCCTTGCTTCACCTTCACGCTCCCTCCCTCACAACCCCTCCCAAGGCAACTGTCACAGCCGTCCAAACAGCAACTCATGTATTCCCTCTACATCCACTGCGCAGGATCTTACCCATGCCCACCCTTCCCCACGACCCTGCTCTCTCCCCCCCCCGGCAACATACTTCTGTGGCGCGCTCTGCTGCGGGACGCCGTGCACGAGGCACTCGACCACCCAGCCAGGGACCTCGTTCTCCCCGTCCCACTCGCCGCAGCGCAGCGGGCTCAGCAATGCACAGCTGAGCCGCCAGCTGGCGCCGCTGCTGCTCTCTGTCACCACACTGGGGGCGATTGCGAATGAGAACGGCTGCAGGTGGTCCCCCGTTGCCCGACTGCTGGCTGCGGCACCATCCTCCCCTGCGCCGCCCTCCGCGGCGTGCGCCCCTTCGTTGTCTCGGTGTCGAGCCGCGGGATGGGTGGGCAGGCCTCCCCGCGCGACCCATTTGGAGAAGAGGGCGCGCAGGAGCTGCTCGCCGATGTCGATCTGGTGGGTAGGTCAGGGGGAGAGGGAGAAAGAGGTGATGGAGTGGTGGATAGGTGCTGTAGGAAAGATATGAGTTGATCCAGGTCGATGGATGATGCCATCCAAGGGTAATGCGAGTAAGCAGGGGACGGAGAAGGGAGGATGGGTAGGAGAGAGGGAGGATGGGAAGGAGGGAGGATGGGTAGGAGGGAGGGAGGATGGGTAGGAGGGAGGATGGGTAGGAGGGAGGATGGGTAGGAGGGAGGATGGGTAGGAGGGAGGATGGGTAGGAGGGAGGATGGGTAGGAGGGAGGATGGGTAGGAGGGAGGGAGGATGGGTAGGAGGGAGGGAGGATGGGTAGGAGGGAGGGAGGATGGGTAGGAGAGAGGGAGGATGGGTAGGAGGGAGGATGGGTAGGAGGGAGGGAGGATGGGAAGGAGGGAGGGAGGATGGGTAGGAGGGAGGATGGGTAGGAGCGAGGATGGGTAGGAGGGAGGATGGGTAGGAGGGAGGGAGGATGGGTAGGAGAGAGGAGGATGGGTAGGAGGGAGGGAGGATGGGAAGGAGGGAGGATGGGTAGGAGGGAGGGAGGATGGGTAGGAGGGAGGGAGGATGGGTAGGAGGGAGGGAGGATGGGTAGGAGAGAGGGAGGATGGGTAGGAGGGAGGATGGGTAGGAGGGAGGGAGGATGGGAAGGAGGGAGGGAGGATGGGTAGGAGGGAGGATGGGTAGGAGCGAGGATGGGTAGGAGGGAGGATGGGTAGGAGGGAGGGAGGATGGGTAGGAGAGAGGGAGGATGGGTAGGAGGGAGGGAGGATGGGAAGGAGGGAGGATGGGTAGGAGGGAGGGAGGATGGGTAGGAGGGAGGGAGGATGGGTAGGAGGGAGGATGGGTAGGAGGGAGGGAGGATGGGTAGGAGGGAGGGAGGATGGGTAGGAGGGAGGGAGGATGGGTAGGAGGGAGGGAGGATGGGTAGGAGGGAGGGAGGATGGGTAGGAGGGAGGGAGGATGGGTAGGAGGGAGGGAGGATGGGTAGGAGGGAGGGAGGATGGGTAGGAGGGAGGGAGGATGGGTAGGAGGAGGGAGGATGGGTAGGAGGAGGATGGGTAGGAGGGAGGGAGGATGGGAAGGAGGGAGGGAGGATGGGTAGGAGGAGGATGGGTAGGAGCGAGGATGGGTAGGAGGGAGGATGGGTAGGAGGGAGGATGGGTAGGAGGGAGGGAGGATGGGTAGGAGGGAGGGAGGATGGGTAGGAGGGAGGGAGGATGGGAAGGAGGGAGGGAGGATGGGTAGGAGGGAGGGAAGATGGGTAGGAGGGAGGGAGGATGGGTAGGAGGGAGGGAGGATGGGTAGGAGGGAGGGAGGATGGGTAGGAGGGAGGGAGGATGGGTAGGAGGGAGGGAAGATGGGTAGGAGGGAGGATGGGTAGGAGGGAGGATGGGTAGGAGGGAGGGAGGATGGGAAGGAGGGAGGGAGGATGGGTAGGAGGGAGGATGGGTAGGAGAGAGGATGGGTAGGAGAGAGGATGGGTAGAAGAGAGGGAGGATGGGTAGGAGGGGGGAAGGAAGGGGGAAGCACTGGCGAGGAGATGTGATGCGGGTTTCGCCGTCGAGAAAGGCGTTGCAGGAGCCTAAAACCGTAAAATGGTCAGCCACCTGTCTGCTTGATTAGCTCGACCCACACTTGTCTCATGGGGGGACTGCCTGAGGTTACGAGGTTCTGTCGGGCTGGCGCACTGCGGAAGCCCTGAGTTCAGCCGTGGCCTACCTGGAATCAGCATCGCAAGGTCTTCGCCTTGCATCATCCAGCAAGCACTCCTGCTCACATTCGCTCCCCTGGGGCTGGCGCAGTTAAATTAAAAATTTAAAGCACGTGACTGTGTCACGTCACATGCGTACCAATAAAGGACCCTTCACCTCTACACACAACCAGAAGGCGGGCTGGCGCAGTTCGATGACGTCTACAGGCATATTCTAGGGAAGTTCGGCAACACTAGCTCTGGTCTCCGGGAAAAAGCCTTTTCGCAGTTGGGCTTTAGTTTGGGATGCCTTCGGATCAGGAGACCCCTATAGTCGCGAAATTCTGCTAGAGGTACTGTGTTCAAATCCTAGTACCATACTACCCAGTAGTACTGAAATTCACTATTCCATTTACCTTTGAATGTTCAGAGCTTCGGGTCCATCCCCGTGCACCCAGCCCCCCCCACAATATCACGTAAGCGTCTACGCACGTGTGCCCTTTGCCCACCCACCACGTGTACGCATGCCTGCTAGCCCCTCCCCACCCACGGCCAGCATGAGCACGCACCCATGGCCTCTACCGACCGACAATCCATGCGGGGGCCAAATATGGATGGCCCGCAGCCACCACCCATGCACCGATGCACGGGGAGCCGTATGCACCTACCCATGACACAAACATGAGCACAGGAATGGCCCGCATCTACCCATGGCATGCACTTAAATACCCATGACCCACACTACGACACGCACATAGACACACATATAGACACGCATGTAGAGGTGTGCTGCTCAACCCATGGCACACATATGCATGTAGCAACAACCTCCCCCCCCCACACACCTTGACGTCGTCGCCCACGTTGGCAATGCCCACGTCCTGCGCGTACACCTCGGCGGCAAAGCATTGCGGGAACTCCAGGTGCAGCGACAGGGTTCCCAGGGAGGTGTCCGCGGTGAACCAGGACGGCACGCTCACCTGCGCGCACACACAGAGAGGGAACAACCGCGGAATGAGGCAAGCCATCCCATGCGCGCACAGACATCCCCATGGTCCAGGAAGCATGCGGGAGCAAGTATATCCTCGTGGCCAGCTCAAGCATGACCTTGCGGCACAGGACCCACCCATGGAATTCGAGGCCTGCCTGCCTGCCTGCCTGCCTGCCTGCCTGCCTGCCTGCCTGCCTGCCTGCCTGCCTGCCTGCCTGCCTGCCTGCCTGCCTGCCTGCCTGCCTGCCTGCCTGCCTGCCTGCCTGCCTGCCTGCCTGCCTGCCTGCCTGCCTGCCTGCCTTACTAACTAAACAAAATCGAGAAGGAGATGGGCATGATGGCGTGGTGCCCCTAAGACAGGCATGGAATGCTACACGACAAACCCACCGCAGGGGATGGATCCGCCACAGGCGTTGCCCCATGGCCCCATCACGCAACTATCGACCCCATGCACGGAGCAGCACGTAGCCACCCGCGTACCTGCTCCGACAGCTCGCGCTCCACGTCCTTGAAGGAGGCCTGCGACAAGGGAGGGCGGCAGGGTGCCACAACCAAGGGAAGAAATCCCATCCCCACACTTAATTACTCGGCCACATCAAAGACCATGCCAACCTTAAATACCCAGCCACATCACAGACCATGCCACGCTTAACAACTCAGCCACATCACAGACCATGCAGACATGCATGCGTGGCAGCAAGCAAGCAACCAACGGGATCGCGGCAAAGAGAGCCGTACATCCAGTTCAGCAAGCTATCTCATGAATGATAGGGATTTCATACAGGCTCAGGCGATCGATGAACTGTGTAGACACTATACTAGTACTACTAGTACTACCACAACTAGTACTAGTACCACAAGTAGCACTAGCGCAAAGCCCACCAATCCATAGTCTTTCACGATGCGCCCCTTGAGCACACTCCACAGCGCCACGCGCCCGGTGGAGTCCTGCGCATTGACGATACAACACGCGACCGGCAGCAGCCACAGTTCAGGATCAGCCCAGAACAAGCGGCAGCCACCAGCTTAAGGGTTTGTTGGCATTTCTGATTTCGAAAATCAAACAAGGCATGTCAACCGACTGGAAGCACCCACACACTCTTTGGCGTGACAAGCACGCAATCAATAGCTTTGCACGATACCAGTACATGTCCAGGTAGCTGCCGACCATGGCAACAACCCTGTACCTAGGAGAATAAGAAGTTTAAAGTTACTAATAACCTATAACCGTCCATGCATGCTGCTGCACTAAAGTGGCCACAAAGAAAACCAATGCAGATGCTTGAACCTGGTTTCTCCCTTCCTTCCCACCCCTCCCATTTTCCCTAGCTGTTCTGTAGTTCTTTCCCAACTCCTCACCATGTCACACCATGAGCAGCCTGTCATCCCGGGCCCATGGCCTGCCTCCTGTCCGCCAGGCCAGCACAATTGTACAACTAATACTAGTATACACATTTGCTATAGTGCGCGAACTTGATGCGGCAGCAACACGATCACTGCTGCCATGGTAGAGACCAGCAGGCCAAGCGGTAGCCCTGCAGGTAGCCTGGGCATGGCCAGAGTGTGCCCATCGCTGATATGTGCCATTAATTGATTAGTTATTTGTACATCTCTTCCCATAGAAGAAGCAAAGAGCAGCGACCCTGATTCAATTTCCCCTGATCCAACCCTCATCGAACCGTCGCTGAAACCGCATTCAACCCGCATTGAACCCTCATTGAACCCACATGGAACCTTCAAAAAACCCTCAAATAATCCTCAAAGAGCCCTCAAATAGCCCTCATTCAACCCTCATTCAACCCTCATTCAACCCTTATTCAACCCTCATTAAACCCGCAAATAACCCTCATTCAACCCTCATATAACCCGCAAATAACCCGCAAATAACCCTCATTCAACCCTCATATAACCCGCGAATAACCCGCAAATAACCCTCATTCAACCTTCGTTGAACCCTCGTTGGACCCTCGTTGAACCCTAATCAAACTCTCAATTTACCTTCATGATGGCACGTACCATTATGAGCATGAAGTCTTCTTTCACCCTCATCGAACCCTCTGGACAGTACGTACCGTCGTTAGCACGTGCATGCGGTTGGGCAGGATGGCGTGACGGACGAGAGGAGGCACACCGGGGATGGTCACCGCCGGCGTGCACTGGAGCGGGACCTGCCAGGGAGGAGCGCAGAGAGAGAGAGAGACGGGGGGGGGGGGGGGGGAGACAGACAGAGAGAGAGAAAGAGAGAGAGAGAGAGAGAGAGAGAGAGAGAGAGAGAGAGAGAGAGAGAGAGAGAGAGAGAGAGAGAGAGAGAGAGAGAGAGAGAGAGAGAGAGAGAGAGCTATTATTAGCACACGTGCTTGTGAACACAGGTGCATGCAGAAGCAAATCAGGGGCGAGGAGGGAAGAGGGGGTGCGGGGAGAAGAAGGGGGGCATTCAGCTATCTGCTTGTTATTAGTTGGGAGACATGCCTATGAATTTCTTTCTTCCTCCTGTCCTCCCATTCTACCCCCCAACACTGCCTACCTTCCACCCCCCACCCCCCCCCCCTCCCAATCGTCACCATCCTTTTCATGTGCACAAGCTCAGCAGCTCCCTCTGCACCAGTGCCTTAATCAACAAAACCACAACACAATCAAGAAGCCATATGGGATGGCCAGGTCACGCCCCTACCTTTTCCACCGCATCGTTCAACAAGTCGCTCCCCCCTCGCGCCACGCTGGACGCCATCCGGCTGCCGCCATCAAACGGCGATGTGCCGGCAATGAAGCACGTGGGCCGCCTGTTGACGGTCGCAGGGTCCAGCCACTGCCTATGATACTCCCCATGAGGACCTGGCGGCCTGCCCCCCTGGGCACCCTGAGCACTATCCCATGTCGACGCGCTAGGGCATGCCGCGCTGCCACGGCCATCCCGGCTGGAGCCCTCCTCCCCCTCCTGCTGCTGCTCCCCAAAGGAGGCACTGCTGGCATCGTCGAGGTGACAAGCCCCAAGGGCCCTCGTGGCAGTATTGATGGCATCCAGCCACCGCCCGTCCCCACGCTGACTACTGGCGCTGCCCACGGTGGGCGTTGTGCACTCGACCAAGATGCTGTCCGTTGTCACCATGCCCGAGGTGCTATCGGCAGGGCTGTAGGCTGAGAAGGACTTGACGGCAAACCACTTGTGGACGGTGGAGGAGGTGGTGGCGGCCCATAGCGTGCCTTCCTGCGTGTCGAGCGCCAGCTTTAGCACGGGCGACGACTCGGTGAAGAGCAGCAGGCTCTCGCGCGTGTGCAGGTTGGTGGCAAACACCTGCAGGGGGGGTGCAGAGATGCGGCGCCCAAGGAAAGGAGAGCACAGGGGCAGGATGCCGCACACAAGAAACCAGCCACGGCAGGAGAGGCCAGCTTTCAGTATGCAAGTGGCACGCAGATGCGCAACCTTGAGACCGAGGGAAACAAGCGTGTGGGCTGCATCCTATCTGCGCTCACTGTGACGTTAAAAACGCATGCATTCTAGCGCATGCATTCTAGCGCGTGGGTGGCGCTGGCTGAGGTATGATGCGCACCCCGGTAGTTCACACGTGTCTCTGGCATGTCAGCCCTGCACCTTTGGCACGCCTTGAAGGGTCAGGGAACACGTAGCTGAAGTCAAGGGTGGAGAGAACCCGCACACACGCTGGCCCACCACACCAACAAGGTTCGAGCGCACATGGGCACCCTCCCTCCTCGTCGTGTATAGGGGTTGGAGGTTATTAATTAATGTGCGTCGCATGCGAGGCGCCCGAGAAAACCCCCGTAACAACGCATGCGCCATACAGCCCCGTACGCGGCTGTTGCGTGCCTACGAACAAGGAAGCCGTGAATGCAAGTGTCACATGCGTATAAACAATGGAGGCATGAACGCACTTGTCATATGCCCACTCATAATAGGAAGCCATGTACGCTGTTGCCATACGTCCATGGCAATAAACAAACAACAAACGCATGATCATAACAGTAAGCTACGTACGCAGTTGTTACATGCCCACTCATAAAAATAAACCATAAACGTACGCAGTTGTCAAATACCTACAGCTAATTAAGCCACGTACGCAGTTGTCATACGCCCCCTCATGATAATAAACCGTAAACGTACGCAGTTATCCCGGCCGCCGCTGTACACGTGGGAGAGCGAGGGGTCAGCGGCAATGGCCCAGACCGACCCCAGGTGGACGGACAGGGACTGCACGCAGCGCTGCTGGCCCAGATCCCATAGCCTGCCAGCGTGGCGCATTGGGCGGTGGCGGGAGGCAGCAGGGCGGCACATGAGGACAGGAGCACAGGCGTGCGAGAGTGATCATCCAACAACATTCACAAGAGTGACTGTCCAGCTACAGGGGAGTGAACGCATGGGGTAATGAAGAAGGCATGGGGTGGTAACGGCATGGAGTTCACAGGGATGGGGAAAAACAAGGTCAATACCCATGGAACAGGGAGCAAATGACCATGGCATAGAGGCTAACACGATCAAGACCATAGCATAGAAATCATTTCAAGGCACCTGAAAGTAAATGCGACAACCAGCTGGCAAAGAGCGTCCCCAACAACCTGTGCAACGGCGAACCGTATGCTGACAGTATCGGTGCTGGTGCTGACAGCATCGACAGCATCGGTTGCTGACAGTATCCGTGCTGGTTGTGCATGCACGGGAGTACCCAAAGACATGACAGGACACCCGTGCTGGTTGTGCATGCACGGGAGTACCCAAAGACATGGCAGGACACGCAAGTCATCCCATCTCCGGGACACCCCAACAGCAGAAGCTCACGTGACAGGCGAGAGCAACGCACACATGTATTCAATGGCTGTGTCAATCGCCGGCATCTACTGTCGGCATCTACTGTCGGCATCTACTTGATGGCAAGGGTGACCGTTAGGAGGCTTACCGGATGGTGGCGTCGGAGGAGCCGGAGATGCAGAACCTGCGGGTGGCAGAAATACAACACAAGGTGCCGTACGTGATGGCAGCAGTGGTCAGTCGGCAGTAGTAAGAGTGGGCACTAGAAGTCGCCTATGATCAATGATGCAAGCTTCCAGGACCAGGACCGAATGTGCGGGGAATGAGCGGCCCTTGGTGAGCGCAGCCACACCATGCAGCTTGCTAGTTCACCCGTGAACACTTGTGCTGCACGGCACGTTGATGCAGCACGCAGGTAGATGTTGTCCATGCTGATGCAGCGCGCACGGCTCGGTCGATAGTACAAAGCGCTTCACAGGCAAGTGCTGATGCCGAAAAGCTACCGATAGTGGTACTAAGAATGCCAGAAAATCTCTGCGAAATAAAACGAGGTACGTGTATGATCTCATCCGTTTCAATTGCTTCACCGGTGTGGATTTTACAACGTGCTATCTGCGCAAACCATCCCTGTCTATGCCCTGCACACTGCGCCCTGACCGTGCCCGCTGCCTGGTCAGTTGAAAGGGGGGGGGGGGGGGGGGGACAACCTCACAGATACACGCGGCCCACGGCTCCAAGAAACCTCGGCTATGAACGCTGGCCATGAGAATCGGCAAGCCATCTGTGACCGGCACGGCACGAAGAAAGACAACAACTAGCGTTCCGTTCTCCCTGGTTCCCACCCTGGCATCCCCCCTGGGCACTCCATCACATTCCGTCCTGCTGGCCACATGACCTGCCACATGCCTCATACGTCCCCAATTCCATACAAAACTAGTGTTAATGAAACTTGCAACCATGTCGGCATGCCTCCCTAGCAGTGTGACCCCCCTGCCTCCCCCTCCCCCTTCGCCTCGCTGCTCCCCCCTCCCCCCCCTTCTCATGATGCCTCCATGCCCCCCCCCCCCCGCTACTCACCGCCCGCTGGGGTCTACGTAGACGGCGCGCACGTTGTCCTTGTGGCCCTTAAGTTTGAGCAGCTTCTGGCCCGACCGGGGGTCCCACAGCCGCACAACCTGCAGGGAGGGGTGAGGGCAAACGACGAGGGAAAACACAAGCACAAGCCCACAAGGGAAACAAATGGGTAAGCACACGGGAAAAACAAGGGCAAGCACGCAAGAAAACGTGCGCACATGTCGGGCAAGGAGGCACACTGGGGAACCGACGCGTGTCCGACTGGGGCCACCCAAACATGGCAAGTCACACAAAGCGGCCAAGCAAGGGCCAGCCCCGATTGCCGATAAAGCACATTCACGTGGGGCGCGTGTAGACAGGCAGGCAGCAGATAGTGCGCGTGGGTGGTGCTGTTGGTCGGCCTGCATGACTGGGACAAGGAGCAAAGCGATATATGCTGCATCCATCGTCCGCACACACAAATAGTCCGCGCACACAAGGTGCATCCATAGTCAGCATATAATCATCAGCACAACTGATATTAGGCGCATACAACATCACCACAAAATCATCATCATAACAGATATAAGGTGCATAACATATAAGGTGTGTAATGTCCGCACATGGTCCTTTGCCATCGGCAGTACTGACACTACGACGCATTAACCTTCAAACGCATTTGCAGAGACAAACTTGAAAATTCACAGGGTCACAATAAATAGGGTCATCACTACAGGACTACGTTGACACGGACTCATGGCCCCTACCCAGGCCCCTACCATACGGAGGCATGGCCCTACCCAGGCACCGTCACCATACGAAAAACTATGGCTCCGCAAGGCAACCCCCCCCCCGAAAGAAGGTTGTCCTGCGATCATATCGGCCTACCTTTTCGGTCGACCCGGACGCGACCAGCGTGCCATCCGCGCTCATCGCGACCGAGTAGATGGAGTCCTTGTGGCCCTCACACGCGACGGGGGTGCACACGATCTGCAGCAGGACCGTGAGATAAAACATGACGGTGACTACAAGGTTGCTACGGTGCCACCAATGACATTAATCCGTCATCTCGAAGCGTCACACCAACGACACATGCAGTGCCTTACGGTGCCATGCAGGGCCGTACAGTGCCAAACAGGGCCATACAGTGCCCCATGGTGCCTTCAAGGGTCAACGTGACATACATAGGCCATGAGCCCTGCACCGCAGCACACGACATGTTTTATACGTCATTATGAGTGCCAGGGGCCCCTGGTTGCCAGGCGTCTCGGCGGTGGGAACACACATGAGCCACCTCCCAGAGAACAGGAGGAACGGTCAGTGCAAACTCATGAGCGAGCGGTGCCACAGCGCCGCCACTTGGCCCATGGCAAGCATGGTCGTTGTGAGCACCAAAGCACACAGATCGAGCCTTCACCCAACAACTAAAGCGATAACCTGCAACAGCATAGCAAGGCAGCCTTCCTTGTCCTTGGTAAGGTTCATGGTGGGACCCACCAGCCAAAGAAGAGGCCGTGCGTGTACATGATACGCTGCCCTGCCATCGTCGCAAAGAACATCGTATTGGTCTACGAGAGAACCAGGGTATTGGCTTACTAGAGAACCATGGTATTAGTCTATGAGAGAACCAGGGTATTAGCTTACTAGAGAACCATGGTACTAGTCTATGAGGGAACCAGGGTATTAGCTTACTAGAGAACCATGGGATTAGTCTATGAGAGAACCAGGGTATTAGCTTACTAGAGAACCATGGTATTAGTCTATGAGAGAACCAGGGTATTGGCTTACTAGAGAACCATGGTATTAGTCTATGAGAGAACCAGGGTATTAGCTTACTAGAGAACCATGGTATTAGTCTACGAGAGAACCAGGGTATTGGCTTACTAGAGAACCATGGTATTAGTCTATGAGAGAACCAGGGTATTAGCTTACTAGAGAACCATGGTATTAGTCTATGAGAGAACCAGGGTATTAGCTTACTAGAGAACCATGGTATTAGTCTATGAGAGAACCAGGGTATTAGCTTACTAGAGAACAATGGTATTAGTCTATGAGAGAACCATGGGCACCGCACCAGGCCAAGCCGTTTGCAACCAACCCACATGTGATGTCTGCAGCCTCGGCCGCGGTGGCTTCACCGGTGGCAGGTTCTCTCTGCTAATAGGGGGCACCGAGAGGCCTGTCGATGGGTAGAAGTGTTGGCTGGAGCCGCCCGCAAGCCCCCCTGAAAGACCGCCGGACGAGCTCTGTCTTGCCTGTGGCGGCGACCGGCTGCCCCCCACCACACACACCGGCGTGTTGCACCACAGATGCATCTTGCGATGGTGGTGGCTCTGAGGCGGGGGTGCGTCACTGGCGGGGCCGGCCCACCCGTTGCGGCTGCCATCGGCCGATGCAGGCATCTGGGACGCCATGCGCATGGCCTGGACGTCCCATAAATAGAGCTCGCAGCCCAGCCCAGCCGATGCGAGCACTGGCGCCTGGACACATAATCCATGGGGCACACACGAATTCAAACGCACAGGAGAAAACAGTACTTAGTACGCAGAGTTCTGTGGACACTCCCGCACATTGGTATCCACAGCACCCCACACATGCCCTCTCCCTCCCTCCCTGGCCTTGACTAGACAGACAGGATGGCCGAGTACCCAGCCCTGGAAGCCCATGGGTGGTGGGCAGGGGAGGGGCGGGCGCAGGACAGGAGCGGATTGGCGAAGAGCCAAGCTCTTGTAGGGTGCAAGGACCCGGCGTGTTCGTTATAGTTTTGGGGTAGGGGCAATGGCTGGGTGGAGACGCAACCCCTGTGGCTGCGCCCGGCTTGCAAGTGTGGGGTGTGGTGACAGCTGCCGTAGACATGGCAGCGTGTGTTGGGTGGGCGGTGAGGGGCCACAAGCCCACATTTGACATGTGACAGATGCCGCACACATGGCAGCTTGTGTTGGGTGGGCGGTGAGGGGCCACAAGCCCACATTTGACATGGGACAGATGCCGCACACATGGCAGCTTGTCTTGGGTGGGCGGTGAGGGGCCACAAGCCCACATTTGACATGGGACAGATGCCGCACACATGGCAGCTTGTCTTGGGTGGGCGGTGAGGGGCCACAAGCCCACATTTGACATGGGACAGATGCCGCACACATGGCAGCGTGTGTTGGGTGGGCGGTGAGGGGCCACAAGCCCACATTTGACATGGGACAGATGCCGCACACATGGCAGCTTGTGTTGGGTGGGCGGTGAGGGGCCACAAGCCCACATTTGACATGGGACAGATGCCGCACACATGGCAGCTTGTGTTGGGTGGGCGGTGAGCGCCCACATTTGAAGCTGCTAGCTCAGGACACATGTGCCTGCATGTACATACGGACCATGAGCCGCATCCAACGACTTGGGGAAGACGCACGGACACAAGAACATAACTTCCCTTTGCTACTTCCCCTTCGCTACTTCCCCTTTGCTACTTCCCCTTTGCTGTTTCCCCTTTGCTGTTTCCCCTTTGCTGTTTCCCCTTTGCTGTTTCCCCTTTGCTGTTTCCCCTTTGCTGTTTCCCCTTTGCTGTTTCCCCTTTGCTGTTTCCCCTTTGCTGTTTCCCCTTTGCTGTTTCCGCTTTGCTGTTTCCCCTTTGCTGTTTCCCCTTTGCTGTTTCCCCTTTGCTGTTTCCCCTTTGCTGTTTCCCCTTTGCTGTTTCCCCTTTGCTGTTTCCCCTTTGCTGTTTCCCCTTTGCTGTTTCCCCTTTGCTGTTTCCCCTTTGCTGTTTCCCCTTTGCTGTTTCCCCTTTGCTGTTTCCCCTTTGCTGTTTCCGCTTTGCTGTTTCCCCTTTGCTGTTTCCCCTTTGCTGTTTCCCCTTTGCTGTTTCCCCTTTGCTGTTTCCCCTTTGCTGTTTCCCCTTTGCTGTTTCCCCTTTGCTGTTTCCCCTTTGCTGTTTCCCCTTTGCTGTTTCCCCTTTGCTGTTTCCCCTTTGCTGTTCTTTTTCCGTGCCCTAGCAGCATGCCCCATTCTCACCAGGTCGCATGCATTAGTGCAGGCAACCCGCGCAGGAAGGGGGCATCCCACACATGACCTGGGCAAGGGAAGCTGCATGCGGCTGCCAGCACTCACCGCGGGGCAGGTGGCCAACGCCAGCACGTAGTCGTTGTGGTGGCGGATGACGTGGGAGCAGTCAGCGCCCCGCGCGTCCGTGGTATCCTTCCAGAGCTGTCCAGGGAGGTTGCGCCGGATGACATGGGTTTGTGGTGGAACAACGGGGAAGTCTGGCGGTGAGCGACGACGGCAAGGGGTGAGCGGCGACGGCAAGGAGAACGCCGATGCGTGCCAGACCACGTGCGCGGAAAGTGAACGCTACCGGGCTAGTTCAGCGGGCAGCCCTATGCCGGATGGCACATAATGGGAGGCTACGGATTCGGAAGAAAACCGCTCCTCGAAACGGTTTTATTCCGATTATATTGGGGCACAGGGGCATGCTGGTGGAGAAGGCTGAGGAGACCACAGCTTCAACGGTTCATAGGGAGAAAAGCGAAAGGGACAACGACAGGAAGGATGCCGGAGACACGGTAATGAGGTCTGCGATGTTGGAGGGGAGAAGAGAGCACAGGGATATCCCATCATGTATGCACGGCACCTGGTGGGGGACAGAGAAGGCCTGCCCATACCACCACATGGATGTGTGTGGGGAGCTTAGTAGCGCCGCTGCCATCCACCCAGGATGGCCGTCATTGTTCGATGGGCTGCCATCCAGCTCAAATGGGCGACGGCAAGAACGAGGCCGCGTCACCGTCACATGGCTCCGTGCGCTGCACTGAACTGGCATCTGTCACACTATAGGGCTCAACAACAAATACGGATAGTAATATTAATAGCTATGATAGCAACAGGATTCAAAATAATGGCAAACATAATGATATTATTGCCATCAGGCACAGCATAGTAACGGCTAAACTCTTCAACAACAGAACCCTTCGACAACAGGGTCTAATCATCAAATGCATTCCTTGCCCCTATAGGAACAAAAGAACACTCAGACGACAAATGGATTTAAAAAAAAAACATTTTTCCCTGTTAACAAACGCATCAATTCAAGCCAGCCACAACGCCAAGTCCCCTTCCCACACACACACACGAATGGTCCCCTGCCCCCCTGCCTACTCCCTGCTTACTCGGATGGACTTGTCGTTGGAACAGGTGGCCACGGTGCTGTCCCCCACCAGTACGACGTCGTTCACCTGCTCAGGAGGAAATCCAAGCCGGGCAAGCCCAATTAGCAGCGTGCATGAGCAGTGGTTAGGACTGGAACAGTACAGTAACGCATGGCTGAGTACAAGAGCAAGTTGTTGTGGCATCCATAATGTGCGAAGACTACAGCACTTACGTAGTCCTTCAAGGGAGGGACCAATTGGCGATGCTATCAAGGTAATGCAGAGACTGCAGCATAGGCAGCCAGTATGCCGACATGAACGCCAACTACCTGAGTGATTGAACACAACTGAATGGCAGAAATTGTGTGTTTACTGCTCGTTCATTACTGGAAGCGATAGTGGAAGCTCACCACAAAGCCCCCAATCTCCGTTGTCCCTCGCAACACATACCCAACCCGCATGTCCTTCGTAAGTCGCCTTCCAGGCTGGGGAAGACCCCGCCAAGTCCCATCGCTTGGCGGTTCCATCTCTGCTCGCGGTATAAAGACAGCCTGCACCACCGCCGCCTGATGCGCCCCAATTTCCTAGGGCGAGCGAGTTGATACCCGAGACATGCTGGACGTACCCAATACGTTCAAAATGGACGATTAAAAAGGCGGATGGCATCAGGTGTCCATGGCGTATTTGATGCGTACGTCCACCCATCCCAGCAAAAACACTTACAGGTCCAAAAAAGCACACACAAAAAAATGCTTCTGCTTTAAGTTTTACCTTGTCGGTCTCTGCATTCGGCAGTACACATGTTACTCGCTTCTCCTTCCTTGGCCGAGCACTGCCGCCCATTCTTTGCTCGATTTCTAAATAGACGACACCAGAGCCATGAAGCCAGGCGGTCTACTGCGGCAAACTATAACCTGCTGACACGGTTACAACGTTCACAATTAAATATTAACGTCGTATATCTAGTTTTAACTGCAATCTACGTCGTCACGTCTGTCACCATCAGCCTGTCCAACTTCGCCATTGTAATCCGGCTAGGCACGCGTGTAAAATGTAAACAATTTGCTGCGTCGTTTGCAGTCGCACAGCTATTTTCGCGCGATATACCTGTCACCTCGCCTTACTTGAAAATCTATTTGTCATTGGTAATCCATACCGATTGCCTGCGACGTAGTAGCTGGCTTCCATACCGTAGTGGCTATAAACTATTTACGAATAATGTTTACGAATACCCCCCCGAAAATGCTTGAAATCCGGGTTCATTTTGGCCCGGAAATCATGAAACCCGGGGTACGCTTTGGGCGCCGCGCTGGCGTTTCCAGCGTCGCGCCGCGCCGCGCAGCGTTTTGCCGCGCATCACATGGCCTCGAGCCTACTTTTTCGTGGTGGACCAATCCGGTCTCGAGGATTCGGCGCCAACTGTGAATAGCCTGATTGAAAAGGCAGACTCCCAAGTGGCCAAAGCAGTTTTGCCTCGCGCATTTTCGCCAATGGCCTAGTACTAGCGTTTGGCACAAACGGGGCCCAGGCCACGGAAATGTGCAAAACCGGGATGGAAAACCCTCGGAAACAGGAAATCCGGGACCAAAAACCCTCGGAAATATAATTATTCGTAAATAGTTTATAGCCACTACGGTAGCTTGTCCACAGTATGTCCGCGCTTCCCGCATCCTAATAACCGCGAGTGACCGTAAGTAACTTGCTTGACGAAAAATAATGACTGATTTGCGGGATCCAGGGCGGAATCAACGTGCGACGGCTTGACTTTGCACGTTAGTTAGTTGAATCCCACGCCGCACATGGGCAGAGAGACTTTGCACGTATCACGTGGTTTCGAACGACTGAACGAGCCGGACCTCCTACTAGAGTATGTAACTCCTACGAATAGGAATGCCAGTGCTAGACGAATATATACATATGTACACGTAGGCAGATCGTTGGCAGCTACGGTACCGCCCGTTGCCTTAGCCAGGACCAAAGCAATGAAAGTATGCAACAGCTGCTGCAGTATGTTCGCATTACTGTCAAGTACATACACGATGCAAGTCTATGCAAGTATGTACACCACGTCCTAGAGACGCATGGCGTTGCCGCTTTCGGGGCTTCACTATCTACCACAGAAAGAGTTCATTTGCATGTTTTGTGGCTTTGTGCCGAGATTTGTGCAACATACCGAATTCCGGGGAGCCTTGGCTGCACCATATGAAGCAATCGCTAAAACACAAGCAGTTTGTCTAACCGGGGGCATGTTTGCATAATCAGGGTGCTTATGATTATGGTCCTGTTACTAAGTGTTTAGGTGCAGGGAAATTATCAGTAAGTCGGTCTGACAATAGTCCTGGACGTTTAGTTTTATGCCATGCAGCTCGCTTTACTACGGACATTTCCATAACTGCCGGAGAACGTGTGGGGCCTCAGTTGATGGCGTTGGTTTGCCATTGAGCCCGGTACTGATACGGTGGTCGGTTATTTGCAGATATAGTAGTTGTTCTCGTGCCCCGAGTACATTCTGGTCCCGCTACCACTGTTTCGAGATCGGCACTTTGAATTCAGATTCAGCGATTGTAAAAAATGAAGACCAAAGGAGGGCGCTCCATGAACCCAACCGACGCGTTCCGGAAGGCGGAGCGAAGAAAGGAATTGAAAAAGAACAAGAAGGAACGGCAGAAGGTGCGAGAAGTCATTATTCTTAGCAAAGACCCGGAAACGCTTGAGAAGCAGATCCAGAGTCTCAAGGCGCAGGCGTCCACGGATGGTGCCCTGGACAAGCAGCGGAAGCACAAGTTGCGGCAGTTGGAAGACCAGCTTACGAAGGTTTTGAAAAAGAAGGAGGCCCTTGAAAAAGAAAAAGCGGCAACGGGAGAAAAGGATGAGTTTAGCCATCTAATGAAACCCAGCTTCCTGACCAAAAAGGAGCCCAGCCAGCAGGCAGCCGAGGCACCTCTACCAGCTCCGCTCCCGCCGCCACCACCCCGCCCGCCCCTCCCAGACGCAGGCCGAGGACTGGGTGTCGAATTCCCGCCCATGCCCCCCCGCCCCCCTTTGCCCACGTCCGAGCAGCCCCCTGGCCACAGCGCAGGCCTGCCTTTCCCTCCGCCAGCTGGTCCAGCGTACCCTGTGCCTGGGGTGGTACTCCCGCTGCCCCCCCCTTTCCTTCAACACCCTGCGCAGCCCCTGATGCCGCCAGGTGTTGAGATGGGGGGTATGATGGTCCCGCCGCCGCCGCCGCCACGCCTGACACAGGACGCCTCGTCGTTGGCACCCCCCGGCACGGAGGGGGGCCGTTCAGACTCGGACGATGACAGAGGCAGTGGCGCCAGCGGCAGCGACGAGAGTGACAGCGACAGTGACAGCTTGGATGATGAGAGCGAGGGGGAGCAGGAGGGGGGGGCAGGTAGGTCTGTGAGGAGGAAGATCGAGCGGGCAGAGGGTGGGGTGGGAGAGCTTGCACCAGGGACAGAGCCCGCAGCCAGGGACAAACGGATGCTGGCGGTACCGCCACCACCGCCACCAAGAGGTTTGGTGCCGCCTCCCCCTCCCCCTGTCCAAAACGCGATTCGGCCGCCATTTGCGCCGCCAGGGATGCAAGTGCCAGCCGGTGTTCCCCCCTCCCCTGGTTCATCCATGCCGCCCCCTATGGGCATGCGAGCCCCACCCCCGCCTCCCATGGCACCGCCCCTGGGCCCGCCCCCTATGAGGCCCCCGCTGATGCCTCCTCCTCCCTTGCGCCCTGGGATGCCTCCTCCAATGGGGCCCCCGCCGCTGGGGCCCCCGTTGGGCCCACCTCCCATGGCCCCTCCGATGGGCCCACCGCCGATGGGCATGCGGCCACCCCCACCCAGAGGCCCCCCTGGTCCGCCCCCAGGGCCGCCGCCGCAGATGCCCATGATGGGCGGGGTCCCCCCACCGCCACCCCGACCGATGGGGGGCATGCCGGGTGCGGTGCCCCCACCCCCGCCTGCCCCGTCCAAGCCCGTGTTTGTCAAGAGTGCGGCTCCGACGGCGGTCAAGCGTCAGCTGGCGCACAAGGACCCCAACCTAACATGCATGGTGCCCGCGTCGGTGCGCGTGCGGAGGGAGATGGCGGCACCTGTGCGGCCCAAGAAGCCGGCGATGGTGCCGCCGCCGCCCACGGTGGCAATGGCACCCCCTCCCAGGGTGGGGCCCAGTGGTGCCGGACAGGCCTCGGTGATTGACTCGTCGTATGAGGAGTTCATGAGGAGCATGCATGAGCTTGGCGCGGTGGAATAGAAAGGTGTGGAGAAACTTGACCGACCACCCATGGTATGTTTAGTCTGGGTTCATGGTAGTCAGTGGCTGCTTTCTTAGGCAATTGCTTTCAGGACGAGGGGCATTTAAAGCCCTTGGTGGAGGGCCTCAACAATGGTTTCATATAATTTTTTGCAAAACATGTCAATATCAAAACAGACAACCTATCTCGCATAATGTTCATGATCAGAATTCTGTTTAATCACTTACGATGGCATTTGCTAAGATTCACTAATCAAGCATGTGCACCCATCATTCCCAGCTAGCGAGCTAGTTGTTTGTACACGTTCACGAGTCCGACTTTTGCATGCCATTATACCATGCAAGGAAACTTCAGTGTGGCAATCTGGCACATGCACGAGTTTTCAATTAGACCAATGAGAACCCCTCATGAATGCCTAAGGTCTCAGGTGTGCCAAGTGCATGAGAAACACGACGTTGGATCTGCCTGCATTAAATTAAAATTAAATTATAACACGACTCCGTTGGGAGATCATGTCAAAGAGACAACCAGCGCATCATGTACATAGCACATATTCCCGTGGGTGGATGGATGGAGGGGGGACAAAGCCGCGAAACCGAACTAATCTAACTCTAATCTAATCTAATCTAATCTAATATAGAAAATCTGCCTGCAGGCATGCATGAGCTAGCTATCAAGGAGACAACCAGCGCAGGCCAGAAATCGGGAGAATCCGGACCATGGTAGCTCGAGCCTGCCGTTATCTTGTCTGCGTGTTCGAGTCGTTCAGGATGATGAAGATGAATGGTGATGGATTTATGTGTATCCTTGTGCATCGAAAGCTATGATGGACACTTTAGGGAACTGGGCGAGGCGAGGGGGGCAGGGGGCGGGGCCGGGCAGGGGGGGGGGAAGCAACAATTGGAGGCGGCCCTGCGATATGAGTGTAAAGTGGCCAGGCTGGAGCCAGAACGTGCTTCTGCTAGATAGCTAGGGGGCGCGTGGGTTAATTATTTGGCACTTTGAACAATTAAGCTTGTCAAGTGTACCCGTCATGCATGCATGCCCGACTAGAGCCAGCAACGAGCATTTAGTTGTACATTAATCAATTCATTAAATTTAGGAATTAACATAACTCCGTTGGGAGTACATATGTAGCAGTTGTTCCGGCCGGGCGGCCTTGTGGTAGCTGTGGGCAGCCGCTGGATCCCACGGGGACTCACTACCTTGCCTGCATGGGGGGCCAACAGAATCAGAATTGGTATTTGTATTTGCACACTGTCCTCCTGACGGTGGTGCTCGCCATGATTCGGTCGGTTTTCCCCCACGCGAACATCCGGTCCGAGGATGCGGATGGCGCTGCCTTCTATTCCCCCAACCACCGGCCTGACATCGTGGTGCTGGACTTTGAGGGGGGTGGCCGGCATCTGCTTATTGACGTTTCGGTGGCGCGGCCCTTGGCTCTTAGCCACGTGGCTGGGGCCTCCCTCACGGCAGGTTACACGGCGGACCGGGCGGAGCGGGCCAAGCTCCTGGCCTACGGCGACGTCGGGCACCATCGTGTGGTGCCCTTTGTCCTGGAGGAGTTTGGGGCCATGGGGCCCCTGACCTCCGCCTTCTTCAAGGAGTGTTGCCGGCTCCGGGAGGACCGGCTGGACCTGGAGGGCCAGCGGGCCCCATGGTCGGCGCGGACCTGGACGTCATATTGGCGTCAGCGCTTGTCGGTGGCGCTGACTCGGGCCATGGCTGACATCATGCTCCGCCGTACGCGAGCTGATTTTGCGGTGCAGCAGGGCTATTAGGTTCCTCCCGTTAGGCGTTTCCATTGGTCTTATCGTAGTATAGAGCTTTGACATGGCTCTGTATATAGGTTTATAGCTGGGCGTTTGCTTTGGTTTGAGTGATTTCACTCTGCTGTAAGTAATTATATTTTTAACATATGTAGCACATAGCCCAGAGAAGGGGCATATGGCCTATAGTACATTCTAAGCTACTTCCTGCAAGGTACGTGGGAATGTAAACGACACTTGCTCTAGGTGCACCAGCCAGGTCACCTGCATCCCCATGGTCTATATCAAGCTATGCCCAGCTAAGGGGATCGAGCCTGTCATGGGGGGGAAGATCATCATAGCTAAACAAAAGCTAGAGCGTGGCATCTCAGCAGAGAGCAGCTCTCTACATGGGCACATCATAACTAAATAAAGCTAGGCATCGTCTGGAGTCACTCCCTTCACGTGCCGTGGACGACGACTCGACCCTGGCGCAGGAACAACGGCGACGGGAGCTATTAAATTATAACATGTCTCCGTTGGGAGATCATGTAGCACATATTCCAGGTTGGATGGGTGGTGTGGAGGAAGCCGCGTAATCGAACCGAACCTAACTCTAAGCTATAGCTAGTCTAGAAAAGCCTATCTACGCTACTCATCAAAACGGCTCCTCCTCTTGGGGGGAGGCGGCTTGCCCACAGGGGCTGGCGTGTGCGCCTTGACAATCTTCTTCCACCGCGTCTTGTCCTGCATGGCAGTCCAAAGACGAGAGAGAGAGTGGATGCAGTACTCAAACTGGGCTGGGACCACTAGGTCGTCCAGCACAGTGTACAGCCATACGCAATACGCAGCCATACGGGGCCCTTGTGTATGGTGTATAATACGCCATACGGGGTATAATACGCAAACCATACGGGGACTCTTGAAAATGCTGTTTTTTGCATGGTTCAGGGGGTTCTTCAACATTCTGACCAATCAGGCATGTTTTTTTTGTGTTCTTGCAACACCACTTGCCTTTATTTAACACATCATCACATAATATTGCCGTTGCCGTCGCTGCATGCCTACAAATACAAGCATTGTACATCTGTTGTTATTAATAATGTCTGTAAATAGCACAAAATAACAAAGTTGTATGCACAATCAGTGCACACCTGAAAAGGATAATAACACAAGTAGATATGCATGCACATTGACACTTGCAGTGGTATAGAGATCGCTGCCACCATTACTGTATGTTGAAGTTAAAAAAACATGCCATCACTGCATGGAATGGCTATACTAGGACTGAAATACTGCACATGGTCAGTCGGCCAACTTGCCAAAAGTAATAAGACATTGTGCCAGAAACAGACATCTTGCCTACTCGTGGTAGGCCACCATGCAATATTGATCTACATGAAGCAAGAATCCATACGGGCTGCCAACAATGTGGCTAGCGTGCAGGATAGCATGCATGCCAGCAACCCGACCCAGCTTCCCTAAACCATTAACACATATGGTACGGTGGCTGGCTAGCAGCAGCCTGCATGGCTAAATAAGGCATTTATGTGCATCGCGAGTCACACCAAATACCCCGCAGCCTGCGACGTAATGCCTCCGGCGGTCTCTTGCACTCGCTCACTCTTGCCTCCTTCGCATACGTAGCGCCCATGATATGGCGGGTGCTAGCCTTGCTCGGGTGGTAGAACCCGAGAATTTTGCATCCAAAAGTGTGCACGTCACTGAGCTAGTAGTTACCTGTCGGCTGCCCTTTCTTGTTGAGAGTCTGTTTTCACGATGTGTGTCCAGACAGTCTCGAATACGGCCTGCATCTCGTCGGCCCCATTATCATCGTGTTCCATAGACCCACACCATCACCGTCGCTAGCCATGGTGCCTGGATGTCAATTGTGCTACGATTAAATGTTAGGTGCCAGATGCGCGCCCTTGTTGGCAGACAACATAACTTCGTCACCTAATTTCCTCGTCCTTCGTCTCCTAGACCCTAGTCCGACACGCAGCAATCTGCAGCAATGCACGTACAGTCGTACATGCACGGCCAGCTTGGCACCTGCATCTAGTTCCGGCTCCACGTGCCGTCCAAAATGATGCCAGAAGCTACTTCGAACGAGGTTCATACGCAAAAAATACGCAAAAAATACGCAATACGCAAAAAATACGCAAAAAATACGCAGTGCGTATTTTTTTTCCCATTTCCATACGGAAATCTTGCGTATGGCGTATAATACGCGCCATACGGCGTATTATACGCCGTATGGCTGTTCACTGGTCCAGCAACATCTGGGTGTAGGTCATGGCATGTTTCCCTACCCTTTTAGGGATGTTCTTGGGGCCAGGCCAGGTCAAAATATGCCGCCCTGGTTGGCCGAGCCGCTGGGGACCGGCCAGACCAAGGGCGGTGTCGCTGACCTGGCTGGTGCGAGCAAGATGATCGACGGGAGCTATGGCCGACCTACCTCCAGCTCCGGCAGACCAAGGCGGGCCAGCCGGTGTACTGGAAGGGGGCGGCCATCTAGATACATCGGCCACAAGCCCTGGCACGCGACCCCCTCGACCACCGCGGCCCCAGCGACTCCAGAAGCCCCAGCCTAGGGCCGGAATACAGCAGCAGTAGTGTAGAATAGTTATAGACAGTGGCCTTGTACATGCCCGCCTACTACAGGCACTATACCAGCTGAGGCCTAGCATTTTAATTTTAGTCATGTACATATGTGAGCCTATGATGAGCCACCCTCCAGATGATGCCTAGCTATATTTAATAATTATGCAGTGCCCATGCAGGGAGTCACTCTCTGCTGAGAAGCCATTAATTAATTAATTAATTAATTAATTAATTAATTAATTAATTAGACTCGTGCTCCCGAACGTTGGGGAGTCACGGAGCATTAACCCCGATGGATGGATGGATGGATGGATGGGTGCAAACAGTCCTACCGGTCTAATCTATCTACATCGCTGGTTGTCTCTTTGACATCAGCTACCTACAACATCTATCTAACAGCATTCTAACTACAACATCTATCTAGACAGCCTCACTCTGCCCTAGGGGAGCTGGCTGGCGTGCCTCCCACGGGTTTGCACACGCGGGCGCGCTTCCCCACAGGGGCCGGGGGGCTCGTTGTCCTCTATGACCTGGGCCCACTTGGCCTTGTCCATAATCTTCGTCCAGATCACGGAGAAGCCATGCCCTAGCTCTTGTATAGCTATGCTGATCTTCCGGCCCCACCTATGACGGGCTCCCCTTAGCTGGGTGTTGCCCGAGACTCTTGGTGATACTGCGGGTGCCCTAGTGCACCTAGAGCAAGTGTTGTTTACACTCCCACCCTTGCAGGAAGTAGCTTAGAATGTATTATAGGCCATATGCCCCTTCTCTGGGCTATGTGCTACAGATACTCGGACCAAAGGAGTTATGTTCCTAACTTATTAATTAATTAATTAATTAATTAATTAATTAATTAATTAATTAATTAATTAATTAATCAATCATCTGGAGTGTGGCACATCATAGGCACACATGTACATGGCTCAATAATGCTCGTGAATCAGCTGGTATAGTGCCTGTAATTATTTAATGAATTAATTAGTTAGACTCGTGCTCCCGTTGGGGAGTCACAGAGCATTAAAACCCCGATGGATGGATGTCCAGCTAGATCATTGGATGGATGGGTGCAAACAGATCCTACCGGTCTAATCTATCTACAACAGCTACCTATACAACATCTATCTAATTAAAGCTATCAACATCAACTCTACCCTAGGGGAGCTGTCTGGCGTGCCTCCCGCGGGTTTGCACACGCGGGCGCTTCCCCATGGGGGGGGGCTCGTTGTCCTCTATGACCTGGGCCTAATTGGCCTTGTCCATTATCTTTTTCCGAATCACGGAGAGGCGTAGGCCCCCCATGTCCTATATACTAGCTGTTCTTTGAAGGTGCGGGCCTTGCGGCGTCTAACATCACGGGGCCCGGCCCATGCACGTCAGGAGGTGCCGGCCAGGCTGAGCTGGTCGCAGTCCCGCGGGGGGGCCACGTGATCGAGGTGTCTACCTGGTTGGTGCGAGCTAGGTGCCCTACGAGCTGCAAGCGCCGCTGCTTAATTAATGGTGCTGGTGATATATGGCATGCCAAGGTAAAGGTCCTCATTGCGGACATGAGCAGCATATCCTACTCTGAAAATGGATCGCAGCATGTTGGTGACCGCGACGTCCAGCTTGCGGGCCAGGTCGGCGGTGAGGGTCCACGTCTCGGCCCCATACGTTAGAACAGGAAGGACGAGGACCTTAAACAGGTCCTGTTTCTCGATCTTGCCAAGGGGCTTGCGCCACAGGGCCCGGTAATGGCGTAAAGCGCGCCAGGCGAGGGAGATGCGGTGGTCCACGTCAGCCTCGCAGCTGGGAAGCAGGGTGCCCAGCACCTTGACGCGGTCCCGATACAGGACCCGAGAGCCGCCAAGGAGAAAGATCGAGGTCTGGCGGTGGGTGGGTGAGCCCAATCGCCAGAGCCTCTGTCTTCTTGCTGACCTCAAGCCCCACTGCACGGGCCTCAGTATAGCAAGGCAGTCAAGCCACGTCTGCACGTGCCCAGTGTCCTCGAAGAGGGTGGCGTCGTCTTCGTAGATGATGTCCGCCAGCCGAATCTCCGTTTCCGCTCCGCCATGCCAGAAGTCGGTGGTTGGCAACCTGCACCCCCGGTTCCCTACCCACGATGCGGGCAAATCGCTTGCGCGCCTGAAGATTTCATTTTGTATTCGACCACAATAATGAACAGGTAGGGCGACAACACGCAGCCCTGCCACATGCACATCCGATCTGTAAAGGGCATGGTGGCGTGGTCCCGTAAGAAGTGCGCACCGAAGTGGTGGACCCTTCATACAGGTTACGGATGACAGCAATATAAGGGGCGGGGGCCGGGATCCGGAACAGCTCGAGGATGTCCCATAGCGCAGGCAAGAAAACCGAATCGAAGGCTTTGATGAAGTCCACCAGCACAAGGTGCAAAGGGGACTCACCAGGCTGAAGGCGTTGCAGTTCCTCCACAAGTCGGCGAGTAGCGAACTAAAGCGCATGTACTGTGTTGCGACCTGAACGTAATTGCCGTGCTGAGTCTCGCTGAGGTGACCGTCCAGGGCCGTGCGCAGGCGGTTGAGGATGAGCTGCATAAGAAGCTTGAGGGGGGCACTTTGGATGCACACCCCTCTGTAGTTGCCAGGGTCGGCTGGTGACCCCTTGTTCTTCTACAGCATTGTGCGAAAACTGTGTTGCCAGGCCGTTGGAGGCGGTGGTAGGGCGTGTCTGTAGGAGGCGTACATGTACATGGCCACAGTCTATCTATTCTACACTACTACTGATGTATTCCCCTAAGCTGGGGCATCTGGAGTCGCTGGGGCCGCGGGGGTCGCATGGCAGGGCTTGTGGCCGACGTAGATGGCCGCCCCCTTCCAGTACACCGGCTGCCCCGCCTTGGTCTGCCGCGCGCCAGCTAGGCTACCACGGTCCTGAGCCAACTGCCGGAACCCGGCACTGACGTAGTAAAGCCCAGTGACCTCTAACATAGTATTGCTGGTTGTCTTGAGCACTTAAGTTGATAAATATTAATTACCAGGAGCCCTCCGTCGAGCTACAATGCGGGTCTGGATCAGTCTTCGAAATTGATTTCAGCACTCAGTGCATGGCCAGCCGGCTAGGTAGACACCGCCCTTGGTCTGGCCGGCCCCCAGCGGCTTAGTGGCCAACCAGGGCGGCACTATACCCTCACCGGCCTGGCCGGGCCCCGGTCGGGCTGAGTAGAGTAGTTGGGGTTTTCTAGATTAGCTTAGAGTTTGCTTAGTTTGGTTTCGCGGCTTCGCCGGCACCTCAGCATCCATCCAGCAAGGGAATCATGTGCTACGTGATCATCATCTCCCGGCCCGCGGCCAGTTCAGTGACGGCGGTGTCATGTTATAATTTAATTTAATTTTGCGTTGGTTGTAGTCTCTTTGATATTACACGTGGCAGATAATTTCTATTCAGTTGGGCTACAGCCTACAGGCTGCCGCAACGGCACTGAGCACCAGGGGCAGCAACCGGCTAGTCTTTGACCCCTGAACCCCGCGGTTCACCACGTGCGGGCGCCGCATATCAATAACCACCACCGTCGGCCCCTGGGGCAACCCGACCGCGGTTCCTTCAAATTTTGCCTGCGCTATGCCACCCCTCCTTGCAGAGCATATGCATGCACGTGACAACGTGGCCGGAGAGGGCGTGGCGGGGCACGCAAGCACCACGAATTCACTGCAACATCACGTTCGCGTTGACAATGTCCGCCGCGAGGGTGTTATTATTCACGCAGAGCGCTCCCTAAATGCCGCACTTGTCCTCATGGCAGTCACGAAGATTGGAAATGCGGCGTAATTACTTTTCCCCCTTGTGATATGGCCATAATACAAGGAAATGAGAGCTTTCCAGAGATTATTACGGACTACATGCAGGGTGACACGCGAACCTGGCGCTTGGAATAGCACCCCTGTGATCGTAGATAGAACATGCCAGTTAAATAGAGGAACCTCGTCAGCCTCACTTCTAGATAGCTCCGTTTTTGTGCGTTTGTCGCGCTGCATCCACGGAGTCACACACAGTTTCTCTAACCGCTTTCTAATAAATCCCGAAATATGTGTGCCCGGTCAAACCTCCTTGGGAGCTCTCTACTTGCGCCGTGGGGCACAAAGGGTAGGTGCACACTCAGGGTATTACTTCATTCCTCTCATTATGGCCGACGTCATGGCCGTCTTGTCTTCCCCGGTGCACTAAAGCTGCTGTGGCAGGCATGGTCAGGGCGCGAGACCACTCAAGATTACTAAATTTATTTGTATGTGTTTTTCTGCATTCCCGTAACTAAACATTGTACTTATCATGGGCTCGGCCGCTACCTTCTTGCTTCGCATTGCCAGAGAGTCCGCGAGATGATTGTAAACCTGGCGGAGGACAAGTCCGAAGAAGAGATCAAACGGCCAGGGTCGCAAGGCACCACTGGGTTCAGAGTCAACACTCAAATTACGGCGCCTAAAGTCCGTCTCGTCATGGATGATGGTGAGCAATAGGGAAGGAAAGCCATGGGGTATGCTGCAGGCTGTTTGTACGGGTATGTTCCCACCTGCCCACCTGCCCGCCTGCCCGCCTGCCCGCCTGCCCGCCTGCCCGCCTGCCCGCCTGCCCGCCTGCCCGCCTGCCCGCCTGCCCGCCTGCCCGCCTGCCCGCCTGCCCGCCTGCCCGCCTGCCCGCCTGCCCGCCTGCCCGCCTGCCCGCCTGCCCGCCTGCCCGCCTGCCCGCCTGCCCGCCTGCCCGCCTGCCCGCCTGCCCGCCTGCCCGCCTGCCCGCCTGCCCGCCTGCCCCCCTGCCCGCCTGCCCGCCTGCCCGCCTGCCCGCCTGCCCGCCTGCCCGCCTGCCCGCCTGCCCGCCTGCCCGCCTGCCCGCCTGCCCGCCTGCCCGCCTGTGTGGCTGTCTATACGCATGGACATGGAGCTTGCCATCATAGCAGCAGCAACAGCAGCAACAGCAGCAACAGCAGCAACAGCAGCAACAGCAGCAACAGCAGCAACAGCAGCAACAGCAGCAACTAGTGGCATGGCCATGCCGTATCGTATTCAGGTACCTTTCACTGCCCTTGTCTTGTCCAGTAAATCGGTCCTCGTTCCCGTCACTTGATCCCGTAGCCTCGTGCCCATCCGTTGCTGATTTCTCGGCATGGGGGAGCGGTACTGCTGAGCTTCCCTTGCCGCATGCCTACGTGATTGGCGCTTATGCAGGGTCCCACCAGATCTGCACCGTGCGGGAAGCCTTGCAGGCGGCCAAGAAACAGGGCCTTGACCTGGTGGAGGTACGGCCGTCGCCCGGAAATTAAGGAGAAATCAAATTAGGTTGTCGGCTGTTAGTAGAAACCAATGATTGTTTCACAAAGTGCTCCCACGAGGCCGCCAACAGGAGCAGATGACAGCAGGGATGGGACGCTCCTATGGGTAGTCGGCTGGGCACTCATTGCTTGTGGGGAATAATCTGCCACAAGCACACCACTGCAGGGATGGGCCGCTCCTATGGTCAGCAGTGCAGGGATTGGAGCTCCTTGCTTCTGGGGACGGTTGCTGGGAGCACAATGTTAAAGCGGTTGGCCACTCCTCAGGAATAGCTGTATTGTGCCCTGAAAACTTAAAAAGGGGTTGTTTGTCTTGCTTGACTGTCCCAGAAGGTATGGATTTTTCGAGGCCTCTGTGTGACGTAACGTTTCGATGGATCAGTCATCCGACTCTTTTGTACACTTACTCACATGGTGGCAGGCTCATGCCCAGCCTTGCCCCATCCCTGTGTGCCCCCCTGGCCCCTCCCTGCCTATACCAGTATACCATGCCATTGTTCACTCATCTACCCATGGTCCCACCTGCCCACCACCCAACATTCCACGCACACACGCCAAAAAAACACCCACACAAAGGCATAAAATGCACATGTGCACACGCACACGCACACGCACACGCACACGCACACGCACACGCACACGCACACGCACACGCACACGCACACGCACACGCACACGCACACGCACACGCACACGCACACGCACACGCACACGCACACAGCATGCACGCGCACACAACATGCACATGCACGTGCATATGCACCCACCCACCCGCCGGCCTAACCACCCAGGCATGCAGCAACAAAGCGAGCACATCAGCCACCGACCACCACCCAGGCATGCAGCAACAAAGCGAGCACATCAGCCACCGACCACCACCCAGGCATGCAGCAACAAAGCGAGCACATCAGCCACCGACCACCACCCAGGCATGCAGCAACAAAGCGAGCGCATCAGCCACCGACCACCACCCAGGCATGCAGCAACAAAGCGAGCACATCAGCCACCGACCACCACCCAGGCATGCAGCAACAAAGCGAGCACATCAGCCACCGACCACCACCCAGGCATGCAGCAACAAAGCGAGCACATGAGCCACCGACCACCACCCAGGCATGCAGCAACAAAGCGAGCGCATCAGCCACCGACCACCACCCAGGCATGCAGCAACAAAGCGAGCACATCAGCAACCGACCACCACCCAGGCATGCAGCAACAAAGCGAGCACATCAGCAACCGACCACCACCCAGGCATGCAGCAACAAAGCGAGCACATCAGCCACCGACCACCACCCAGGCATGCAGCAACAAAGCGAGCACATCAGCAACCGACCACCACCCAGGCATGCAGCAACAAAGCGAGCACATCAGCAACCGACCACCACCCAGGCATGCAGCAACAAAGCGAGCACATCAGCCACCGACCACCACCCAGGCATGCAGCAACAAAGCGAGCACATCAGCCACCGACCACCACCCAGGCATGCAGCAACAAAGCGAGCACATCAGCCACCGACCACCACCCAGGCATGCAGCAACAAAGCGAGCACATCAGCAACCGACCACCACCCAGGCATGCAGCAACAAAGCGAGCACATCAGCCACCGACCACCACCCAGGCATGCAGCAACAAAGCGAGCACATCAGCTACCGACCACCACCCAGGCATGCAGCAACAAAGCGAGCACATCAGCCACCGACCACCACCCAGGAATGCAGCAACAAAGCGAGCACATCAGCAACCGACCACCACCCAGGCATGCAGCAACAAAGCGAGCACATCAGCCACCGACCGCCACCCAGGCATGCAGCAACCAAGCGAGCACATCAGCAACCGACCACCACCCAGGCATGCAGCAACAAAGCGAGCACATCAGCAACCGACCACCACCCAGGCATGCAGCAACAAAGCGAGCACATCAGCCACCGACCACCACCCAGGCATGCAGCAACAAAGCGAGCACATCAGCCACCGACCACCACCCAGGCATGCAGCAACAAAGCGAGCACATCAGCCACCGACCACCACCCAGGCATGCAGCAACAAAGCGAGCACATCAGCAACCGACCACCACCCAGGCATGCAGCAACCAAGCGAGCACATCAGCCACCGACCACCACCCAGGCATGCAGCAACAAAGCGAGCACATCAGCCACCGACCACCACCCAGGCATGCAGCAACAAAGCGAGCACATTAGCCACCGACCACCACCCAGGCATGCAGCAACAAAGCGAGCACATCAGCAACCGACCACCACCCAGGCATGCAGCAACCAAGCGAGCACATGAGCCACCGACCACCACCCAGGCATGCAGCAACAAAGCGAGCACATCAGCAACCGACCACCACCCAGGCATGCAGCAACAAAGCGAGCACATCAGCCACCGACCACCACCCAGGCATGCAGCAACAAAGCGAGCACATCAGCAACCGACCACACTGCGAGATTAGGTCAGCCGTTGGGACACGTTCACCAACCAGTCTTCGCAACCCAGCAAGCTGCTCATTTACCAACTAACGAGTCAGCCAATAAATTGGTCACTTATTTGACCAATATGGCGGCTTGCTTGTCGCTTAGATGCCTCCCTGCTTTGAGATTCCCTGCCGCCCCCCCCCCCTGGCTGGCTTTCTTGCTATTTGTCGAGGTCTATTCAACCATGCCCTGCTTCGATCTAGTCCTAGTTCTCCCCCCTTCCCCTCCATCCAACCGTTTTTCCACCCCTTTTTCCCCCGGGAGGGGCAGAGGTGTGCAGGGGCCGCCTGCTTGTATATGAAACGCAAACGTGGCACAGGTGTCCTCAAGTGAAGCCATGTAACTCATCGCTTATGGACGGTGCCTTGCTTGCATCCTCCCCCCCCCCTGCGCCTCCTGCGCTGTCTGCCCTTAGGTCGGCGCCGCCAGCAACCCCCCTGTGTGCCGCCTGATGGACCATGCTGCGTTCCTGTCCAGCAAGCGCAAGAAGGAGAGGGAGGAGGCCAAGAAAGTGGTGTGTGCCTCAATTTTCATACCCGCCAGTGCAGGTGGATGGCCACTCGTGTGATGCAAGTGAGCCGTGTATCTGACTAATGTGCCGGATGGTCCTGGTTTCACGTTTGCTTGTGGGAGTGACATTTTCTTGATGTCCATGTGTGGCATCCCTTGAGGGTCGACACACTTGTGCTAGACTGCTCTGTCGGGATCGGCGTCACTTGCTGTCTAGTCAACCTGTCATGCACCCACGCGTTGTCGCTCCAGCCATGCACACCGCCGGCGGCCCGGGATGACTAACATGAAGTAGAAGGGTCGCCACCTGGTGTGGTCTGCCCAGATCACTGACCATGTGCTTTTTAAGAGATTGCCCATGGCAGCGCATGGAGTCGGTTTGAAAGCTTGTTGGTAGCCAGCATTGCGTGCCATGTGTTGCTCACCATGTGCACAGTTCAGATGTTGCCATGGCGCCTTACAGGCCTTACCTGAGCCGATGCCGTCTGACTGGATTAAGGCTGCGACATTTATTCAGATGGTGCCTAAAGCTGGTTGCCCAAGGTACTGTACTGCTATCACAACTTAAACTCCTGGGATATGTGCCAGCCAACGCTGCACTGGTAAGGCTCTGCCACTGCACCAACTAACGGTGGCCCGCGCATCGTCTGCCTGCTGCCCACCGCACCCATCATCCCTGCGTACGTGTCGGCAGGCGGCGCGCCAGCGGGAGGACACGGTGAAGGAGATGCGCTTCAGCGCGCGCACGGTGAGCTGCGTGCTGCGAGGAAGGAGGGGAGGAGGCAGGGTTCCATGAGTGTGAACTTTGAAGCAGTAGGCTGGTTGTGGCAGGTTATTCCAGTAGGCTTACATTGCAGGAGTAGTGAATAGTATAGTGCGACATGTTGCCGGGGATAGTGGTGACGGAGCGTAGCCAGTAGGGTATGCAAGCAGGTGGGCTTGACAGTGAATTCCGGAAAGGAGGTGTTTGTTGGTGGTGCATCGGACACTGCCCACCTTTGATGGGGGTCTGCTCTAGGGGTGGGTCAGGGACCCAGGTCAAGACTTTACTAGCCGCTAGTCTGTATGCCCTCAGGTAGGGGTACCTCCCTCGCGTGCTGGCCCTGGCGGCTCGGTATTGGTTTTGGGTACGTGGTTGGGTGTTGGTACCAGTACCGGTCAGGCACCGACCTGCTGCAGCAGCGTACTTACTGCAGTAATATAGTAGTAACATTATTGTATTAGTCGCTGTAAGCCGCCTTGCCATATTCTTGTTTGTTTCCAAAGGTGTAATATTAATACATTAAGTGTTCTCGGGTAGGCTTGGTGTTGTGCCACAGCCTACCTAGAAGCTGCCAGCATGTAACAACGTGCCACTAAATGCCAGGTGTCACTGGAATGGAATTATGTTCGTTTGTGCTTAGAACGACAGAAACCTGCCGTGACCACACATGTCATGTTGGCTGCCTCCTAGGTTGACTAAGGGCCACTAACTTGTTTGACGTGCCTGCCTGTCATATCGCGCTGGTGGTGTGGCCGAGCTGACGCAGTGTGCTGTATGTCACACGCTAACACCCTTCCATGCATGCTTATGTGCTGGTCAATGTTTGTCTGGCAGGCGGAGAATGATCTGGAGATGAAGATGAACACCATCGAGAAGTTCTTGGCAAAGGGCAGGAAGGTCAAGGTGGGTACCCAAAGGCTCTCTTTCCTATCATTTGCACACTTTGATTTGTGCACATAACAGAAATAGTGTGGTTGCACTAGTGATATCTTCCTAGCGGTACCTTCACTGCTGATGATGGCACGCTTTTGCAGGAAACCTGCGGCTGGCTACTGCCTGGCCGCTGGTGCGTCTTTTTGTTTGGGCACCGCGATGTCTTCTGATTGCTCGAAGTTCTTCTGCCAAGTATCAACCACTCATATGTTGCCACAGGGTAGTTGATTCCTTCTTGACGCATTTCGAGCGATACATGCCACGGATTCCGGATTTCATGTGGTTGGTAACTTCTAGTAGCTGTCTAGTAATTAAACAATATGAAAACCAGTCTTATACCTGGTCAACTTTCTGACGCGTTGTTGTGCTGCTGTGACCTCAAATACTCCACACCGTAACGCATGGTTGGCTCGTATTAATTAATTAATTAATTAATTAAGAACATAGCTCCGTGGGGAGCATATGTAACACATAGCCCTGAGAAAGGGGCATCTATGGGTTTTAGATACAGTCTGGGCTACAACCTGCAGGTGTAGGATGTAAACTATCACCTGCTCTGGGTGCACAAGGTGCACCTGCACCACCATGATGGGTCATGCATCCCGATTAGGCACACACGGGGCGGCGTGGGGTTGGCTTGTATGGCCTGGCTCTGCATGTATGGCTCGGGCAGGGACGTCCTGAGCCATGTGAAGGACTGTCGGATATAAATGATTCTTTGGTGGTGTTCATACCAGCATGTCTTCCTCTATTTTGATGGCGTCTCTCTCGTGGTGGGAGGGGACAACCCTGTTTCTGTGTTGGGAGGATGAGCACTATATGCCTTCGTCGATTACCCTAACCATATGTACCTTCATTCAGAGTAGCCAAGACATATAAGGTTTAGAATTGCTGATGTGTTTGCGGCATCCACGGCATTGCCCGATCTCTTATGACGATGACCTCTCATGAGCTCTCATGACACATTCATGACACACTCATGACACACTCATGACCACGATGATGCGCAGGTCAGCATCGACCTCAAGGGGGAGCTGGTGGCCAAACGAGGGCACGCTATCCTGCAGCAGGTCATGGCCAAGGTAAGGAGGGGGGGTGGAGGAGGGGGGGGAGGGGAGGGGGGGGGAAACATCCTTACCCTTGCTAAGCATTACGTCCCGAGCAGTGTACTTGGTGCCCTTTAGTGGTCGTGAAAAGCAAGAACCTTAAAAACAATGTCTGCTGTTTGTTAGAGACATGACCAGCGTGGCTATAGCAAGAATAAAACACAGGCTCGCTTCCCATGGTTTTCCGACACTAAACTGAGAACATATTTCCCCCCCTGCGGTTAAGGCGGTTTCCTGGACCACCGTCCATGGCATTGTCGATGCAGCAGTGCTTGCTGCCTGGCTACATGTTATAGGAGGAAACGATGCGCAGAGGTTTAGAGAATGATAATTGTGATATGTCTAGTGCAGCAGGCACGTCACAACCACTGTGCATCAAAGCCATGTGGCCTTGACGATTATTCAGTCAGCATGGATCAGCTGTTTAAGTCCGGGCTGTGGCCGCAAATCTGCCAGGGGCGCAGTGTATTTTGTTGTTCTACTTGTCTGTTGCAGTCCTGTGCAGTAGGCATTTCGTATTGCTGTGATGACAGAGGGGTTCAAAAGGGTAGCTTCTCCGTTGGGAGCTCTTTTTGCAGGAGGGGGGACATCCAGCCAAAACAGCACACTCACTCGTGTGTCCGGCGCGGCACCTCCAAACGTGGAGCGGACTCCAAAAATGTGTCCGGCGGCAGAATTTTTGCGACGGAGTGTACTCCAGTCGAAAATTTTAGGGCGGCGCTAAGAAAAATTTTGTGGAGCTAACTCCTTTTGGCGGTCCGGCGCATGGTTTTGGGAAAAGGAGTGCGCTAGTGCGCTCTGGTGATCCCGCTAGCTCGGTCAGGCGTTTGATTTTAAAGTGCAGGTGTCCGCTTCGGCCCTGCTGTACTAAAACTTACGCTGAGAACTTACCAAGTATTGGTTGATTCTAGGAAGACGTATCGACTTTCAGGCAGGCGTCAGGTTGTTGTTGTTGATTCTGACACCGGACCTGGCGTCAGGCAATAGGCATCGAATTTCCGCCGGCTTGACGTCATTCTTCTACTTGGAGAATATGCTAATACTATCGCTTACTAAGAGCTTCTACTAAGAGATTCTACAAAAAGTGCCACGTGTCTTACAAGCCACGTAGCACGTAGCACACTCCCAAGTCGGTCCGGCGCAGCTTTTTGACAGACTGAGTGCACTCCAGCACTTTTCACTTTGGCTGGCGCCGGGCGGCGCGGTAGGCCAAACTCTGGAGTACGCTCATGTACGATTTTAGGGGGGGATGTCCCCCCTCCTCTTTTTGCCATGGGAACCGGTAGGTCTGGACAGTGCCAGTGGCATTGAATTATGTGTCAAGTAAATTTGCTGAAGTTTGTGGTGCCATGCCCTAGTTTCCTTCTAGTACGCAGCCGTGTGTATACTACTCACTGTCCCATGTTTATACTAATAGTAAATGTTGAGGTATAAGATACATGGCTTGGCACACAAAATATGCACACATAGGTGCTGAAGCTACGGTCCATTGGAGTGCCTTCCTAACAGAGAAACACGTTTATTACAATGAAGTGTGTGCAGGCATCAACAGTTGAGCCTAGCTACACCCTCAACAAATCATTGTACACGTTTATTACAATGAAGTGTGTGCAGGCATTAACAATTGGGCCTAGCTACACCCTCAAAATCACTGTACAATCATTGTTCAGTCAGGCCAGTTCACCATGTTGGGGGCCCAGCACATGCCCCCTTGGTCCAATCTTGTCCCCAACAGCAGCGAGGGTGGGTGGGTGGGTGGGTGGGTGGGTGGGTGGGTGGGTGGGTGGGTGGGTGGGTGGGTGGGTGGGTGGGTGGGGTGGGTGGGTGGGTGGGTGGGTGGGTGGGTGGGTGGGTGGGTGGGTGGGTGGGTGGGTGGGTGGGTGGGTGGGTGGGTGGGTGGGTGGGTGGGTGGGTGGGTGGGTGGGTGGGTGGGTGGGTGGGTGGGTGGGTGGGTGGGTGGGTGGGTGGGTGGGCGGGTGGGTGGGTGGGTGGGAGCTGCAAAAAGGCCTCCCTACGTTCACCACACCACCTGAAGTACGTGTGAAAATGAATAACAAAGCACATGGTCTCAAGGCGCCGCGCCCCCCTCAAAAGGGCGGGCACGTTTGACATTAGGCACTAGTACCGGCGCAACGCCGGTCCACTTATACTCTAGTTCTATATAACTCAAGCACCTCACATGGTGTAGATGACGCAGGTAGAGCTACACTACATGCGGCAGATCGGCCCCCTTTGAGCCCACCGCAACATAACTATAAAATGAGGTAGCTCAAAAAATGTTGGTAGTTAGTCGTTGAGTACTTGGTCAAGAATTCGCAAAATCCTGATTAGCGGGGCACTGCCAATGCATCTCGTTCTCAGCTCATCAGTTGATGACTCCAGGCAATGTTTTTTTCTGTTGACAATGTTTTTCTATTAGTGGCTATTCCTTATATCCTTTGCAGTTTTATCCTCTTTACCACCCACAAGCTGGCATTTGAGATGGCAAAAAGATAATTGAAATTTCCCTGGGGCTGTGGGGCAGCTTCCTTGCAGTCTCAGGGTTGTGCTGGTTGCAGAAGCCAGAGCTATGCGAATGACATGCATGTTACTGACTAGTTAGAGTCTGACCCGGGCTAATTTTCTTTCCATTGATATGAAATCCCGTGGCGTGTCGCGGGTCTTCTTGCATCTGTCTGGCAGGTGGAGCCCATAGCAAGGCTGGAAGGCGTGACGCGAGAAGGCCAAACAATGTTTGCCTGGGTTGTTCCCAACAAGGATGCCCCAAAGGCAGCCAAGCAGTCGACACCAGTCACCCTTAAAGCAGCCAAGGCCATGGATTAATAGCGTTTTCTTGGCAGTATAATAATCCACTAGAGATGCAAGCTCTAGGACAGCCTGATCGACTTGATATGCAGGGCCAACCTGCGCCTATATACGAATCCGATGGAGATGCCACTGCTGGATATAGTAGCCACCGAAAAAGGTTCACAGCCCTAGAGCTCAGGCAGGACTTGTACTAACCCGGTGGTATAAAAGTTATCTGCAGAAGATTAGTATGTGGGGCTGCATTTGCAACCAGACGCACCCAACCTTATACTATCCACGGTTGAGCGCATTGTGGCGCGTATGGACCAAGATATAGATCTGTGAGATGTAAACATGCAGCGCAGGCCAGAAATGTGGAGAATCTGGACCATGTACCTAGCTCAAACCTGCTGCTACCTTACCAGTGTTTACAAGTCGATATTGGATACTTTGGTAAATTTTTATCATTGAAACAATCTGGATCGACAAGGAAAAGATATATCGAGGAGACAACCAGCGCATGCATGCAGGCCAGATCATCGGGAGAATCCGGACCGCGGTAGCTCGAGCCGCGTTATCTTTTCCGTGTCGTTCAGCTAGATGATGAATATGAATGGAGATGGAAACATTTGCATGTCTAGCCTTGTTCATGGACATTATGGCTTCTACTTCTGCAGTCTAGCTTCTGCAGACTTGAGCAACTCGATG
Organism: Mesostigma viride; assembly: GCA_009746045.1. NCBI lineage: Eukaryota > Viridiplantae > Streptophyta > Mesostigmatophyceae > Mesostigmatales > Mesostigmataceae > Mesostigma > Mesostigma viride. The sequence goes on from RPFO01000645.1 coordinate 341,065, forward strand.
ACCTATAGACGGTGGGGCCGGAAACCGCTAGCTTGATCAGGGCGCCGGTGTGTTTCGAGGCTAACTGGCCGGGAGTGTCTCTAGAGTGGTGAGCACCATTGCTGCGATCGCTATCCCACCATGCATTAACAAGGAAATCCCCGCAGATGAAAAACCACTGAAAAGGTCTAGCTCTAGTCAGTCATTACGTTAGCCATCAAGATAATAGTATACTCTCCTGCTCAAGACAGTCCTGAGACAACATGGATACAAATTATAATGCCATCATTCCTCATATAATTCATGTAAGATGCTTAGATGCCCCGGCGATACAATGCGCCGTGTGTACACTTCAGGGTATACATAAATTGACATGGCAGATCCATGCAATAATGCAGTACGGATACGAGGTTGCTTTCAAGAACATGAGCAATGTGCTAACGGGAAGGTATAAGGCGCTGGGGCCATACATTCTGATCTATCATATCATTCTGGGGCCATACATGTCTCCAACTGAAGGGACAGCCAACTGCATGGCGCGTGGAGTACTTTTATGCGCAGCGCGGTCATGGGCATAGCTTTCATGCGTCGTCTCATGTGCTTTACAGATGATGTAAACGACAGTATCTACAGTTCATCAATTAGGGCTATGGCAGTTACCAAACCTTCAAATGCCACCCGTGGCCATGGACATCGGCATCAGGTGACATTTCAGAAATAGGTCACAGGGCACTGTGGGGACAACAGAGGTTGCCACTGTCAAAGCTGGCAACGGTGCCGGTAACCGTGCCAACAAGTTGGCCGCCTGTTTTCAAGATATCCCAGACAGTTGTGACAAGCCTTTTCCGTATAGATCTGGGTAAGGAAGGGCACAGTTAGCCTAGGCATCCGGAGCCTTCTTCATTACCATCTTGTGACGGGCTGCAGCCTCCACATAGTTGGAGAAATCGTCCCGCTTCCGGAAGTTCTTCTTATCCGGCAGCTCCACCTGCAAGCCATCCACATGGCAGCAGGCCGGCTAAGGATTGTTTCATAACCAGAGTGACCGAGCTACAGCCCCTTGTCACTATCTAACTACAGCATGTACAAGAAGCAAGAGTTCTCTTTATCCCTTGTGCCAGTCCCATCCATTTCAGACACTGCCCCTTCCTCCCAACTGCCAACGTCGCCCAATCTCAGCACCCATGTCTTCATGCCACGCCCGCCGCCACGCCACAGCTTGTGCCAGCAAAGCTCTCATGTCCGGTAGGCAACTAGGTACAAGTGTCACGTGTACGACATGGGTCACCCTATCCATGACAGAGCGACAAGCTTGGCATCCCCTACCTAAGCTGTACTACAACTGGGCAATAGTGGAACTAATGTAAAAATCAAACAAAGGTAACTAGTAAAGTTAACAAGTAAATAGAAGGTTCAAACAAAGGTAAGTAGTAAATAGAAGCGCAAAAAGGTTTGCAGTGGCTGGAAACTGAAAATGTAGGACATTTAAACTTACTATAGACTGCCAACACACCCAGCTCCTCCATCAGATATATGCATGCAAAGGTGCCTGTGCATGCGCAAGCATCCCCGCCTCACCTCCTCCTCGTCGTACGTGAACTGGGCCTTGGCTGTGCTCTGCATGCGGCGTGACGGCGACGCGAACCCAGTGCCCATGCTGCTCCACAGGTTCTGTGCAACGGGAATGGTTGCCGGTGGTAGCCAACATGGTGGGTGGTTTGTCGATAATGGCCAGAGTGGCGGATGGTAGTCCACGGGAGCCAAAATGGTGGCTGGATGTCAGGAAAGCCCCTGATGTCAGGAACGCCCCTGAATCGGATATCTCCACCCACCGTAGACATTTGCTCCCCATTACCACGGACATTCCCCCCAGTCTACGACCCAACTTGACATCTCTCCCTGCACGTGCAATCTCCCTCACTTTGGGCATCACCAGGGCCCCACACACACACATTGGGCATCTCTCCCCACTCCTCGTCCCTCCCCCTCGCCTTTCGCATCTCCTTCTCTCCTCGCCTCACCACCATCGCCGCCACCCTTCCTCACCACGCTCCTCTCCTTAACCCCTTGACCCACGTCCTTATCACGGCACCCACCTTAATCATCTCCTCGGCCAGCCGGTCCTCCTCGCATTGATGATACACCCCACCCCACCCCCCCACCCCCCCACCCCACCCCCACCCCCACCCCCCACCCCCCACCCCCCACCCCCACCCCCACCCCCACCCCCACCCCCACCCCCCACCCCCCACCCCCCACCCCCCACCCCCCACCCCCCACCCCGCAACCCCGCACCCACCCACCCATACACAACCAAGCATCCCACCTTGCTCATCTCCTCGGCCAGCCGCTCCTCCTCGTTGGCCGGCGGCTTGCGCAGTGTGGTCGTCATCGTGGCCTGCGTGCGCGGGGCGGGAGAAGAGGGCGTGCGCGGCGGCGTGAGGCCGAGGTCCTCGTCCTTGAGCGCCTTCTCCGCCGCCATCGCGTCAAGGAAGTCATTGCGCACACTGGGGGGTGACGGGGGGCAGTGGCAGCCAGCAAAAGGGACGTGGTGTATATGATAGTAGACGTCCCGATAGGGAGAGTCTGACCAGAACTTCAGAAAAGGACAGATAAAACTGATAACGGATCATGAAAAAGGGATCCAAGAATAAGAAGTTTTAAAAAGGATCCGAGGCTGGGGGGGGGCGGGAGGGGGGGGGGGGGGGGGAGAAGGGGAGGAGGATGGAGATGTGGTAGAGGGGGCCACCAGAAGATTCTACAGAAGAAATGCATACGCACATGTATCTACTACACCGAGTTAGGGCCGCCATGCGAGCTCATGAGCAGACACGAATGAATGTTTTGGGAGGGAGGGAGAAGGGGAGGCAGACCTCGGAGGAGGGGGGGATAGGGGAAAGGGGGTTGTTGTATACCGATAGTCCCTTTTGGCTGCTTATTGACAGCACAATTGTTCAAAGTCGAAAGGCAAGGCCTGAAGATGGAGATGGTCTTATGTGGCACGTAGTATGAGAGGTGGCCGAAGTTTAGAGTAGGCACAGGTGTGTAGGTTCCTTCAAGTCGCTCCTTCTCGTACTGATGGGCAGGCGCAACATAGGTAACTACAAATGTCAGGCGCAGCATAGGTACCGAGGCCAAGTGCCGCAGGTGTGTTTGATTCTTGTTTGATTCTTGTTCCTGCTCTAAAACCACGTTATGGCAAGAGACGCCGTTACAATAAGCCGTCTTCTGTAGACCTTCGGTACGCACCACATGCATTACTTGCTATAGTTCCCAAGGACCAAAGCCCGTAAGAAGACTTCTTGTTCCATTCCATTGGGAATAACAAGCCCGTACAACGACATTGACTGAACAAAGGCGTTCCCGGGAAAGGGACCACGATGCTCCCGGGTAATGGTAGCATGCCAAAATCCAAATTGGTCAGATTGTGACGGAGCTATGAGTACCGCGCATGAAACGTAAGATACTATTGTTATGACTAACCGGTTAATAGATTGAAGTTGCCATAAAGCACGTATTTGTTTGAAGGGACTTACGCATCCTCTTTCCGGATGATTTCTTGAATCATCATGTTTTTCCGGTTGTCCATCCATCCTACCCTGTCCATGGTTGGCAGCAGATGAGTTCGAAGGGAATGCGAGAACTTCGAGCGCTAGCGATGTCAACGTGGATCTGCGCACATTCTTGGGAATTCCTCTTGTGATAGCGCCTTCGCGCAATACACGAGGAGTCGAGGACTAGGGGGGCAGATCACAAGGCAGCGGGGGGTCTCAAGTTGAGGATACAACAATTAATATTGCTGTTTACAAAGTCGCTCTCACTCTTGTATAACCGGCTTGCTGGAGCTAGCGCGCGATCGACCACCCAATTATGTATGCTACATCGTCATAACAATTTTAGATGCGCCTTGCAGGCTTTGCAGTTGCCAAAGCGGCAAAGCCAACTGGGCCAGTCAAGTCAGCCAATTGGTACTTACCAAAATGCTCAGGGAAGCAAGTGGCAAAAGCAATAGTTTACCTTAGTATCTACCCGTGATATTGAAGAATTTCTATGCATTTTAAAAGCTGTTGGTTTCAGCATAGGATCCACTTAGTAGGTAGGCCAGTATTCCGTATTCTAAGCTGCGAGCCGCCACCTGTCACAGCGACCTGCGAGCTGGGACGCTAGCGCTGACCTGCCAAATGGCATACAAGAACCACTGCAATGGCTGTCCCGTTTCCAAGCAACAGCCAGCGCGCCCATGCGGCAATGGACGACGGAAAAGGCGCCCGCGAACAACATGCAGGTGTCAGTTAGGTTATTTTGGGTATTTTTTTCCACTGCCATCCTCTGGCATGATTACGGGGAATGCCGAAGCGCTGATCGACCTGGTTACGTGGTGAAGGTGACAAGAAAGCATACCCGTTACTTATTTATTGCGGGCATTGGCATTGATGGAGCACTTGGGCACGGTTCTCCTGGAGAATGCCGTTCGCCATGGGACCAGGTCATGGGATCTTGCCCGCCCGATGTCTGCGCCCGGGCCCCAGATTTACGTCAATCTTTGTACGAGCTTTGGAGCGGGAAGGATGGCGTCCCCGCCGACGACATGAGCTTGGGGGGAGGGTTATCATCCGTTACCCGACGTCGATGGAATGTAGTGAAACTGTGGAACGCGCTGGAGCAGGAGAATCTTTTTGGTGTGAGCCCTGAGCAGCGCCGTCTGTTTATTTTGAACCACGATGTCGATGTGCAGACGGAGAGCGATGGCCGCTTCCTGTACCCTGGCGCGTCCAAGCCGGGGTTTGAGTGGCACGCGGACGTCCGCGAATTGGCCGAGCTCGCGGAAGTGGCCAAGGCGGACCTGCGCATCGTCGTCATCCTACACGACCCCGCGCATCTACTGCTGTGGGCCATGCGGATGGGCGGTGAGGCCGCCTGGGGCGGTTTCACGAGCCTCTTGCAGGTCCTGGTCGACGGCACGCACATCCTCCAGGCGCAGTTGGAAATGATCGACCCCGGGTTCGTGCACTGCATGGACATGGGGCACGAGGACGGCGCGCCAGGGCTGCAAACGGCAGCAGAAAAGGCGGAGCATTTCCTGGGCCTGTCGGATGGCTGGTACCCGCTCAGCCACCAGCTGGTGCCGGACCCCAGGAAGCCACCCCCTCGGATGAGGGACGCCAACGGCCACTTCCCCCCTGACCCCTACCACCCGGACGTGGTGGACTACTCGCAATTGGGGCCACGCAGGGGTGGATCGTCCCCCTCCCACCCCCAGGGCCACTCGCAAGCCCCACGGGGCACGACAACTCATCACCACAGCAGCAGCAGCAGCAGCAGCAGCAGCAGCAGCAGCAGCAGCAGCAGCAGCAGCAGCAGCAGCAGCAGCAGCAGCGATTCTCATTCCAAGGAGCACAGCAGCTCCCAGCGGCACATATCGGGGTCATCCGTCCGCCCTGGCTCTTCTTCCTCCTCCTCGAGTGCCAGCTCATCATCGCATCACAGCGGCCACCACCGGAGCCTGCTCTACGCAGACGACCCTCACTTTGGTGCCGCAGAGCCGCATTTTGGCGCGGCATCGCTGCTCGAGGGGGCAGGGGTGTCATCCTCGCCACCATTGGGCGGTCCCCTGGGCGCGCTCCAGGGCGCTGCTGGCGGCCGGGCCACGGCTTGCTCCCTGCATAGCATGGACGCGGCGCTGCTGGCGTACGAGCGCTTGTTGGATTCGAGCGAGGAGGACGGAGGGGATGGCAGCAACGATGGCGGCGGTGGCGTCCCTGGCGAGCTGCTGGACGCGGGCGCCCACGTGGCCCTGCGGGTGTCCCGTGTGATCGCTGCACACCGAACGCCGAGCAGCGATGTTGTTTATAATGTCAATAACAATCGTGGGGACGACCATGTGAGGAGCACCCCTACCGGCGAGCTGACGCGAGAGCGCGCGCAGCTGCTCAAAGAGCTCTACCATGCCTACTGGCAGCTCAAGGTGTCGGTGTGCGGGGAGCCATCGCAACCACCCCCCGGGAAGCACCACGCGGGCCACGGCTGGGCGTCGCAGCGCGGGCACGGCGTACCCCACGACCACGTGCTGGCCAAGGGGGTCCCCGTTGCACTGCCCCCGGTGCCCCGGGTGGCCTTCTTTGCGGGCGTGCTGGGGGCGGGGCACGAGGTGTGGGGCCGCGTGCTGAGCCGCTGCGCCGAGTGTGCGGACGCAACCAACCTGCGCACGCGGCTATGGGGCATGCTGCCCGAGGACGAGAAAGCACGGGCGTCAGCAGAGGGATATGGGGGTGGGGAGCAGGGGGGGAGGGATATGGCGCTTGGTGAGCCAGCTGGCGCGCTGGCCAAGATGCGTGGCCTGGTCCAGCACACGCAGGCCGTGCTCAGGAGTGCGGTGGCGGCCAACAAACAGCCCGGGTTGCTGGCCCACGGCGGGTCGCTCGCACACTCCGTGCACAAACTACGGCTGGCAGACATGATCGCTGAGACGCCAGCAACCAGCGGGGGGTTCCAGGTGCCCCACGTCAAGGGGCTGGCGCTGCTGGCGCTGAACGCGCAGGGCGGGCTGGAGCAAGAGATGGCGTTGCTACGGTGGGCTGACCCTACCCAGGCGCTGCCGGAGCCTCGGCTTTCGGGGATGACCGGCCCGCTCAGCTTCCCCAACCGGTTATCGCTCGTGTTTCGGGAGGTGGAGAAAAGCAGCCGGGATGACAGCCATGGCGATGGGGCCGACGATGGTGCGGGGAAGGTTGAGGCGGGGAAGGTTGAGGCGGGGAAGGTTGGTGCGGGGAATGAAGAGGGTGTGGATAACGCCAGTGAGCTGACAACAGACCCAGGTACGGTGGCTAGGCTCCAAGAAGCCACGGAGCCTGAGTCGGCCACGCCTGCCCCTGCCAGTGGTCTGCGGGAACCTAGGCCCGCCCGGCCGGCACCTGCAGCACTGTCGAATATGCCCAGCACCGCTCTGCCCAGAGCTGCCCCGCCCAGAGCCGCCCCACCCCGAGCTGTCCTGCCTAGACCTTCGGCACGGCCCCGAGAACCGAGAGCCCCAGCACGCCGACCTGCGGCAAGGTCCAACGAGGCGCGGACGCCAGCACCTCGCGCTTCCCTGCGACGGCCGCCACCTAGATCCTTCTCCCTTAGATCGCCAGAGGCTAGAGCGGCCACAGGGGTGTCCAGGGAGCCTCGACCCACCCGGTCCCCCTCCACGGTGCACGACCTCTCAGTGCCAGACTCCTCCCAGCGTTACCTGAAGCGGGATGACGGGGGGGCCTCACCACAGGCTCCTGGCAAAGATGCCGGCGGGGATAAGACGGCTGCGCGGCCTGCTGCCCCCAGTGGCGTCCTTGGCTCCTTCACCACGGCGCTCTCGCAGGCCCACTTAGTGTCCAGGCTGGAGGACATGCTGAGCTCCTATTTCGGGCAGCGAGATGCTGCTGGCGGCGCCGACCCGCCGCCCGCCGTGCCGCTATATGCCCCAACTCCCCATGCCCCAGCACCACATGCCCCAGCCCAACATACTGCGCCATCCAACGCTGCGCTGTCACGTGCCACGCCCGCGCATGCTGCGGCGCGGCCCGGCGCAGGGCCCTGGTGGACAGGGGAGCCCGCAGGACACGCGCATGAGCCGGCCGTGCCAACTGGCGCGTCCTCCTCGCACGGCAGGCCGGGTCGCGCGCCCCTGACACGGCGGCGCGGTCTACTGGCCTTCAAGGCCGCCCATTTCACGTTGGGGGGCGCTGCCGACGGTGCAGATGACGGCATAAGCGACGGGGAGCCGGTGGACGTGGGCGTGAGCGATAACAGGCGTGGGCATGCGGGTACAAAGCTCAGGAGCAGGGATAGCAGGCGTGCAGATGATGGGGCAAAAGACAGCAAGCGTGCGTCGTCGGCCAAGCGGAATGCAGTCCAGGATCTCGACCCGCAGACGCGTACGTCGCCGCCCTCGTCGCTGCGGCACAACCACCTGAGCCTGAGGCTGCTGGCGTCGATGATGGAGAAGGCGGGGGCAGACCTGCGCATCGTCGTCCTGCTGCGCGACGCCACCGAGATGGTGCAGGTGCTACACCGCGACCTGAGGCTCGAGCAGTGGGCCGCCAGCATACGGCGGGGGGAAGGTGAGCGCGCACGCGGGCATGCGGGCGAAGGGGGGGGGAGAAAAGGGGGGGAAGGGGGGGCCCTCGTACGTCCTGGGTAAGGTATGAAGGGGGGGGGGGAAGGGGGGGGCCACATGCGTCTTGGTTAAGGATGAAGTTAGGTTTAGTTTAGGGTGCAGGATCTATGGGGAGTGGCCAGACAGGGGATGTCAGAGGGGATGGGTGAAGAGGGAGCATTCAAAGGGGACGGGTCAAAGAGGGGGGGATTAAACATGTCAAGGTTCAGGGCCGAAGTTTAGGTACTTTATGTGTGTGGGGGGGGGGGGGATAGGAAGGGTTTGAAGGTGGGGCCAGCCGCCAGATGCTGGTGGGGAGATGAGGGGCCAGCGGTGAGGGTGACCACCCGATGAGAGGTGGGCGGGCAACTTTTTCGCGGTGACCACATGTTCTCTACCAGTCATGACGTAATGACGTGGTATTTTTGTTTGTGACGACAATACGTGCTGCGGTATTATACCTGCATGCACCATCTTGTCCCCCTGGATTAGCTTAGAGGGTTCCTGCCTCGTGTGCGTGGGAATGCCCATGAGGTCCCGTGCTCGACACATTGGCTGTCACGTTCATGTTCAGCAATGTTGCAATCAGGTGGCCAATATAATACTCAACCCCCCCCCCCCCCCCGGCCCCGACTGGCCGTCACACACACGCACATGCACGCACGCACAAGCTTAACTTGTGGAAGGATACTTACCCCGTGACAAATGCTGCCTGGGCAATTAATCCTGTGGCAACGCGCACCCTCCTATTACCCGTGCTTTCTATCGACCGCGCTACTCCGAACCGCGCTTGAACAAACATCACGCCAGACGGCTCCATGTGGCTGGAGGGCTCCGACTCGCTCGTGCCCACGGCGGGCCCCTCCCCTCGAGCGCTGCGCTTGCTGCAGCTCCAGCTGGCCGACATTATCCGTGCGTGCATCGACAACGCGTACATCCTCAGCTCGCAGCTGCAGATGCTGGACCCCCGATTCTTCGGCTGCGTGGACATGGAGGCACTGGGGTCCGGGAACACCCAGGCGCCCCTGCTGGAGCGGTTCCTGGGTCTCTCGCAGGCGCACGTGGCCGGGGAGGGCCTTTCGCGGCTCCCTCGCCCGCCGGTGCCGCAGCGGTTCCATCTCCAGCCGGAGCTGTTGCACGAGCTGCTGCACCGGAACTCCATCACGGGGGAGTGGGCGACCACGGCGAGCGTGAAGGCCACGCGGCGTGTGCGGCGGTTCCCTGGGTGGCAGTTTGACCCGGGCGGGTTGGACGGCACGGGTGGCGCGCCGATCGTGCGCGCGGCGATCAGCAAGGCGCAGGCGGACTGGCAGGCCGAGCTGCGGCGGCAGAAGCAGCTGGGCCCGCTCAAGCTGCCAGCGTTGACGCATGAGGAGGAGCTGATGGCGCTGGAGCTGAGTTACGCGATGGCTCAGCTGCGGCATACATGTCAGAAAGCCGGACGGCTGCCGGAGTCGCTGAGCTGATCTGGTGTCAGCCGTGTTATGATGGAGTGACCAGTAAAGGTGTATTTTGAGTTCACGAAGTGGTGCCCGGGTGGCATCCTCATTGATTCTATTAGTGGATCTTGGCCAGCAACTGATCGGAATTCGAAACGTGTGAGCCAAAGTTTCCAGGGTCAACCAATTTGTAGAAGAATAAAGTGTGTACTATCACTGGGTCACCAGGCGACTTTGGTGACCCTTTATAGTAGGGACAACAGGCAGTTTTTTTGGCACTACCCAGCTGATGACTGCAAGCACCTTACAGCTCACTAGCCAGCCCTGTTGTTGTCCGAACTACAATTCATTCATTCATTCATTCCCTCACGTGCTTCCGTTGGAAGAGTCACGGGGTACCGACTTTCGAGTAGGTACCTTTCATCCCTGTTTGATGCACAGCGAGAAGGAGGCATGGGATCCCCCCCTTCTCTAATTGCCTCAAGTGAAAGGCAGGCCACAGGCCAAACTACAATCCAGATGAAATGGAATTCAGTTTTGGACTGTAGATTAAGGAGCTTTCCCCCTTTGTGCGGCAACCGAAGGATTAAGCGCAGCGTTGTGCAAGCTAGCTTAGATATCTTATCTTCACAGACGCCTGCGGTGCTTATTAACATTAAAAATGTTTAGAGCCTATTGCCATGCAATCGAAGGCCGTACGGCATAACTTATAAGTAAGTAAGTAAGTAAGTGAGTAAGTAAGTACTTGCGTGTCATGCGCAAAGGCATGCCACGGAGTACTATGCTAATCTCATTTTATAAGTACTTTTAGAATAATTAAGAACATATATAACTCCGTTGGGAGCTTATGTTATTACACACAGCCCTGAGAGGGGGCATTAATCGATTAATTAGGAACATAACTCCGTTCGGGGAGCACATGTAGAACATATCCCTGAGAAGGGGCATATGGCTTTTAATACATTCTGGGTGGGAATGCACCTACTTCCTGCAAGGGTGGGAATGTAAGCTACCCTTGATCTAGGTGCGCCAGGGCACCGGCACCCCCATGATCTAGCTATCAAGCTATGCCCAGCTAAGGGGGAGCCTCCACTCGCAATTCCGGCCACGAGGTAGCCATGGCTGTCGGAGCTCATAACTTTCACGTTTGAGCACCGAATTTAGCCGTGAATATCACAATCGCTTCGTCTTTCTAAGACGCACATGCTGATATAATTTTCCGACGCTATTACGCAATATATGGCGAATAAACGCGCCTCGACGCAACGCAGCCTGGCGGCTGCGCTCGGCAATGAAAATACGTCTGCAGCTCCGGCTGCAGCTTCGCCATCAGGTCCGGCAGGCGGCGATGACAGTAGTCGTGCACTGGTGGTCGTCCAGCAACCTCCCGGACTTAACGCCTCGCCATCTGCATCGCCTGACCCCAAGCGCACCCGCTCAGCCGACCAAACAGGAGGGTCTTCACGCCCCTCAGAACCGAGCTTTCGGCCCCGGCCTTTCAAGGTCGACGATTACGACTGGGCCAACCCGTCTCCGACCGATGCTATGCGCTGCATCTTCTTCGGGGATTACGCTTCGCTTTACGACCTAGCTGTGCCACCATCTCCACTCCAACCGTCGCCTCCTCCTCCCGGACGGCCGCCGATGGCTCCCCCTCCCGCTGCCCGGAAACATCCCCCGCCCCGAACTCCAGCACGCCATCCTCAACTCCCTTCTCCAGCGCTCCGACGGCGAGATCTGGGCTGCAACCGTCACCGCCCCCACCCTTCGTTCCATCCTCGCGGAAGCCTTTCAGCAGCACGTGACCCCCCTTGCTGCCGACATTTCAGCAATCGGCGGCACGCTGACTGCTGAACTTCCTCACATTTCCACCGCCGCCGCCTCCACCTCCACCGCCGTTTCCGCCTTCACTGCCGACATCAAAGCCCAGCTCCTCGACCTCGACCAACGCCTTCAAGCCACCGCCACCGCCCTTGAGAGCTTGCATGACACCGCCGGCCTCACCGCCCAAGCGGTGCAGGAAATCGCTGCCCAGCCGGCACCTGCTGGCCCGGCCAGTGATGTTCCCTCCACCTGGGCGGACTTGCTTAAGCATCATACCACCTCCACCACCTCCACCATCGCGGCACAACTCAAGCAACAAGCCCTCGACCTTCGCGAGGCGGCCGAGCTCGACAAGCGCAGCCACAATGTCATCGTCAAGCACTTCGACCAGCCGGCAGGTGAGACCTCCACGAGTCTCCTTGAGGCAGGGCCATTCTTGCCCCCATGTTACTCACTGGTGAGCTGGACATGTCGGCTGTCCGCCTCCCCCGCGCGCGGGGGAAGGCTGGCCCGGCACCCGTGCTCCTCACCTACATGACGGACAAGCTGGCGTTCCTTAAATGCCGCAAGAAGCTCTCGGAGACTCGCTTCACGCTGGACGACGACTTGACCCTGGCCCAGCAACAGCGGCGACGCGAGCTATGGCCGACCTACCTTCAGCTCCGGCAGCGTGCAGGGGGGAAGCCGGTATAGTGGAGGGGGGCGGTCATCCACGTTGACCACAAGCCCTGGCAGGCCCCTCCTGCCACCCCAGACTAGGGAATATACCAGTAGTGTAGATTAGATAGGCTTAGCCTTTGCAAGTGGCCCACGCGCATGTGCGCCCATAATGGCCCCATGGATGATGCTTTCAGTAATATTTACCCGCGCCCAGCCTACAACGGGACCTCCCATGGATGATGCATTAAGAATTTAGCCATGCGATGCCTATGCAGGGAGTTACTCTCTGCTGAGATGCCATGTGTACACCAGCTATAGCCTAGCCACATACCCTCCACCCCATATGTCATGCAGGCCTTCTAGGCCCTCTCCTCAAGCCCCCCCTGGGTGCCTGTGCTTGTTAAGGAGGCATGAACCATCATGGCGGTGCAGGTGCACCTTGTGCACCCAGAGCAGGTGACAGTTGTACATCCTCCACCTGCAGGTTGTAGCCCTGATTGTATTACAAACCCATAGATGCCCCTTTCTCAGGGCTATGTGTTACATATGCTCCCAACGGAGCTATGATTTTAATTAATTAATTAATTAAGGGGGAGCCTGTCATGCACATGGGGGAATTAGATCATCATGGCTATACAAGAGCTAGGGCATGGCTTCTCAACAGAGAGCATCTCTCTGCATAGGCATAGCATGGCTAGCTAAATTCTTAATGCAACATCCATGGGAGGTCCCGTTGTAGGCTGGGCGCGGCTAAATTCTGAAGGCATCATCCATGGGGACCATTATGGGCGCACAGTGCGCGCGTGGGCCACATGCTAGGCTAATTAGCCTGACTAATCTACACTGCATGTCTGGTATATATTCCCTAGTCTGAGGTGGCAGGAGGTGCCTGCCATGGCTTGTGGTCAACGTGGATGACCGCCCGGCCCCTCCAGTATACCGGCTTCCGCCCTAGCTGCGAGCGTCTGCCGGAGCTGAAGGTAGGTCGGCCATAGCCCGCGTCGCCGCTGTTGCTGGGCCAGGGTCAAGTCGTCGCCCAGCGTGAAGCGAGTCCTCGAGAGCTTCTTGCGGCATTTAAGGAACGCCAGCGCTTGTCCCGGCCATGTACTTAAAAGGTGAGGAGCACGGGTGCCGGGCCAGCCTTACCCCGCGCGCGGGGGAGGCGGACAGCCGACATCCGCAGCTCACCAGTGAGTTGCATGGGGGCAAGAATGTCGCGCTTAATGCAGTGAGAAGGCTCATCGAGGTCTCACCTGCCGGCTGGTCGAAGTGCTTGACGATGACATTGTGGCTGCGCTGGGTGATGTCGGCCTCCTCGCGAAGGTCGAGGGCTTGTTGCTTGAGCTGTGCCGCGATGGTGGAGGTGGTGGAGGTGGTATGATGCAAGTCCGCCCAGGAGGAGGGGGCATCGCCGGCCGGGCCAGCAGATGCCGGCTGGGCATGTGCACAGCGATTTCCTTCGCCGCCTGGGCGGTGAGGCCTGCGGTGTCATGCAAGCGCTCAAGGGCGGCCGGTGGCGGTGACCTGGAGGCGCTGGTCGAGGTCGAGGAGCTGGGCCGTGATGTCGGCAGTGGAGGCGGAAATGGTGGTGGAGCTAGGCGGAGGTGACGGTGGTGGAAAGGTGAGGAAGCTCAGCAGCCAGCGTGCCGCCCAGTTCTGCCACATCGGTAGCAAGGGGGGTCACGTGCTGCTGAAAGGCTTCCGTAAGGATGGAACGGAGTGTGGGGGCGGAGATGGATGGAGCCCAGATCTCACCATCAGAGCGCATGAGAAGGGAGTTGAGGATGATGTGCTGGAGTTGGGGGCCGCCGGTTGTCGCGTCCGTACGTGATCTATCGCGTCCGCAATTCAGATTTTAGCTACCATAGGTAGGTACGAGTAGCTACCGCAGATCTTAGCGTAATTCTGACGTCCGCAGCCTTCAGTTGTGCCGGCTGCTATACCGCGGCCCGGTACTGACGCCGCGGATCTCAGTTGCACTTTCGCGCCAAGTCCGCTGAATTTGCTGACAGAACTTTTGGGCGGACTTGAATTTCACTGACATTCGTCACAAGGGCAGTTTGCCCAATGCTGGTACACAGCAAGCTGGCGAGGCACTGAGCAGCTGTGCAATTTCAGGATGTCAACGTGGGACACGAGACACAAATGCAAGGAAGCCCCAGGCGGTGCCTGGCATGGCCGATGATAGATTTGCCCTTGTATATTTGTGTTCGCTTGACAGATAAAGCTTGAAGTTTAGCTTGTCGGAAATTAGACAATGTTATGATTGGCTGATGTCTAAAGTGGCGCTAGTGGCGCCAGCCGCCAGGCTTCAGTTGAGCTTTGAGCAGTATAGAAGGATGAGCAACGAACCATGGTGGTCGTTGTTCGTCCGTTTCTCTCCCTCACAACTAGCTGGTTTGTTGTCTTCATGGGGTGAAATAGTTCGAGCAGCCCGGAGCAGCCCCCGTGAGTGGTTGCATGCAGTCAGTTGCCATGAGGATGGACTGACGGATATGACAATCAGTATTGGGTTTGTTAAGAATGTGTGTAAGACTTGAGAACGAGACAAGGGACAGGGCCTGCGGGCAACTCTGGTCGTCGTTGGCATGCGTGCCAGTAGGAACTAGGTCGGGAACACACGCGCACTGCCGTCACAAGGGACCTGCAGTGGCGTCACCCAAGGGGCCTCACAGCTGCTCTTATAACTACAACATTACAACTCGACAGTCTTTGTAATTCGTCATGTATCTCATTGCAGGAATTGAAAGGTCTTTTGGTTGCTTTGATGATAAAGCATTGTTTCAAGAATCGGCTGATTGGGCCGGATTGCCTGTCATGAAGGTGGCGGCGGTGCCGTACAGGACCGCACCTTTCATTCTCATTTTAAACGGACGAACAACCCATGATGGGTTCAGTCCGGCCAGCCTGGGGGTTCCTCCTGCTTCACCCAGGGAAGCACAAGGAAGATCGAGGCTATTGCTTAGCCTTCAAAAGCATCTGAAGAGGTTAGGCTTTTCCCTGTAAAAAGCCATTGAAGGGGTTATTGCTAAGCCTTTAATAAAAGCATGCATGTTAAGGTTGTTGCTGATCCTGGAAAAGCATCTTTGAGCAGCTGGATTTTTTTTTTCCTTTTTGCTGCTGCCTGGAATGACGCCCTCTTTGGGCTTCCTTCTTTTGTGTGAGATGCCTTTCTTTCACTTTTTGGTCTCACGTTGTTGTGCAGGTGGCCTATCACACACATGATTACTGCTGATAGTGGATGCATTCCAAGTAGCGGTAATGACCAGTCCAGGATGATATGGCACGCAAACGCGACACGGTTGCACCCGAACAGAGAGGGACCGGGCATGTGGTTTATAATACCGAATACATCATTCTGAGCTACAACCTGCAGGTGGGTGGGATGTAAACCGGCCGCCACCTACTACTAGCTGGGTGCACAAGGTGCACTTGCACCACCATGATGTCAAGGAGACAACCAGCGCAGGCCAGAAATCGGGAGAATCCGGACACTGGTAGCTCGAGCCTGCCGTTATCTTGTCCGCGTGTTCGAGTCGTTCAGGATGATGAAGATGAATGGTGATGGAAATGTGTATCCTTGTGCATTGAAATTATGGCTGGCTTACGTGTAGAGCGACTAGATGACCTAGACGGTGGGGCCGGAAACAGCTTGCTTGATCAGGCCGGGCGTTTTTTTCGAGCCTAACTGGCCGGGAGTGTCTAGTGGTGAGCACCATTGCTGCGATCGCTCTCCCACCATTTACGAGGAAATACCCGCAAATGGAAAACCACTGAAAAGGTCTAGCTAGTCAGTCATGTGATGCAGACGATATTTGTTTAAACTTTTGTGTAATTATTTTTCTATGAGATTAGCATAGTACTCCGTGGCATGCCTTGCGCATGACACGCAAGTACTTACTTACTTACTTAGTCAGTCATCACGTTAGCCATGCCATGATTCCAAACGTCCAAGAACTGCACACAGTGCAAAGGCAAAAAGCCGGAGGATAGCACAGTCTTTCAAATGTGCGGCGGGAACCAAAATCCTGCGTATGCCAGAAAACATCGTGTTGCTGCAGCGACGCGACGATGTGGACAACGAATCCAGTGCCAAGCTCGGAACGGCCGCAAAGGAGATCTGGCATCACAGGGTTCAGATGTGCGGAGATACTATGCGATCCAGCCGGCCGGTCCACGACCTGTTTGTAGAGCTTGTGCCAAGGGGATGATGTATCATACCGAAAAGGCCTCCACGCATCCATGGCCCATGGGGTGGAAGATTATTATGGCTAGGCAATGCATGGCTAGGGTGCATATGGCATCGAGATCAGCAGAGATGCTCAACTCTCTGCATGGGCCCACCTTGACTAAATAATGCTAGGCATCATCTGGTGTGGGGCTCATCATAGGCGCACATGTGCATGCCGTAAATAATTAATTTGCTTATTCATCATCGAGTAGTGGGGCCCATCATAATAAATACCTGTGTACATCATGGAGACAACCATGTGTAGATGTATGTACAAGGCCACGTTGGCTAAATGGCTAGGCCTTACTATTCTAGCTACACTATACTACTGCTATATAATATATAGTCCCCTAAGCTGGGGTGGCTGAGGGTGCTGGGGCAGCGGGGGGCGCTTGCCAGGCCGGGCTTGTGGCGGACGTAGATCCATGGCTGCCCCCTTCTAACAAGTATGTACCGGCTTCCCCGCCGCGGCCCGCCGGTCTGCCAGAGCTGGAGGTAGGTCGGCCATAGCTCCCGTCGCCGTTGTTGCTGCGCCAGGGTCAAGTCGTCGTCCAACTGAGACCTGTGTAGTGAGTCCTCTCGAGCCGCTTGCGGCGTCTGAGGAATGAAGTTGTCTGCTCCGGGTTCTCAAAGATGAGCGCAGCAGCGGAGGCGGTCCCACCTCAGTTACCCCGCGAGCGGGGAAGGCGGTGGGCCTCCAGCTTGATCCGTCACCAACGAGGCCCACATGTGCGGCCAAGGATTTCTTTCTCAATTAACGCCTGTACATGCCGAATGTAAACTTGGCAAGCTTCACGGAATTCGCACCTTCCATCACTAAGGTCGAAGTTCTTGACGATGACGTTATAATAAGGCTGCGCTTGCATGTCGAGCTAGCTCGGCCTCGATCTCGCCGGATCCTCGCGGATGTCGAGCGTCTGCTGCTTGAGCTGTGCTGCGCCGCGGAGGTCAGTGGTGGAGGTGGTGTGATCACGTGATGCATATATGTCCGCCCAGATTTGGGTGGGAGCAAGGAGCATCGTCAGCAGGGCCAGCTGACTGAGCGGTGCTGGGGCCCCGGGCGGCAATGTCCTTCCGTTCCACCGCCTGGGCGGTGAGGCCTTCGGTGTTTTGCAGGCACTCGATGGCGATGCCGGCGTTGTCCTGGAGGCGCTTGTCGATGTCACCGACTCACTGGGCGGTGAGTGTCAGATGCATGGCATTGGGGGAGGCAGTGGGGCCCGGGCTGGAGGTGCATGGAGGCGAGGAGGGTGGTGTCAGGTGGCGGTGGAGATGGCGGGGTCGAGCTTGGCAGCCAGCGTGTCCTATGTCCGGTACCACCTCGACCAGATCGGTGCGGGCCGGCGGCAGCCCGGCCATCGGCCCCGCGGCGGTGGAGCACACGGGCGGGGCCGGGACGGCGCGGCGCCGGTATAAGCCTTGACCGCCGACCGGCATGGTTGGCCCACACTGACATTTCCTTGACAGGTGGCCGGTGCATGGGCCCGCGCCCCCCCGCCCCCCCGCCGCTTCACCCCGAGACGGCCGCCCGTCTCAGTGTTGCTGGACCCCCGGCCCCGCCGCCTAGCTGCGGCGCCCTCGATCCACCGGCTCGGCCGCGGACTACCAAGTCCCCGCCTTGCACTGATGAAGGAGCCCGGCTGCCCGTGCCGTCAATGCCACCGGCGACGTCGTCTGACCCCTTCACTTTGGAGGAATTGGACGGCGCCCTTCAGTGCTCGCTTGTGGTATACGACGCGGCGGTCGGTGCCGACCGCCTAATTCGGCCGGCGAGCTGCTGAAATAGAGTCATGCACCCCTGACCCGGCGCTGGACCGCCCGTGCGCTGGAGCTTCTGCTGGCATCCTGCAAATGTGTACATCTGCATGCTCGATCTCTGCATTATCCAGCACATGCGCCTCCACCTCAGTGCTGTTTATCGTGGCATCTGCAGACGCCGCCGGCCATCCGAGTCATGCTGCATGTACTTAAGAACCCCCCCCTGCAGAGGGTTAGATGCTGCTGACCCCGCGGTAACTATCGGGGTCAGTCTGCCGCCAGATCGCTGCGCTGAAGGTCTTCATGCATCAGTGCGCATCATTGATGCTGCACAGGCTCCGCGCTGCGCTATATAATAGCTGGACCCATGTGCACCTCAGTGGGTGATTCTCAGAATAATCATGGGTTTAATTCCGTCGTGGCCGTATAACACTGCGATCATGGCTGTATTTGTCGCGCGCCGGCTGGTGGAGCCCGGGAAGTGTGTCGCATCTGCCCTGATGGTTTTTCGCTGCATTAGTTTAATTATAATTAAACTCGTGCTCCCGTTCGGGAGTCACGGAGCACCACCAGAGTGCTTTTTCGCTGCATGGTCTTCATTTTTGTCTATCGACTATCACAAGGCTTTCGACACGGTCCTCAATCTGGGAGGCGCGTCTTTGGGCGCGCCATGCATCCTAGATCTGGATCGCGTGCCACCAGCATATTTATTGCATGCATGCTGCCCGCATTCGCCGGAGCTGTTTTAGGGATTAAGGATGCAGGTGCCTTGCTGTCCAGCTATATAGTAGTGTGGACAGTCTGCGGAAGGCAACACCCCGGCCACGTCTGTCCCCACCATTGATCCCCCTATTCACCACGGGGGGTGGGCCGGGTGGCAAGGTTGTGTCCTGTCCCTTAAAGGCCTGTCCCGGAGCCTGAGGGGTTTTAGGGGCATTCCCAGGGTTAACCCACAACCCCCAGCTGACTGCATGTACCAGTGCATATTCTTGTACATGTACACGTAGCCTCAAGTGTTTAGTCTACTATACTGGCCATCCTAATGAATTTTTACAGTAAGATCACTAAAGTGCATCTGCACCTGTGT
Organism: Mesostigma viride; assembly: GCA_009746045.1. NCBI lineage: Eukaryota > Viridiplantae > Streptophyta > Mesostigmatophyceae > Mesostigmatales > Mesostigmataceae > Mesostigma > Mesostigma viride. The sequence continues at coordinate 360,174 of RPFO01000645.1, forward strand.
TTTTTTTAAAAGGAACACATTTCATTCTCGGATTGCATCGTAAATTACGTCTTTAGTTGTGCACAGTAAAGATTGAACATATTTCCAAATAAATCGTTTACCTAAGTTTTATACAATGGCATCTCAATGAGTCCATGCGAGTTTTACACATGTACAGGGAAGGTAGAGCCTGGGAGCGCAAAATTTGCTCGTGCCTCTACGATTGATGCACCTCCCGATGTGGGACGTTGGCCAGGCTCCGTACACTGTGGATGCCTGCTGATGGGGTCACGAAGCCTATCATTACACCTTCATCTTTAGACTCGTAAAGGTACCCATAAGAAAACGTGTACCCACTCCCCGTACACTCCGACTTGGGGCAATAAAACCCAGAGCCCACCTGAGAGGGTCGGAACCCCTTCACTGCCTTGAGATGCCGCATCATGCACGTGTAGCCAAGCCATGCCTTTGAACAGGGCTGCTACTTCACAGCATTTGCGTAGCCTGACAGCAGCAGGTGCAGTTCCCTGACAGCCCATGGCCTGCAACCCAGACCGTCAATAAATGAAGTGCTGGTCAGCAGACTCATCAGTGCATCGAACTGGCCCACTGCATGCGATGAGCATCTTGGCCGACTGATGTGCCAATTCCCTGACAAGATCCACGCCAGGGAGAGGCCCTCCAAGATAAGGGCAGACAAGGAGTGCTGGATGGTGCGGATGCCAGTGCTAGCGAGGCAGCACGTTCTGTGGGTTGTCGAAGCCTGCTGCCTTGGGCGTTGCCCGTATTCTTGAGAGAAGCCGCATCTGACTGGATGGCGTCACCAGACGTAACAGCCGCAGGCACGCCACCCGTCCTCTCAGCTGCCGCAGGACATGCAGGCCTCCTTGTTCTCTAGCGAGCACACCATGGCGGCGCGCTGGGCTTCCCGCTCTTGTTCCGTGGGGGGTGTGCCGTTGGCATTGCCTTGCTCGTACAACTGGCAGACGCAACAAGGGGAGCAAGGAAACGCCACACACCACAATCCATCCCAGGTAAAACCCGAGCGCACAAGGCCACGTGTGATATGTTATTTACCCGGCGTACGGTGATCGGCTGCATGGATAGGGAGTGCCGCTGGTACACGCAAGTCTTGCTGCACAGTTGCCATTTCATTGAGTTGGGAAAAGAAAGTCTTATTCGACCTATGTCCCCCTACGACTTGAAACTAGAGTGCAAAGCAGCGCACCAGATGGTTCAAGGGAAGTTCCAGCATGCATGCTAGTCTGGCTTTGGTTGTTTCACTTAGGTAGGCTTTGGTCGTCTAGTACGCAAACACCGTGCACGGGGCGCCAGCTGTCCTCCCCACGCACCTCCATGGCCTCACTGTCAAGAAAAAAATTACATAAGAAAACTGACCCCCTGCCTCCCCCACCCCACCTTAATGGCCTGGTTGGATCAAAGGCCACAAAACAATGGACCCACCCACCTTCATGGCCTCCGCGTCCACGGTGAACTTGATGGCATCGGCCGCCGCACGCGAGCGGAAGTAGTACATGCCCGTCTTCAAGCCCTGCGTGGACGCCAGCACAGGAAACACGGCCACGGGGTGGGACATGGAGTATCACACGCGGACGCAAAGTCAGTGCAATGTTATCCGTGGGAGCATGGGCTGCCTTGCCCCTTTGAGGCTGGCTTGTCCTTGGAAACTACCATGGCATGTGCCTACCAGACAAAAGTTGTCGAGAGAGAGCCGATGCCCATGAGAGCATGCTTTCCCATTTTGGTTCGTAGAGCCCTCCTTGCCAACTCCGTACCGTGCACCTGACTCCGACCAAGCCTCCACCCATGTAGCCAGGGTTGTCCCCACACAGCCCCCCTCAATTGCACCGATGCATGCGCCCCTAGCACACGTTCTTTATCGCATCCCCCTCCCCCATGCCTACTGTATCCCTCGCACCTCCCCCCCCCCTACGCACCTTCTTCCACGTGTAGAAGTGCAGCGACGTGAGCTTGCCAAAGTTGGGCTCGCTCATGTGCACGTTGAAGCTCTGGCTCTGGTCGATGAACGCGCCCCTCGCGGCCGCCATGTCCACGAGCACACGCTGCTTGATCTCCCAGACCGTCTTGTAGATCTCCTTGAGCCGGTCTGGCACCTCCTTGAGCCGCTGCACGCTCCCATTGTGTGCGATGAGCGCGTTCTTGAGCTCGGGCGTCCACAGGCCCAGGTGGGTCAGGTCCGCCAGCAGGTGGTTGTTCACAACCGTGAACTCCCCGGACAGCACGCGGCGCACGTAGATGTTGCTGGTGTACGGCTCGAAGCACTCGTTGTTGCCCAGGATCTGCGACGTGGACGCCGTCGGCATCGGCGCGACCAGCAGAGAGTTGCGGACGCCGTACTTGGCGATGTCCGCCCGCAGCTGCGCCCAGTCCCACCGGTCGCTCGGCGTCACCCCCCACATGTCGGGCTGAAGGATGCCCTGCGACACGGGAGAGCCGGCGTAGGTCTCGTAGGTCCCTTCCTCCTGCGCCAGCTCGCACGAGGCCTTGAGCGCCGCATAGTAGATCGTCTCGAAAATGTCCACGTTCAGTTGCTGAGCCTGTGGGGGGGCAGCGGGGGACAAGGGGACCAAAGGGGACAAGGGGTGCAGGTGGCAGACATCAATGCCAGGAGCATGAGGCCACAGCGAGTGGCACTGGATATGGTGCTGTCCGGACTGTCCTCAGGGGACGTCAGCAGAAACAACAACATCGTCCCTATACAGCGAGGGTATGGGCCATCCCTAAGCCCTGCGCTGACCACGTGGACGCACGCGTACATGCTCGCAAGCTGTGTGGTGCCCACAAGTGCCAACATCCCCCAAAATTTAAAAAATATCTGACGATGACTGCCATTCGAAAAATGACTGTACTTTGCGAAACTTCTTTGCCCCACTCCCTATCCACCCCCTCCCCCCTGTCTCATCCCTGTATCGCCCCATCCCTTGCCGCAGCCTGCGATGGATGCACACTGTGACGTATGCACGCCTCACGACACACAGAAGGGGTTGGAAGGGGAAAATGTTGTGCAAACCCCGCACGGCATGCACCCCCGCAACAGCATGCACACCCCGCGCGCTCACCTCTGGGCTCTCGAACGGCATGCCCATGAGGATGAACGCGTCCGCAAGGCCCTGCACACCAAGGCCAATGGGGCGGTGCCGCAGGTTGGACCGGCGCGCAGTCTCGACCGGGTAGTAGTTGACGTCGATGATGCGGTTGAGGTTGCGCGTGACCTCACGTGTGACCTCGGCCAGCTTGTCAAAGTCAAAGTAGCGCGCAGTGGAGTTGTGGGAGCCCACCAGCCGCTTGGTGGCGACCGGCGCGTCGCGCTCGCGCACGTAACGGGGCAGCGCGATCGACGCCAGGTTGCAGACAGCCGTCTCCTCGGGCGAGGTGAACTCGATGATCTCGGTGCACAGGTTGGAGGACTTGATGGTGCCCAGGTTCTTCTGATTGCTCTTGCGGTTGCACGCGTCCTTGAACAGCATGTAGGGGTTGCCCGTCTCGATCTGGGGGCGGGGGAGAGCATAACAGTGAAAGCATAAGGTTGACAGAACACCGGCGCGGGCAGCGTGTCAGGGGCAGGCGACAGGGTATTAGCGTCAGTAAACCAGCAAAGCCTGCCTTCCTGCCTTCCTGCCTGCCTGCCTGCCTGCCTGCCTGCCTTCCTTCCTTCCTGCCTTCCTGCCTTCCTGCCTTCCTGCCTGCCTGCCTGCCTGCCTGCCTGCCTGCCTGCCTTCCTTCCTGCCTTCCTGCCTTCCTGCCTTCCTGCCTTCCTGCCTGCCTGCCTGCCTGCCTGCCTGCCTGCCTGCCTGCCTGCCTGCCTGCCTGCCTGCCTGCCTGCCTGCCTGCCTGCCTGCCTGCCTGCCTGCCTGCCTGCCTGCCTGCCTGCCTGCCTGCCTGCCTGCCTGCCTGCCTGCCTGCCTGCCTGCCTGCCTGCCTGCCTGCCTGCCTGCCTGCCTGCGTGCCTGCGTGCCTGCCTGCCTGCCTGCCTGCCTGCCTGCCTGCCTGCCTGCCTGCCTGCCTGCCTGCCTGCCTGCCTGCCTGCCTGCCTGCCTGCCTGCCTGCCTGCCTGCCTGCCTGCCTGCCTGCCTGCCTGCCTGCCTGCCTGCCTGCCTGCCTGCCTGCCTGCCTGCCCATCCATGCTGCCGGTTGCCCAGCCAGTCCACGGCACACACACACGGAGATCTAACATGCTTCTTTCAACAAAGTCACCACATGCGGCGCTTGCCATGCCGATCTAGCGCGTGGAACAGGCCGGGGCCATGAAAGGGGGTTGCCTACCTGCGGATTAGAGGAGCACACCAACGCCTGCTAGTTGATGCGAGCATCCGGCACGCAGCATGAGAGCAACAGCTGGCGGATGCACGGCATGGCACTACAGGCAGCTTATACACCCGAAGAAGGGTCACACAACAGCAGCAACATCATCAACAACGAGTCCCGCTGCATCACAGACCACACGCGGTGCACGGCCACCGTTCATTTTTCACAAAAATCTCTACATTCATTTTTTTAAGAAATTGGAATTGAAGGTAATAAAATCTGTCCTGTTTTACCGGCGTGGCGGCACGCGCTCACCTGCGCCTCCATGATGGCGAACCAGAGCTGCTGCGCCTTGATGGTCTTGCGCGCCTTGCCCGCCTTCTCGTACTTCTCGTACAGCTGCTCAAAGTTCTCCCCCCACGTGTCGGCCAGGCCGGGGCACTCGTGCGGGCAGAAGAGCGACCAGTCCGTGTTCTCCTCTACGCGTCGCATGAACAGGTCATTGATCCAGAGACCGTAGAACAGGTCGCGCGCTCGGTTCTCCTCCTGCGATATTCAAGGAAGGGACGGGGGAGAAACCGGGGTGAGGGTGGGGAGAGGGGTCGGTATAACGAACAGCACAGTGACCCGGCTGTCAAAGGAGGTTGACTAAGAACATGGCCCAAATACGCAGTGGCCTGGATGCCGAATCACACTACTGTCAACAGGGTATGCAGGGGCCCTTTGTCTAGGCATTCCCCAGCATCACAGAACACAGACAAGGGACCATAACCTCCAACGGAAGTCGCTGATGGCTTGGCCGGGACACACAACATCCATGCCGCCTCCCTTGCCAACTTTGCAGACCCGCAACCTCACCTTGCCAGCACAGCACAGACCCTGGAGTTGCCAGCAGAGCACAGACCATGACCTTGGCAGGACAGCACAGACCCTCACCTTGGCAGCACAGCACACACCCTCCCTTTGCCAGCACAGCATAGACCCCGCTCTCCCCTTGCCACCATACCCCCCTGCTCATCTTGCCACCATCATACGTCCCTGTCACCATCGCATGCCCACGCCTCCCCTTGCCACCATCCCGTGTCCATGCCTCACCTTGCCGTGGTTCTTGCGCAGGTCCAGCCAGTCAAAGATGTCTGCGTGCCAGGGCTCCAGGTAGATGGCAAACGCGCCCTTGCGCTTCCCCCCCCCCTGGTCCACGTAGCGCGCCGTGTCATTGAACACGCGCAGCATGGGCACGATGCCGTTGGAGGTGCCGTTGGTGCCGCGGATGTACGAGGAGGTGGAGCGGATGTTGTGGATGGAGAGGCCGATGCCGCCCGCACTCTTGGAGATGGTGGCGCACTCCTTGAGCGTGTCGTAGATGCCCTCGATGCTGTCGTCCTTCATGCAGATCAGGAAGCAGCTGCTCAGCTGGGGGCAAAAGAGCACGGGGGACAGAGAGCAAGGGGGGAGTAAGATGGGGTATGAAAGGGGAGGGGGAGAGGGGGGGGTTGATAGATGACCCCACAGGGGCGGAGGAAGGGGAGGAGTCGACAGGAGGGAAAGTGGGTAAGGTAAGGGAGACCACCCAGGGTGCAGGATGTAAAGGTACATGAGTTACCTGGGTGCACCACAGGGGGAAAAGGGGGCGGTGATGTATCGGGTACTGTTTAGAAGGCCATGCGTCTAGAGCTGACGATAATACCACGAAGGCACAAGGGTGATCGCATGAGGATGAATGTTACGGGTGGGTGGGTGGGTAGGTAGGTGGCTGGGTAGGTAGGTAGGTAGGTAGGTGGGTGGGTGGGTGGGTGGGTGGGTGGGTGGGTGGGTGGGTGGGTGGGTGGGTGGGTGGGTGGGTGGGTGGGTGGGTGGGTGGGTGGGTGGGTGGGTGGGTGGGTGGGTGGGTGGGTGGGTGGGTGGGTGGGTGGGTGGGTGGGTGGGTGGGTGGGTGGGTGGGTGAGGCCGACGCGATAAAGCTGGCGGGCTGCTGCTGGCACGCTGACATGAGGTTCCTCAATGCTCACATGCTTCTGCTTGCACCCGCAAATTTCTGCATTGAGCTACCACAATCTAGCATTTGTGAGGGCCACACCTTGCAGATTTTATCGCATATCGTGGTCCCAGATTTTACTTCATGCTAGGACAACCTTGCCCATGCGCAACCAAGCTAGCCCATGCGCACAAACCTGTGGTGGCGAGTATCCTTTGGGCTAGCCCCCTTTCACTTATGCTAGCGCACCTGTGGCCTGGGTGTCCCCGCGTTGAACAGCGTCGGCGACGCGTGCGTGAACCAGCGCTCGGACATGAGCTGGTAGCTGCGGATGGCGGCGTCAATGTCGTGCTTGTGCATGCCCACCGCCACGCGCATGAGCATGTGCTGCGGCCGCTCCACCACCTTGCCGTCCAGCCGCAGCAAGTACGACCGCTCCAGCGTCTTGAAGCCAAAGTAGTCGTAGTCAAAGTCCCGGTCGTAGATGATGACAGAGTCCAGCCGCGCCGCGTTCTGCACCGTAGGCGACAGGGCCAGTAGGGGGCTTGGGCAGTTAAGTTAGTGTGCAGGTAAGGTAAAGGGTAGGGGGCGCAAGGGGCATATATGCCAGCAGGAAGGGGCATGTGGCGTGCGCCGGCAGAAGGGTGGGAGAGGGGCACGTAAACGTGTGCCAACGGTGAGGGCGAGGGGGACACAGCAGTGTGTACCACCTGTCAGGTCGCGGTGCGTGCTAGGAGGTCACTATCACGGGTCGTTATCGTAGTGGCTTCATAGCTACACGTGTGTTAGCAGGTCACTATCATGGTGGCTTGATCACTATCTGTACCATGGGGGCATGATGGCTGTTTTTTTTGCAGCCAATATGAGCATGTATCCTTGACAATATCATCCTAAAGCGAAGCTTGATCAAGGAAAAGGGTGCTGTATAGGCACTAGGCCCTTCTCTCCCCAACAGGAATGCTGGCAAGTACTGGCATCATCACTAGGTGTCTTGGCACCAACGCAGAAAGATCTGCCGACTACCCATTATGCAAATGGGTCCAATCCCGCCATTTACCTTCATGATAATCTCGTACACGTCGTCCGCGATCAGCGGCGAGCTTAGCTCCGTTCGCTTGTTTACATGGTTGTACATGTCCTTTATGCTGCAATCGTGACGCGTATGCACATGCAGAAGAGCGGGCGCACACACCCTCTTTACGCGCGTAAATTTTTTAAAAACGAGATGGCGAAACCAACAAAACAAAGAGCGCCGCACGCCAAGTATTCGTCGGAGAACTTCTGGTCGCGAATAAAATGTTGCCGTAAACAAAAATACTTACGTTTCAGAAAAGCTTTTCTTCGTCATTTTATGAAGATTAGACACCGCAATCCTTGCCGCGAGCTGTCATACCACGGCAAGGACAGCAAAGAAGCGCGAAGAACACGAAGCATGTCAGAAATCAAAAGCACACGTCTGATAACAGACCGCAACGCTGTGCGCGCAATGCCCCGACAAAAAAAAATTTGTACCTGTGCATAGTCTGGATGACTGGCAGTCATAGACGCGGCAGTCTCCGCAGCAAGGTCATCCAGCTCAGCCGTTGTGACACCTTTATACACGCCCATTGTGACCTTTTGGGCCACCAGCACTGGCTCGCAGTGCTCCTCGTTAAGCCCATAACTGAGCTTAACTATGCGCGCGGTAATTTTGTCAAAATGGACCGGCTCTTTCCGGCCATCGCGCTTGACAACGTACATGGTGTCTAGGTGTATGCCGTCTCTTTTTTAAATTAGAACCAGCAGCGACTCCTTGCAGCGCGGTGGTGCGAGCAATGGAGGCCTTGGTCGTCCGAGTGCAGGTTGGCGCCTACCTTTTATCGCTCAAGGTCACGCGCGGGCCTTGTAGGGCAGGCAGGGTGCACCGTGCATCAAATCAGTTCAGCGGGGCCCGCAGTTGCGCGAGCCACGGAGGACCGCGTTTTCAAATGGTTTCCCGCCAGGATTTGGGCACCCAACCGCCCGCGTTTTCTCCGCGCGCCCTTGGTCAAATGACCACAGCCGTGTGAATTTGACTTTCATTTCAAACGGAAATCCATGGCGCGGCGTTTCACTGGGCGGAGAGATGTTCCGGGCTTCTGGCCGTTTATGTACCTAGGTAGAAAATTGAGAACGTGGACCAATCGTGGGTGGAACAGGGGTGGAACGATGACAAGCAAAACTAATAGTTTTTACAGTTTTAGTTGTTACCTGCCCAAAAGTCTTGCCCAAGATCACAACGGTTTTTTAGGGAAACCTGCGGCGCGGCGCCGCGGTGGAGCCGCATGCCGGCCCTCGGTGCAACCATGCCAACTTGCCAAGCAATTGCAACGATGCCATGCCATCATTGCCATGCCATGCGTCTGTCTGCTGCCCAGCCCAGGTGCAACGACCAAAAATGCGCGGGAAGTGGTGCAGGCACGTGATTGATGTGCAGTCAAACGAGCACGGATGAAATTTGGACAAGAAATCCAAAACGTGACTGGTCGACCTAGGCCTTGCACTTTGGAATCGACAGTCAGCGTAGGTGGCACATGGGTTTGCGCATTTGGAATTTGTGCAACCAGAGGAAAGTAGCATAATCGCATAATCATGGCAGCCATTACCAGCAGTTTTGAGGGGAGTGGGGCTTCTCGTGCCTGGTATTCCCAGCCGTGTATGCTTGGCATCGATGAAGCGGGTCGAGGGCCGGTGCTTGGTGGGTTTCTATTGCGTCTGCATTGCTGGGGGGCTTCCATGGACAGCGCTGGATCTCGGTCATACGATTATAATTTGCGACAAAGCCTTACTGTACATCTGCATTCCGTAATGCTGCATTGTCGTCCTCTCGAGCAGGACCCATGGTTTACGGATGTGCCTTCTGCGCAATTTCTGATGCCGACCGAGTCGCGAAGCAAGCCTATGCAGGTATCGCTTTTGGTCGTATCACCTCGGGTGGACCCATAACGCCTGGCTGAATGTGTGTTGTACCTTGCCAAATCGAAAATCCAGAGCGGTTGCCTTGCGAGGCCATATGCTTCCAGGTCTACTGGTAAAGTTGCAACCAATCACCGACAGCAATCTACCTGCACTCATCGTCTGTCCAGTTCTATCAGAATGAAAGTCAGGGTATGATCGGTTCTAGTGTGACCAAGTCATCACGTCAGGTCTTATCAGGCTAGAAGTTCAAGTTAGGACGGGTGATGACAGGGTGCAAGGTAGAGCCTCAAAGTTAAGCCATCTCGTGCCCATTTTACACCATCATCCCCAACAGCTTTTTCCCAAGGCTGCTTATACATCGCTATTCCGCACCCGCTTCACCCTCACAGACTCCAGATGCTGCCAACCAATAAGCATATTCTCATCACGTGTAAAACGGTGCTGGTACAACATTTGCCCACACCTGCTTTACCCTTACAGACTCCAAGACACTGACGGAAGAAAAACGTGACCAATTGTTCGATGCCCTCAAGGAAGACACAGGCATGGGCTGGGCGGTGGACGTGATCTCGCCCCAGGTGCTGTCCGCCCACATGCTGCGCAGGTGTGTGTCCTGGCTAAGGCTATCGCGCGCCCATGAGTGCTTCAAGAGGTATTCAATAAAACCAAGAGGGGTGGCGGGCGGGAGCAGGGCGGCCTTTGCCTTACATTGATTTGGTGACCCCCCCACACACACACATATGGCTGGATCATGGCTGAATTCCACACTTAGCTAATTGATACTGTTAGCGTTGAGTACTATGATAGGATGCAGCTTGTGACATGAATAGGATGTAGCATCGGGGGTCGTTTTTGCTTAATTGTTAGTCCTGTAATGAACGATGTTCCTGACAAGGGGGATGCCAGTAGTACCAGGCTGCTGCTGCTGCTGCTGAAGCGGTGTGGGTTTGCCTCCTGCATAGCTGGGCTAAATCCAGGGGAACTTCCCAACTTTTTTTGTCCGGGCGGCGGGCTGCCGCGTGGTTCCCATTTTGAAGGCATGGACTGTTGATCAGGGCACCTGTATATCTAGCCGCTGATCCCCAGCGCTCCCAACACCCCCCTGCAGGGGCCACGTCACGGTGGGTCGCGCGTTGGGTGGGGCCAGTGGTAACCAAAATCAACTAATTAAATATTCGTGCGAAACTGTACGGATGCTAGCATTTGGGGGTGGGGGTGGGGGTGGGGGGATTATGTCTCGCTTAAATGCGCGGCTGTGCCGCGAACGAAATCATCGCTGACGGAGTCACGAGCCTGGGCAGTAGGGAAGGCAGGACAAATGGACTTGGCCGCCCTTGTCCCCCCCTCCTCTCCCCCTCCCTCAGCGAGCAACCCCTGAATCCCCCCATCCCCACCCCCCCTTGTCCCACAAAGATGGAAACCACATCAACCACAAGAACAACAACAAGAAGAAAGACTTACAACAATCGCTAAAGTGCTTGGTGTCATGCTCGGTGCGTCCCTGCTTCCGCAGGGAGAAGGTCAGCCTGAATGTGATCTCCCACGACTCCGCGATGGGTCTGATCCGGCTTGCGCTCGACAAAGGCGTCAACATCCAGCAGGTGAGCGCGCATGAGGAGTTGTGCGCGGTCTGGCGTAGCTGGGGAGGGCCGGGCTGTTTTATCGGGAAAGGTATAGGCGATGGGGGTGGGAGAAGAGGGGATGGGATAAAAGGAGAGCAGAGGGTGGGAGAAGAGGGGATGGGAGAAGAGGGGGTGGGAGAAGAGGGGGTGGGAGAAGAGGGGGTGGCAGAACAGGGGGTGGGAGAAGAGGGGGGGGGAGAAGAGGGGGGGGGGAAGAGCAGGGGGTGGCAATGCTTCTGCTAAGGGGTTTGGGCAAACGTCAAAATGTTGACTTTTGCCCGAGTTTTTAGCCCGATTCTTCCGTTAAAATATTGACTTTGTCCCCGGTGTCGCATCAACAATTTGACTTTCCCTCCATGCAGCATTTCGTCCATATTATATCGATGGGGCCACCCGCTCAAAGCATATTTCATGTTGCTTGTGTTGTAAGCGTCCACATCAGGTAGCTCTGGACAAACAGGATCTATTGCATGTTACTACTATTGTCCCATGATTGACGCCGTGCCCTTACCCAGAGTACAGGGTAAGGGTTGGCCCTGCCCCCCTCGATCGTGCTTGTCAACAAGTTGATTTTTGACCAGTTCATGCGTGTCAAAATGTTGACTTTTTGTAAAAAAAAATGGCGTCAACGTGTTGGCTTTTTACCCTAAAATGTTTTATTGTTTGAGGAATTTTCGATGTTTGCGTCAACATTTGACTAAACGTCACATTAGCGCAAGCACTGAGGGGTGGCAGAACTGATGGTGGGAGACGCCTGTCGTTGCCAGTTGCTGGGGTAGATGGACTTGCTTCTGAGCATAGGGCAGAATGTTTCTACAGCTGTGCAGACAGTAGTAGAGAGCATTGGCTACTGCAGAGCTGCCATCCACCGCGGTGTACCTTTTGAGGGGAGGTGTTGTTTTTGTCTAACCAACGCCACCATGTACCTGCTTAGGGTGTAAGCGCAGCCGAGCGAGGCGCCGCAGTCGCGCCACGTCCTGATGGTGCATGCGAGGCTTTGAACGGTGGCATTTATACCGGCAGGTGGCAGCGGCCAAGGTTGCCACCTTGCTTTCTTAGCACGGGCTGCACGGAGGGTCGTACAGTGTGCAGTTGAGCCATACTGGTGGGGTGGCTCCCTTTGCTGTCTCACAGAATGCTAATCGTCGTCTCACTTGTTACTAATAGTTGTCTCCCTTCATCCTGGTGGCAGGTGTGGGGGGGTGTTGCGTGCAAGGGTAGCGGGTAGCGGGTAGCGGGCAGCATCTGGGGTCTGGGGACGCCGCCACACTATGATGATATCTTGACTCTGACGACAATGTCTTGAACATTCTTGCCTGGTGGCGAATAGGTGGTGTTGTAGATTGGTTGGCAGCGCTGACCTATTGATGCGGTGCTTGGGGCCCACCATGCAGCGCCAGCGGCACCACCATATCTATCCACTACTGTATACTCATTACAGTATAACCCCCTCAGGGGGTGGTGTGCTGCATCAGGTATGCCCATCTATATATATCAATGAGTACATATTATGTATGTTTCTTACCAACGCTCGCAGCATTGCTTGGCAGGAAACTTTTGCAAACGCCTTTGCCACATAAGCCTGGCAGCAATAATAACGGCCCTTGGCCTGCCATTGTCCTCTGCTTCTGATCAAAGACACAAGTTCATGGGTTTGGTTTGAAGTATAATTAAGGAAGTGTTCCGTGTCATGCTATGCTAATTGGCTCATCTCGTTGCGTCATTGTTGGGTGCTGCTACCCGCCACCAGGTATACGTGGACACCGTGGGGGACCCTGGCTCGTACGAGGAGCGGCTCTCTCGTGCGTTCCCAAAAATTTCCTTCACTGTGGCGGCCAAGGCAGACAGCAAGTACCCGATCGTGAGCGCTGCCAGCATCGCCGCAAAGGTACAGGAGTGATGCTGCCAGCGTTGCCACAGAGGAGTAAAAGATCTACATGCCACATTGTTTGCGTGTTTTTTAGGGGGGAGAGATAGTGAGACAAAGGGGGGGGGGGAGACTAGGAGAATGGGCGTGCACATAATTAGCATTGCAGTTGCAGCTTCATATGTTTGTCATCATCGGAGCGAGATGTTGGTGCTCCAAATGTCCAGAATGGTTTGACCATTCTCCGTCCTCCCCCTCACCCCCCCATCCACCCACCCACCCACACGCACGCACACGCGCGCACACGCACACGCACACGCACACGCACACGCACACGCACACGCACACGCACACGCACACGCACACGCACACGCACACGCACACGCACACGCACACGCACACGCACACGCACACGCACACGCACACGCACACGCACACGCACACGCACACGCACACGCACACGCACACGCACACGCACACGCACACGCACACGCACACGCACACGCTCTGCCTACTGTGCCTGCCTACCCCTCCACCCACCCATGCCTCCCGTGGTGCTGCAGGTCACACGCGACGCCATGCTGCGGGACTGGAAGTTTGTCGAGCGGGGCACGTTCCCGAGGGACTTTGGCTGCGGATACCCTGGGGGTGAGCAACGTGGCAGTTGGCAACGTAACGCAAGAACCGGGAGAACTCAAGTCCACTGCGGGGCACTCAAACTACTGTGCTACTCTATACTATATTACTCTACTACTCTACTACTCTACTGCTATAGTACTATAGTACTGCACTACTACTCTACTACACTACTATATATACTGCTATACTGCTATACTACTATGCTACTAGACTAGTATACTCCTATACTGCTACACTGCTATACTGCTATACTGCTATACTGCTATACTGCTGTACTGCTATACTGCTATACTAGTATACTCCTATACCTTTTCCCTTGTCTCCCATCATAGTGGCAGCACATAGTATCCAGCACATAGTATCCAGCACATAGTATCCAGCACATAGTATCCAGCACATAGTATCCAGCACATAGTATCCAGCACGTAGTATCCAGCACATAGTATCCAGCACATACTATGCCAGCGGGCATGCATTCCGTGAATATATTTGATCGGACATATGTCCAGCGCACGTTCGCCACAGAGCGTTTATCCAGAGGCCATGTTTGATCTCTATTCAGCAAAGTGACCAAACAGCTCCTGAGCTCCACCCATTCACAGGCTACTATTTTGTAGACTGTCCATCAAGGACCGGTGGATGGCATGTGACGTGCCAACATGCATTAATTAATTAATTCATTATCACGTAGACTGGGTCACGTGAGTACAAATGAAGGCATCTTCAATCCCTATACACAATGAGGAGGAGGGAGGGTGCCCCAGCTTCTCTCACTGCCTCAGTGGGCAGGCCACAGAGGACTCTCTCCGCATCATGGTGCGGGCGCAACAGTGGGTGCAATAAAGCTTCGTCATAGCAAAAGCATGGCGGATGCGGTTATGCTGCCCCGGCCATGGTCCAAAGCCCGCAGGTGGGCTTGGAACGCATTTAGAGGTTCCAACATCCATGCCCTAGTGGAACTGCCGATAATGGGGTCATAATTGGGTCCTTCGCGCTGGTCTGGCCCACGTAAGTAGTGCATACTGACCAACGCGTATTGGCTGCCTTTGCCTCCCCCTGCGTGTATGGCATGACCAACCCGCCCTGTCCGCAGACAAGGTCACGAAGAACTGGCTACTGGCGACCCTGGACCCGCTGTTTGGCTTCCCCAACATCGTCCGCTTCAGCTGGGCCACGTGCAAGCAGCTGCTGGAGGAGAACTGCGTAGACGTGGCATGGTAGGGAGTGGGCCGCACCCATGTGCTGCATTGCCTGTTAGCTCGGCTGCTAATCAAATCTGTGCGAAAGGCCATCTTTAGTAAAGCCCTGCTCCCTGGACGTCCTAACTTCACCCTTCGTTGCCGAATATTGATTCGACTGCATGCCAGTACGGCCAGTAGGTAGTGAATCTTGTTGCTCTTCCCGTAGTTAGTGTTGTTATTACTGTTGTTGTTGTTGTTGTTGTTGTTGTTGTTGTTGTTGTTGTTGTTGTTGTTGTTGCCGCCGCCGCCCCCGCCGCCGCCGCCGCCACCGCCGCCCCCATCCCCGCCGCCGCCGCCGCCGCCGCCGCCGCCGCCGCCGCCGCCGCCGCCGCCGCCGCCGCCGCGCCGCCGCCGCCGCCGCCGCCGCCGCCGCCGCCGCCGCCGCCGCCGCCGCCGCCGCCGCCGCCGCCGCCGCCGCCGCCGCCGCCGCCGCCGCCGCCGCCGCCGCCGCCGCCGCCGCCGCCGCCGCCGCCGCCGCCGCCGCCGCCGCCGCCGCCGCCGCCGCCGCCGCCGCCGCCGCCGCCGCCGCCGCCGCCGCCGCCGCCGCCGCCGCCGCCGCCGCCGCCGCCGCCGCCGCCGCCGCTGTTGTTGTTGTTGTTGTTGTTGTTGTTGTTGTTGTTGTTGTTGTTGTTGTTGTTGTTGTTGTTCTTGTTGTTGTTGTTGTTGTTGTTGTTGTTGTTGTTCTTGTTACCACTGCGGTTGACCTCGAATTGTTGTTGCCGTTGTGGTTGTTGTTGTGGTTGTTCTTGCTTTTGATGCAGAAAATCTGCCCCTAAGCGTTTACCCTGCCCTCACTATACAGCGGTGGAAGAATGCGTGCAGAGAGCAATTTTATTCGCCCTTACCTTGTGCTTCATTACTGTAGCATTTTTTTGCTCCCAACCCGCGAACGCATCGTTGGCTACAAAGGTTTTAAGGTTTTGGACCAATGGGATAATGATGTATACGCGACCTGATACCCCCGTTCATCCATCTATGTGTTCGCGTGATGCCCCGTTTCTCTATCTATTTGTTCGCGTGATACCCCGTTTATCTATCTATTTGTTTGCGTTATACCCCGCTTATCCATCTATTTGTTTCATTGTTTGCAACGTGTCCCATTCAGGGATGGAGAAGAGGAGGAGGAGACCAAGGGAGAGCCCGTCATTGTTCCAAAGATAAAGAAGCGCAAGCGGCTGGAGACGGAGTCCGTCGCGACCACGAGATTCGGCTTCTTTAAATCGAGGCATTTGCAGCTGGTGACCACCAAGCTTTGAGTGAAAGCTTTGGGGTTGCCGTAGGGCGAGAGATGCAGTGACTTGCATTCAGTGCGGGACGACTGGCAACCTACTTAGCTGGTGCCTGTTAATCCTGGTGCCCAAGTCTGCATTGTTTGTGGTCCCCGGATGGTGGAGCCAATGCGCAGACAGCCGGGCACTGACATGTGTGGAACTCTGGTTAGGCTTCCCGCATATGAACCATTCTAGACCTTCTCTAGAATCTAGACTCTAGATGGCTTTGAAGGCTAGCTATTGAAGACTTCTATCTTAGATCGAGTACTAGGGTACCGACATCGTCTGAAGCTGTTAATTTACTGGGTTTTCACACTCGGGTTTTTTTCGGTCGAATTTCCGTTTTGCCCGGAAAAAAATCGACGAAACTTTTTCACACTGGGTTTTTCCGGTCCGAAACGGGAAAACGGGTCATTTCCGTTGATCCACCGTAATACCACTGAATTTGGCCACTGAAATCAGGTGGAATTCCGTGGTATTGGGTGGTAGACCCCCAAACGGGTCTACCACCCAATACCACTGGAATTCCACCCCAATTGTGGCCGGGGGGGCGCCGCGCCACACATTTTTACTTGTCTGACCCAATAGGATGCGTCCACCTGGATTCCCTTCGCATCAGGTTCGCATGCCCAGTTCTGAACATGTCCGACCAGCCCACGGAAACAGCCGTAAAAAACTTGCCATTTTTTCGCAGCCCGTACAGCGTGTCAAGCCCTTTTCCGGCGCATACCACTTTTGGCCGAAAGTCCGCCGAATTTCGCCGCAGCGTCCAAACAATTCAACCGAAAAAACCCGAGTGTGAAAACCCTGTTATGAAGATAGTAGTATTTTACCTGGAAGCCTCGGCATGGCAGGGCCCCCACCCACACTCCGCCTCTTAGACGACAACGAGGTCTACTACCCTATTTCAGGCCGCTTCAAGCTGCTCGGCAGTTGGCTTCCCGACTGCGAGGACGACCTGACGACACGGATCGGCATGGCGTGGGCGCAACTCCATGACCACCGCCGCTGGTGGAGCAACCCCGCCCTACCCCGGATCGTCAATGCTCATTCAAGGTCGTCATTCTGACGATCCTGACCGTACCTACGGCGCCAAGACCTGGACACTGACGCAGTCCTGAGCTGGAGCAACAACGCGACGGCAACGTCACCAAGATGCTGCGCAAGGCCCTTAACATCCCCTTTGGCTTGCACATTAGTAATGAGGATTTGTATGCTGATTTGCCCTATGTGTCCCACATTATTAGGCACAGGCGCCTGGGCCTAGCCGGGCACCTTGCCCGCACAGATCAGGTAGACACATCAGATAGACTAGCTGGCACCAAACCCGCCCAGCCTGGGCGCTATGTCCTCACCTGGCGTGCCCCAGGCCGCGCGCGGCAGGGCCGCCACCCGTGGACTTTTCGTGATAGACTCGGCATGGACATGTGCTACACTATCTAGACGTGACGGGCTCACACCCGGGCAGCCTCCTGGTTTGTCTGTAATATGGAGGCAGATGGTACGCAAGGATAGATGGCAAGTTGTGATGAAGGAGACCCCCCAAGTCTGTGGGGGCTCCGCGTGTGACCGCATATGGCATTCATAGCGATTCGGGCCGCGGTGCCCACAACCCTGTAACTAGGACCTAGATAGCTTACACCATCCATTCCATTCCATGTAATTCCCCTCCCACTGAGGACTTATGCTCACGTGACGCAGTCACATGTCTATTAATTAATTAATTAATTTTTGCTGGATTAATTAATAATTAATTAATTATCAACATCACTCCGTTGGGAGTCAATGTAGCACATATCCCTGAGAAGGCCGGGCATATGGCTGTTAATACATCCTAGGCTACTTCCTGCAAGGGTGGGAATGTAAGCGACCCTTGCTCTAGGTGCACCAGGGCACCTGCACCCTCATAATCTTCACACTATGCCCAGCTAAGGGAGAGTATGTTATGTGGGGGAAGATCATCATGGCTATACAAGAGCTAGGGCATCGGCTTCTCGACAGAGAGCATCTCTCTGCATGGCATAGCATGGCTAAATTCTTAATGCAACATCCATGGGGGTCCCATTATAGGCATGGCTTGGCTAAGTTCTGAAGGCAACATCCATGGGGGCCATTGTGGGCGCACATGCGCGTGGGCCACATGCTAGGCTAAGCCTTACTAATCTACACTACTGGTATATATATATTAAAAATATAATTACTTACAGCAGAGTGAAATCACTCAAACCGGCAAAGCAAACGCCCAGCTATAAACCTATATACAGAGCCATGTCAAAGCTCTATACTACGATAAGACCAATGGAAACGCCTAACGGGAGGAACCTAATAGCCCTGCTGCACCGCAAAATCAGCCCGCGTACGGCGGAGCATGATGTCAGCCATGGCCCGAGTCAGCGCGCCACCGACAAGCGCTGACGCCAATATGACGTCCAGGTCCGCGCCGACCATGGGGCCCGCTGGCCCTCCAGGTCCAGCCGGTCCTCCCGGAGCCGGCAACACTCCTTGAAGAAGGCGGAGGTCAGGGGCCCCATGGCCCCAAACTCCTCCAGGACAAAGGGCACCACATGCACGATGGTGCCCGACGTCGCCGTAGGCCAGGAGCTTGGCCCTCTCCGCCCGGTCCGCCGTGTAACCTGCCGTGAGGGAGGCCCCAGCCACGTGGCTAAGAGCCAAGGGCCGCGCCACCGAAACGTCAATAAGCAGATGCCGGCCACCCCCCTCAAAGTCCAGCACCACGATGTCAGGCCGGTGGTTGGGGGAATAGAAGGCAGCGCCATCCGCATCCTCGGACCGGATGTTCGCGTGGGGGAAAACCGACCGAATCATGGCGAGCACCACCGTCAGGAGGACAGTGTGCAAATACAAATACCAATTCTGATTCTGTTGGCCCCCCATGCAGGCAAGGTAGTGAGTCCCCGTGGGATCTGGACAGCGGCTGCCCACAGCTACCACAAGGCCGCCCGGCCGGAACAAGAGGCTGCGGGGCAAATAGCTGGTGCCGGAGCGCCACCGAGTAGTGGCTGGGAGCCAGTGAACAGCCATACGCAATACGCAGCCATACGGGGCCCTTGTGTATGGTGTATAATACGCCATACGGGGTATAATACGCAAACCATACGGGGACTCTTGAAAATGCTGTTTTTTGCATGGTTCAGGGGGTTCTTCAACATTCTGACCAATCAGGCATGTTTTTTGTGTGTTCTTGCAACACCACTTGCCTTTATTTAACACATCATCACATAATATTGCCGTTGCCGTCGCTGCATGCCTACAAATACAAGCATTGTACATCTGTTGTTATTAATAATGTCTGTAAATAGCACACGGTCAGTCGGCCAACTTGCCAAAAGTAATAAGACATTGTGCCAGAAACAGACATCTTGCCTACTCGTGGTAGGCCACCATGCAATATTGATCTACATGAAGCAAGAATCCATACGGGCTGCCGACAATGTGGCTAGCGTGCAGGATACCATGCATGCCAGCAACCCGACCCAGCTTCCCTAAACCATTAACACATATGGTACGGTGGCTGGCTAGCAGCAGCCTGCATGGCTAAATAAGGCATTTATGTGCATCGCGAGTCACACCAAATACCCCGCAGCCTGCGACGTAATGCCTCCGGCGGCCTCTTGCACTCGCTCACTCTTGCCTCCTTCGCGTACGTAGCGCCCATGATATGGCGGGTGCTAGCCTTGCTCGGGTGGTAGAACCCGAGAATTCTGCATCCAAAAGTGTGCACGTCACTTAGCTTGTAGTTACCTGTCGGCTGCCCTTTCTTGTTGAGAGTCTGTTCTTTCACGATGTGTGTCCAGACAGTCTCGAATACGGCCTGCATCTCGTCGGCCCAGTCATCATCGTGTTCCATAGACCCACACCATCACCGTCGCTAGCCATGGTGCCTGGATGTCAATTGTGCTACGATTAAATGTTAGGTGCCAGATGCGCGCCCTTGTTGGCAGACAACATAACTTCGTCACCTAATTTCCTCGTCCTTCGTCTCCTAGACCCTAGTCCGACACGCAGCAATCTGCAGCAATGCACGTACAGTCGTACATGCACGGCCAGCTTGGCACCTGCATGTCGTTTATTTGTCGCGGAGTTCCAGGTCGCCTAGATACAGTCTAGTTCCGGCTCCACTGCCGTCCAAAATGATGCCAGAAGCTACTTCGAACGCGGTTCATACGCAAAAAATACGCAAAAAATACGCAAAAAATACGCAATACGCAAAAAATACGCAAACCATACGCAGTGCGTATTTTTTTTCCCATACCCATACGGAAATCTTGCGTATGGCGTATAATACGCGCCATACGGCGTATTATACGCCGTATGGCTGTTCACTGCTGGGAGCCAAGGCGAATGGGGGGGCCATGGGAAGAGCACGAAGGTACGCCGAGCCCACACTCCGCAAGGAAAGCGAGAACAGCCACGCACGTCCCTGGGCGTTGAGGTCCGCGAAAAGAGCAATCCAATCAGCCGTGTGCAGAATACCCGCGTAGGTTTTCTGGTGTTTATCGATGACGCGAGCAGGGAATGCGGCGGGAGATTGAACGGAGGCGACCGAGGGAGTGCCGCGAGGGAGGTGGCGCTGTACCGCCTGAGCGGCACGGACGGGAGAACAGGCCTGCTGGATCTCAGCATAGGCCTCCTGGATGGCGGTGACGAAGGGCAAAGGGCTGCTGGGGTCCAGGAGGTCAGGCGCTGCCGTTGCCAAAAGGGGCAGGAGCCGGCAGCTTTCCGCCCACGACTGAGCGACGGAGCCCAAAAATGACTGGTATATATATTCCTAGTCTGAGGTGGCAGAGGGGGCTGTCAGGGCTTGTGGTCAACGTGGATGACCGCCCCCCTCCAGTATACCGGCTTCCCCCTTGCGCTCTGCCGGAGCTGAAGGTAGGTCGGCCATAGCTCGCGTCGCCGCTGTTGCTGGGCCAGGGTCAAGTCGTCGTCCAGCGTGAAGCGAGTCTCCGAGAGCTTCTTGCGGCATTTAAGGAACGCCAGCTTGTCCGCCATGTACTTAAAGGTGAGGAGCACGGGTGCCGGGCCAGCCTTTCCCCGCGCGCGGGGGAGGCGGACAGCCGACATGTCCAGCTCACCAGTGAGTAACATGGGGGCAAGAATGGCGCGCTTAAATGCCTCAAGAAGGCGCGTGGAGGTCTCACCTGCCTGCTGGTCGAAGTGCTTGACGATGACATTGTGGCTGCGCCGGGCGATGTCGGCTTCCTCGCGAAGGTCGAGGGCTTGTTGCTTGAGTTGTGCCGAGATGGTGGAGGTGGTGGAGGTGGTGTGCTGCTTAAGCAAGTCCGCCCAGGTGGAGGGAGCATCGCCGGCCGGGCCAGCAGGAGCCGGCTGGGCGGCGATGTCCTTCACCGCCTGGGCGGTGAGGCCGGCGGTGTCATGCAAGCTCTCAAGGGCGGTGGCGGTGGCTTGAAGGCGTTGGTCGAGGTCGAGGAGCTGGGCTTTGATGTCGGCAGTGGAGGCGGAAATGGCAGTGGAGGTGGCGGTGAGGTGAGGAAGTTCAGCAGCCAGCGAACCACCCATTGCTGCGACGTCAGCAGCAAGGGGGGTCACGTGCTGCTGAAAGGCTTCCATAAGGATGGAACGGAGGGTGGGGGCGGAGATGGATGGAGCCCAGATCTCGCCGTCAGAGCGCTGGAGAAGGGAGTTGAGGATGGCGTGCTGGAGACGGGGGCGTGGGGAGCCGAAAACCATGCTGACGTTGTGCCAGCGGTTGCCGTCAGCGCAGAGGAGGCGGCCGGTGGCGTGGAGATGGAGGCACAGGTCGTAAAGCGAGGCGTAGTCCCCATAGTAGAAGATGCAGTGCATAGCACGGTCCGGGGACATGTTGGTCCAGTCGTGATCATCGACCTGGAAAGGTTGGAGCCGAAAGCGCGGTTTCGAGGGGCGTGAAGACCCTCCTGTTTGGTCGGCGGGGCGGGCGCGTTTAGGGTCAGGCGATGCCGATGGCGAGGCAGTGAGCCCGGGAGGGTTCGGGGCGAGCACCAGTGCGCGACTAGTGTCACCGCTGCCTTCCGGATCTGGCGAGGCTGCAGCCGCAGCTGCCGCATTTTCATGGGCGAGCGCATCTGCCAAACTGCGTTGCGTCGACAGGCGTTTGCTCGTCATATATTGCGTTTTAGATGCGGAAAATTATATCAGCATGCACATGCGTCTTAGAAAGACGAAGCGATAGTGATATTCACGGCGAAATTCGGGGCTCAAACGTGAAAGTTATGAGCTCCGCCGTCAGCCATGGCTACCTCGTGGCTCGTCAGCAAGGAATATAGCTGGATTGGTGGCCATATAAAACATGCATTCTCCCAGTTATCGGGTTTTTCCTTATGTTGCATGCCTATCTCACCTCCGTAATCTATCATTCTCAATGAATATATATTAAAAATATAAAACATGCATGCAGCAAGGCACATATATTATATGTGGGTCATATTGGCGTCAGCGCTTGTCGGTGGCGCTGTCACTCGGGCCATGGCTGACATCATGCTCCGCCGTACGCGGGCTGATTTTGCGGTGCAGCAGGGCTATTAGGTTCCTCCCGTTAGGCGTTTCCATTGGTCTTATCGTAGTATAGAGCTTTGACATGGCTCTGTATATAAGTTTATAGCTGGGCGTTTGCTTTGGTTTGAGTGATTTCACTCTGATGTAAGTAATTATATTTTTATAATATATATGTGGGCCATGCGCCCCAAGACAGCGGAGTTTTTTCCACGATACGTGCTGCCAGCGCAGTGAAGACCGCCTCGAGGGTCAGACCGCCCCGAGGTCTGCCCGCACGTGGTCCTCGTATTGGCGGCAGCGCCTGCGATCACTCCCCCTCACTCGATCGCACCGTGGCTGATGTGTTATTCTGCCGCACCCGGGCCGACTTTGTCGCGACCCATGCGCGATCTAGATCCCTCCCAGGCCTGCATGGTGGGCCGGCAGCGATGTGGCTGCGTGTCGTAGTTTTGTGATGTAGTTAGTTGTACCGTGTGCAGCTGCCGGCCAGCATGATCCTTGGATGTCCGTGTCAGATTACTATTTCTTCAGGGTTCTTCTTCTTTTCGGGTTTTTCCTTATGTTGCATGCCCATAGATCTCACCTCCGTAATTTATCATTCTTAATGAATATATAGGTGGGCTCACCCGCGCCGCCCGCCTCGCCCCCGGCCCGCCGCATTCCTTGGCTCTGTTGCTCAGGCCTGGGCGGGGATCCGCCGGTTGGTCCCCAGCGCCGGCCGTCAGCGCCATTCCCGACTTGGTCACCCCATCCCCCTTCCCCTTTGTGCACAGGCTGTGCAGGATTCTTACCTCGGGATCCAGCAGGCCTGCGATCGACCTCATCCGCCCCGCCCAGGCCGTCCACCGTCGCCAGCCCCGGGGCACGCCCGGCGTGTCCACTGTCGTCATGCAGTCCTAGTGTCTTCCCTGCCTGCGTTCATGAAAAACAACAAAAGACCTACGCGGGTATACTACACTGCTGTGCCGACTGGATGCATGGGTCTGCATGCGATCGAGCTTGAACGATCAGGGGAAGGCTTGGCTTCACTCCGTTTCCCTTGAGGGGGCCGCATTCCTGCATGCGCGCCCTCCCCATGAGCCCTCTATTCACGCTGGCGCCGGCCCTTTACTCCATCGCTCTCCGCCACCAGCTGTTTGCCCCGCAACCTCTCATCACGGCAGGTGCGTCCTGCGGCAGCTGCCGGCTTGCTCTCGATACTGCAAGGACGCACTACATCGCGTGCATGGGTGGCCAGCAGAACCCGAACTGGATCCTCTATCTCCATACCACTCTCCTCCGGGTGGCGTGTGCCATGGTTCGGTCAGTGTTTCCCCACTCCACCATCAAGTGCGAGGACGCGGATGGGGCCGCCCTCTCCTCACCCAACCATGCACCCGGCCCCGACATTACCGTGCTTGACTACGACGGGCAGGGTTGCCACCTGCTCATCGATGTCTCCGTGGCTCGGCCGCTCTCCGGTCGCCACATCCTCCGGGCGGCTGTGGATGCCGGCGCTGCTGCCGCTGCATGTGGCTGAGTGCGCCAAGTTTGCCTCCTACGGCAATGCCTGTGGGGCCCCACCGGGTCATCCTCTTTGTCCTTGAGGAGTTCGGGGCCATGGGCCCCAAGACAGCGGAGTTTTTCCACGAGTGCTGCCAGCATGCACCGTGAAGACCGCCTCGACCTCGAAGGTCAGACCACCCCGTGGTCTGCCCGCACGCGTGGTCCTCGTATTGGCGGCAGCGCCTGTCACTCGCCCTCGCTCGCACCGTGGCTGAGGTGTTATTCCGCCGCACCCGGGCCGACTTTGTCGCGACCCATGCGGTCTAGATCCCTTCCAGGCCTGCATGGTGGGCCGGCAGCGATGCTGCTGCATGTCGTAGTTTTGTGATGTAGTTAGTCGTACCTTGTGCAGCGGGCGTGATCCTTGGATGTCTGTGTCAGATTCCTATTAATTTCTTCAGGTTTCTTCTCCTTTTCGGGGTTTTCCTTATATTGCATGCCCATCTCACCTCCGTAATCTATCATTCTCCATGAATATATATGATAAATTAAAAAAAACTTACATGCATCAGAGTGAAAGCACCCAAGCAAACATGAACAAAGCCATGCAACGCCAGCTTATAACTTTGATACATAAACTGGTGCGGTCTTCGCATCTTTCCTCTCATGCAGACAAGTACCCTAGTTAGTCCTTCCACGACGTTGGAACGCCATACGTCCAGGATTAGTTGTCTCACTTAATTCAAGTAGATACTACTGTATTTAAGTAGAGCACTTGTTAAATACTTCACAGCGCCATATACGTAGATAAGGTGCAGTTTGATATATAATCATAAATAATTGTAAATTTAGTAGTACTAATACAAAATCGGACTAAAAACATTTGTTACGTACCGTAACCTTGGGCATGGCATCGCACCAGCTATACTGTGTTCTTAGGCAACCACTAGATATGCATATACCAATCTGGAAAGCTCCTTAGCTGGCGGTTCATCCTTGGTAGTTTATGGTATGCAAGCAGTAATTAGGTAGGAGAAGGCAGTGGTGCGCCAATTATATTGTGCCTGCAATACACTGCAGCCATGGCTGATCAATCCTCTTATGGCCACACATCAGATGTCACAGCCCTGTGAAATTGTCACTGTTTTCCTTCGCCACCTCCATCAAGAACTCCCTCTCCATAGCCGTGAGGTCATTAAGGAAAGAGGCCGTCGCTTGGGGCGTGACCCGCTCGCCACCCTGGTCATCTCCAGCAGGGTTGCCTTTGTACCCAGGTACTTGGGTGTCCGCCCTGCCCGATGTACCATAGCTCGGCGGCTTCTGTTCAAAGCCCAGCTCTAGTAACCTCTCAAGGGATTCATCACCAGGCAGCAATGAGCTCGCATTCGCGCCATTATCTGCCAGCCGTGCATCTTTCCAGTTCTGCAGCACATCCTTCAGGAAGGAGAACTGCATCGCTGAGAAGTCGGTTCGCCCGCTCCCGGTACTTGGTCCGTTCGAACCAGCCGCCTCGCTTGCCCCCATGCTGCGATCGAGTGGTGGGGCTGTGGCATGGCCCTCAGAGACGTGCCTCCTGCTGGCAACATGCGATCCTCCGGAAGCCGTGGCCGTGCCGGTATGGGGCAGCTTGGGTGCGCGGTGCATATCGTTGGACTTGGGCCTTGGCCGTTGACTGCCCATCACGAGTGAAACGAGGCAAACAAAGGTGAGACCAGCGATTGTGAGATGCTTCTTTGACAACAAACAAGAGCATCGTCCCTTTTCATGCGCAGAACACAGCCATAGAACACGCACAGCCGAAAACAGCGCATATCACACCAGCATGCTACTACGCCAAACTTCTATTATTGCAACCGCAGCATAGCTGCGCTGCCATCGGTAGGGCACTACCTTTTCTGCTCAAGCCTGCGACGCATGCACTACTGCAGGAGGCATCTTCTTCTCCGCGCAGAGAAGATGCCAACTACAAGCAAAGCTATAGCACGGCCATCCATAAACATGCCTTACAGCTGCCACTACTATCAGAGGCAAACACTGCCGAGTTAAGGTGCATGCATGAGCTGGCAACAAGCAGAGGAGCCAGGGAGCAAGAAAAACAAAGGCAGGCCATGCGCCATGCCTGCGTGTGTCCTTACCTGCTAGCGCTGCCTTGCTGCGTTGACGGCTGCAAAGGCGCACTGTTCAGGGCGGACACGGGGCGCACCCTGGGTGGCTGGCGATAAATCTCAACCGCCGCACCCAGACTAGGCCCATGAGCGCCCGACCCCTCCTCCCGGCCGTCTTCCCCCTGGCTCCGATGACTCGTACGCCCACTGGGGGGGTTCCGCCCCCCCCTTTGGCCATCCTGCCGCTCGTTGTCCATCACCCCCGCCGACGCCATCTGTCCCTCGCCACCCGCCACTGGCACGGGGGCAGGCCGTGTCGCCGCGCTTCTGCCGCCCCCCGCCATGCCGCCACCCTGCAAGGCGGACTCCGGTCGCGACTGACTTGGCCGGTGCTGCTGCGGCCGATGGTGCCAGTGCAATTGCTCGTGGTAGCTGGCGGCTTGCCGGGCCGAACTCGTGCCGCTCTTGCCAGGGAACACGACTCCCTGGGAGCCCGAGCCTGCCGCGTCGCCAGGGTGCGGCGCACCGCTGCTATTGCCGGGCAGCTCAGAGAGCAACCGCCCGCCGATGGGGGCGCTGAGATGGCGTGCAAGTCGTCGCGCGCTGGGTGGGCCTGCCCTTGGTGCCGGCAGGGAGCTGCCCTCCTCTCTCTGTGAGCTGCGAGGTAACCCCGCACCCCCGTCCCGCCTCTCACCGCCCTCCTGCCTCCCACTTCCGTCCTGCTTGCCAAGTTCCCTGCTGGTGTCACTCCGGTCGCTCACGCGGGCAGACCCCCCCTTGGCCGGGGCCGAAGCCGCACCGTTGCTTTCTGCACGAGAGGAGGGCGGCGCGGAGTAGTGGCTGTCATCCCGGCGCGATGAGGGGGCATCGTCACGGCGCGAATATGAAGAGGAATGTTCACAGCGCGAATTCGATAGGGAATGCGAATACGACTGGGAATACGATGAGGCATCCTCGCTGTTGTCGCCATGCAGGAGCAGCGACGACCGGTTTAAGGACGGCATACCACCGGCGCGGCTGTAGGTGAACCGGGCGGTGGCGCTGGCGCTGCGTGTGGGGGAGGAGAAGGGCCGCTGCGGGCGCGTCGGCTCGGGCCTGGGCGCGCTTCCTTCTCGCGATGACACGTACGCGGTGCGCTGCGTTGGGTCCTGAGAAACAACGCGCATGTTCATGTTGTTGTAGTCAGGGGGTGGTTGTGGTGGTGGTGGTGGTGGTGGTGGTGGTGGTTGTGGTGGTGGTGGTGGTGGTGGTGGTGGTGGTGGTGGTGGTGGTGGTGGTGGTGGTGGTGGTGGTGGTGGTGGTGGTGGTGGTGGTGGTGGTGGTGGTGGTGGTGGTGGTGGTGGTGGTAGTGCCAGTTGGTTGGTTGGATGATTGGTTGGTTGGTAGGGTCCAACGCAAGTGGGGGTTAGCACTCAACCAGCTACGGATGCACCCCCTTACAGACACAGGCACGGAAAATGACATAAAACAGGATTGGGGCAAGATTAAGAGTGGTAAAAGCAATGCCTTTTTGACCATGGCTAGATATCCCCGCACTGGATGGCCACTGGAGCATGAAGCCAGATAGCCCCACAGACCAGCATAATCTTGAGAACCAACGAGGGGAAGTGCCAAGAGGTAAAATGGTACCGTGGCAGCCTTGTGTGAGCACGACAGCCATGGCGTGCTGGATGCACACAGCGTTTCACCTCCTCACGCATTTTTGCTCTCACGATGGAACAACCCCCCCAGCTCTCGGTTTCTGAGCTCCAATCTAAGCTATCTACTAGGAAGCTATCTACCAGTACGTGCTCATTTAGTGACTAATCTACTAGGTTACCTTGAATATGGAGGAGGGCGGCATGACCTCGTCGGCCGGCGCACGGTAGATGGGCGACGCGTACCACCCGGCGCGCGAGGCACTGCGAGCGTTCAGGTCCTCCAGCTGGCTGCGCGACAGTCCGTGGGACGGCTGCTGGATGTGCAGCAGGGAGGTGGCGTTGCAGCGCAGGCAGCACTCCTCGCACACGTACGCGTTGCTGGCAGAGGGTAGGGTGTGCGGGTAGGTGGAGGTGGGTGGTAGGGTAAGCAAGCGGGGGAGGGGGGGGGGGGGGGGGAATGGGTGGCGTTCAGACCATTACTTGTAAACCATTCTCCTCCATTCCTCCCTGTCCATCTACCCAGCCATCCCCCCTTCACAACAGAGGGTAGGCTGCCCACCAGACCACCACCCCCTTCACCATCAGTCCTCACATGACCGTGGAGGGCGAGCGGGGGCATGGTTGTTGAGGCTGTAAACACACACATGACCACGGATGCAAAACACGGCACAGAACAAGCATATCTGTGCCGATGAACCACATGAAAGCACCCCTGACCACAGATGCAATAACCACAAAGCATAACCACAAGAAACATACCCATGATTACATAAACAGAATGAAAACCAAAGCGATTCGCCATGATTACATACTACTCATACTGCTAGTATGAGTAGTAATAGGATGACGCGGATGCAAGCGCAACCAAAGGGGACCCACCGGAAGAGGAAGGTTGGGTCGTGCCGCAGCTCCAGGAACATCTCCCACGTCAAGTTGGGGCTGAACCGCAGGATGGTGGGGGGGATGCGGCCGGACGCCAGCAGCAACGCCTCCCCATTGGGCTGGGGGCTCACCGTGCCCGCGGCCGGCCGCTCCTTCTCCATCGCGTGGTCCACTAGCGTCTGCCATACGCACAACTCATGAGCGGCACGGCGATGCACCAGCGACAATGTCAACCGCACACCTGCGTCAGCACCCTCCGTCGATCACTGATCACCGTGATGTAACGTACCGCTACGCACTGCGGAGTATGACAGAAAAGCTTGATTTCAGTCAAACATCCACCACCACCTAGGGGGCCCAGTATACACATAAAAGGTCGCTACGAAAGATAGGGCCCTCATGGGCCACAGCGCTCGTTTTGTCCCGCCTCATTGATGCTGGACAGGGCCGTGCATAAAGATGGAAGGCGCCCCAAGCACCAATTGCTGCACGATGTGGTCTCTCAAGCAAGTACTTAATCCCACCGTGCTAAGATGCCGGGACCCACAGACACTTAAGTAACATTTCCCCCCCCCCCCCCCCTTCGGCGCTTGTTGTACCACTGCTGCAGCGCGCACCCACCTTGTGTTGCTACTGGCCATATGCACCCACCGTGTGCTGCCGCTGAGTGTGCATACCCACCTTCTGCCACTGCTGCGGAGCCTCCTTGCACCCACCTTCTGCCACTGCTGCGGCGCCTCCTTGCACCCACCTTCAGCCACTGCTGTAGGGCCGACTTGTACGTGATGCCATACTTGAGCTTGGCGTCCACTGTCGCGTTGCAGCTGGGGCAGCTGAAGTAGTTGGGGCCCAGGATGCTGTCGGGCGGGCACTCGATGTAGCCCTCGGCCAGCGCCTCCCGCTGCCGCCACGGATCCGGGCGGTAGATATGTGCCACGCGTCCACGATACGTGCGTGTGTTCAACCGGTGGGCATGCGTGACCGTAAGGTAGGTGGCCAATAGGCAGAGGTGTGAGGGCACATGCCAACATGGCCAACAGCACAAACAACAACGACAATGTAACCAACTAGTCCTTGGCGCAAGGCCACCAACGGCATTTCCAGGAAGGTGTCACATAGGGGGAGGAAAATGTCACAAATTTAGACATAGTCAAAATTGGTTGCTAAAACCGGCGTGTCAATGAAAAGACTACCAAGCAGCGATCAAAGTATCCAGCAAGCCGAACAACTACGCCTCCCTGTGCGCGAACCGTTCACCAAATTAGGCACAACGGCATCGGTCAGGTCAGCCCGACACGAACACAACTTGGTTAGATTTTCAGCGAAATAGCCCCTTGTAGGAGCACTATGAATAACTCGGCAGACAAGCCAAAATCAACTTCTGGTGGATCGACGGCTATGAATAATAAAGATAAGCTTGACACCCACGCAGTTGGGCGCGGAGGCCCCAGTAAGGCGTACCAAATAGGCTCAGTACTAGCTCTGGACATTTTCATGCCATGGGCACAGGTAACCCCGCTCCCTAGACCCACCTTGGGCAGACACATGGACAGATCCATTGCGCGCGGGCTCACCTTGGACAGGTACATGGGCTTGGGCTTCTCGATGAATGGGGGGTCCAGATTCAACGGGTTGGCGACGCGATCCGCCGGCGCGAGCCGCAGCGAGCTGCAGAAGAGCAGCCAGAGCTGAGGTGCCACGTGGCGCGATGCAGCACGATGGAAGCATAGGCATGTGGCACGTTGGAAGCATAGGCATGTGGCACGATGGCATCGATTGACGGCAACCAGGCAGTACCATCATGATGCACAAGAGCGGTCAGGGCTGCGGACGTTGTGCCCCAGATACATCAGATTCTCGCAGCTGCACATCACCCTAAGACTGCGCCTGGGCTGGCACACGGACCAAGATGCAAGACAGAGTACGCCGATAAACAGCAAGCGTGGATGTTGGGTGGCCCTGGAGGGCACCCTTGTCCAAGGGCATGCGTTGGGGGATAGGGAGGCGCGCTGACGTGTGCAGATACCCATAACGAGTTTGCAACGACACTCCTATCTTGATATAACCAAGGCACGCTGAGGAAGCACAGGGCCAGGCGCATGCATGAGCCGATGTTCGTGCGGATTCCATCGCCGTATGATGTGCAGCCGTTCCAAGAAACGCAACCCAGGGTACCATGCACAGGCCAAGATACGAGTACACACGACCGTCGGAGCATGGTGCGCCGGATAATTCAATGCCCAGAATTTAGTGACTGGATTACTCTACATGGTGAATGAACAACAAGACACACAAGGCGGATTGGTGGGCCAGGTGGCAGCAGGTAGCGGAATGGATATGATAAGCCGCGAGGCAGCTGACACAAGGTGGGACGGATGCAAGCACCAAGAGCTTAGGAAGAAGCAAGGCCACACGCTGCGTGGGGCCGGATAACAAAAGGGGCAGTGGTGACGGCCGGGCCTGGTTGAATTATGACCCATATATCCGTACATGCACGTGTTGACGCATGCACGGGTAGTCATGCAGTCACAGGCATTGGCGTCGCTGCAAGGACAGCTGCATTTTGGCTATAAAATACCTAGAGAGCAACTCCTTATTTGAAATAAAACATGGCTTTCCATGCCCTAGCAGCCCCCACTAGCCGAGTGTCATATTCCATCAACCATGCCTGAGAGCGAGATTTACCACCGGTGAGAAATGCATGGGTGCGCAACGGTCCATTCACTGTCCATTTCCACCACATGGCCAACCAGGGTAATGGTAGGCCGACTCCCCAACTTGCCACCCCAACTTGTCACCCTTACCGTATTTGTCTTGTCGAGCTTGAAGTTGAGCACCTGCAACAGACACGAGCCCCCCACGCATGACCACATCACACATGGTGCATGTCAGCAGCAGGCAAACGCCATTACGGCTGAAGAAGCAATTGAAAAGGTGAAGGTGGAGGTGCAGGTGAAGGACGCCAAGATGCCGTTGCTCATCAACAGGGACATACAAAGGGCGGCCGCGTGAGGAGCATCAGGCATTAGACAAGGATGTCACGCTGATGGGATGACAGGCGTGCCCACTTGTGATGTGAGGGAACGGTGGTGGTGGCATGAGAGAACTGGCACGCTTCCTACTTGCCTGTACCTGCACGGCTGGCCTATTGAGGCCACAGATGTAGCTCCACACTGCATGCGGCCTCTTGTCGTTGCACCCGAGTTCTGCTGGCTCACGAATGTTCAGCCAGGAAAGCAGAACCGCTGCATTCCAGAGCTCTGAAATGTACCCTTGTGGGAGATCTCTGTAGCATCTTCCGTGATGACTGTGTCCCATCTAGCCCTGTGCTGCAGATCGCCCTAAGCACCATTGTGTGGTTCTATGACCATGGATGTTTCCTCACGTTCAGCAGGTTTGCTGCTTCCAACCGCAATACCAATTGGTGGCGGTATTCCGACAAACGCAACGACTGCGATCCATATATGTATATCAACGGCGACAAGCTGGGCAAGACAGCTCCCTCTGGATGGACACAGGGTGGCAGAAAGCCCATGGGCAGGGGCCAACCTGATCCAATGCCCAGTTGGCGGCTGCATAAACTATAATCTTGCACACATCTGATGCAGCTACGGGCAATCTCCTTGGCCCCTCCCCTTGCCCCTGCCATCCCCCCTGCCCTTGCCCCCACCCCCACCCCTGCCCCTGCCCATGTCTGCGCCCCCTACCGCTTGCCGCCGACATTGCTTGCTGCCTGCAACCCACCATGCGCCGTATTTGGTAGTGCCCCGACGACACGGCGGCCACGTGGCGCACGATGCCGTTGCACGCGTCCTGATCCCGCGAGGGGACAGGGCGACAAAAGACAAAACAAGAGCCGCAGGGGGTCAGTATGCCCAGGATGGGGGCAGCGGCAGACGCTGCACGGTGCGCGCCCACACTGGGTCTCCATGCTAGTCACTGCGCCCAACTTGCCAAGCTTTGACTTCAAGAAATACTGCCACCGATGCCCCATGAAAGCGCCAGAAACACTACCAGAGAAAAAAGGAGACCGAAAGGCATGATTTGTGTTGGCAGGAAGTAACATGAGAAATGCGAATCACCCAGTGACGAATGATTTTTCGCTGTAGGCAAGCTGTGGGTTTGAAACACATCAAGGTAAAAGGCTGGAATCGGGCCTTGAGCATGGTTTACATTCAGGTGCAGCAAAGTAAGCAGCAGCAGCAGCTGAGGGCATATCAGCGCCCCGGCATAGTCACAATTACCCTGCCTTCGAGACGTAGTCCTAGCATGGTCTGCATCAGGCGTAGTCACGGGGACCAAGTACGTAGGCCAAAGAAATACAAGGGTCCGCTTGGTTTTACCCCGGGTCGTGCACGAACCAAGCAATCTACCTTTACTACGTGCACTGCAAAGCGTATCCTACTATATCAGGCAACTTTCGTGCTAGTGCGTCTGAGGACACCCCAAACTGGAGCCGTACCTGTATGTGGCTGAGAGGAGCCATGACCAAGGCGTACCTGGTCTGGTTGCACACCAAGCACAGGCTTGCCTGCCTCTATCTGGCAGCGTAACCACCGGAGCCGCACCTGTATCTGATTGGCCAGGATGTCCCCTGTCAGCGGCGACGACGTGCTGTGCTTCTCGCCCGACTCAAACGTGGCCGCCCGGTCAAACAGCTGCCGGGTCGCACCAGCGGTGGGAGCATACCCGTGGGTGTGGGAGGAGTGAGTGAGTGAGTGTGTGTGAGTGTGTGTGTGTGTGTGTGTGTGTGTGTGTGAGAGAGAGAGAGAGAGAGAGAGAGAGAGAGAGAGAGAGAGAGAGAGAGAGAGAGAGAGAGAGAGAGAGAGAGAGAGAGAGAGAGAGAGAGAGAGAGAGAGAGAGAGAGAGAGAGAGAGAGATTGCGCGATTGCATGCTGTGAGGTGGAAAGTTCCTACCTCATCCCCAAAATGTTTTATCAACCCCCCGACACTGTCGTGGGCACATGCATCCAATTCTTGTTGCCCTCCCCGCAGTAAACACCTTCAGAGTGCGGCAGCTATTCACCTATCACATCTACCTAGGCCTACAGCAGCTTAGGCATAGGCTGTTGGATAGGCACATCCATCTAGGCTATCAGATCCATGCCCTGGCAGGCCTTGCGTATCCCAGCACGTCCATCAGCCCTCCAGCCCCCAGCTGATGGTTGTGTCGCGGTGGTAGCGGTCGCCAGCACAGCCACCAAGACCAACACACGAAACTGTGACATAACATGATCCAGCATATCGCTCTACTAGGGAAATCACCGCGTGTTTGTGAGGCAAAAAAAAAAAAGACTTGCTTATCACCGGACGCATGTCTCCTGACACACGTATCGTCTACACAGCACTCTACACTAGCAAGCCCAAGGGAGAAGAAGGGGCTTACCTCCACCTTGGTGTCGTTCAGCTGATGGCGGTTGATGCGCCGCTCCAGCATGCACACCTGCGGTGACCAGGTGGCGCGGATGACGCCTGCGGGTTGGGGTTGGGGGGAAGCAGGGGTGTCACCGGGGGGCAAGGAAAGAACGTGCTTGCCTGGGTTCAATGCCTGGGTTCATTTTGAGTTCAAGTACACCAGCACGCAAGCAGGACATCTTGTTTGGGGAATATGGTGTCTATGTGCATGCAGCGGCGAGAGTGTGGTGCGAAGCCTGCTCACCCAGAGCTCATGCTCGCCCGACGCACGATGCACCACGCACGATCTTGAGGCAAACACTGAGGATCGGAGCGCGGCTGCCATCCATGAGACTTGCAGATGCCACGCTTGCGTCGCAGCCATGACTAAAGGATTCCATCCCAACCACATGGATGAAGGAAGATTCGTGCTACGGTACATCCATCGCCCAGGACGAGGATCTCGGAACCCAGGTAGCCCATCCCAGGGTGCTGCAGGTGCGGCGTGCAAGCAGACGGAGCCCCCAGGCTGAGATTATGGGTGGCTCTCGCGAAACCTGGGGATGGCAAACCTGGGGATGACTCGATGGCTCTATGCCAACCCGCTGCCGTGGTGCCTACTCCTGTGAGGACCTTGGCACAACAGCAGCTGGACGATAGGCAGCATCCTAGCGAATGAAAAGATGATGTCATGTCATGTCATGTCATGTCATGTCATGTCATGTCATGTCATGTCATGTCATGTCATGTCATGTCATGTCATGTCATGTCATGTCATGTCATGTCATGTCATGTCATGTCATGTCATGTCATGTCATGTCATGTCATGTCATGTCATGTCATGTCATGTCATGTCATGTCATGTCATGTCATGTCATGTCATGTCATGTCATGTCATGGGCATGGCGTACGCCCTCACGCCGGCGACTCACAGTTGCATGCCCCCTTGGGCACCACGAATCGCTGCAGGATGGCGGTCACCTGCTTTTCGCCGTGGTTGACAAAGTTCTCTGCAGACGCCAGCAGGCAACCACCACGTGCACAAGCAGGCATTCGGGCTGCCATGAACAAAGTGGCTCGAGAACACTGAGCATGGCCCGTTGCATGTCTGACAAGAGGTGCGTGCCTCAAGATCGTGTCTTACACACAGCCATTAACACATATAATACACTGCCCATCAAACATTGGATGCGTTGAAACTTGTCTGGCCTGCTCTCCCTTGTACTGCCTCTCTTCAAAACCATCTCTTCAAAACCACTCGCACTGCAGTGGAAAGCAAGTCCCTAATTGCTCTACCGTTTGCTCTGCCCTATGTGCTATACCCTTTGGAGAGGGACACGATGCCGTGTGTGCTAGCAGAGTAGTGCAGGGTCTCGGGTGATCCGCAGCTTCCAGTAGAGAATTGAGTCCCCACGTGAGGCAGCGAGAACAGCAAGGGCCAGGATGACCATGCCGCATGCCGCACTTGGGAGTATGCAGGGAGGCTGGTGGATTCCGAGAGCCAGACAAGGTGGTAGCAATTGTCGCGTGGCCATGGGCTGTGGCTGTGTCCGTAATTCTTGCCAACCGTGAGTAGAGCGGTGTACACTATCATGATTGCCCCATGCACCGCACCCGTGCGATTGGACTCGAACCACTTACGAAGCCCATCTGTGTTGAAGTACTCGATGGTGGAGACTGCTCGCACACATGCGCCAGCCAATCACGAGACAGTATCAGCAGGGGCGATGAAACCACAGAGGGGGCAAACCCAGCCACAGGGAAGTGTGGCAGCATGACGTTAGGCAGGGGCAACGGCAGGATATGGACAAAAAGCAAACACGGATGCCCCACGGATCCTCGGCAAGAGCTCGTTGAGTGCTTGACAAAAGAAGCTAGGGGTCGGCTTCATTTATAAGATAGTCATTGTTTCCATTTATAAGATAGTCATTTTTTCCATTTATAAGATAGTCATTGTTTCCATTTATAAGATAGTCATTGTTTCCATTTATAAGATAGTCATTGTTTCCAGACTGGTATTGAAGAAAGGAGCTCTTTCACTGCATCTAAGCAAGGCCGTGGCAGGGCAAATTCAGCCAGCCAAGGGTCTTGTTCATGACGCTACCACACACTGGACATCATGAGAGGAGGTTGTCTCCGACCAATATGGCAACCGTGCATGCTTGATGCTGCATAATGAAGCCTCGTGCGCCGCGGCTACCACTTGCGCTCACGATAATGCTGCGGTGAGCAACCTGGGTGATACGACGAGTGCTACATGTCATGGTGAAGATTGCTTTCCCATGGACTGATAGGGCACACTTAACATGATAGAAGGCTTGATGCTGAATGGTTGAATAAAAACGGCAGGCAGTGCTTAGGCGACTCTACGACAAGCACAGCTAGGTAGGGGGGGGGGGGGGGGGGGGGACGGCAGAGCCAAAATAAATTTATGCCCTACTTCATGTACATGGACCACTCAATCTTACAAAACTCTGGCAACGCACTTGGGTTCGTGTCCTGCGTGCCTTCCTCCCCCATGGGCACGTTGGTGAACAGGTGGTAGGCGCAGATGTCGCAGCTGCCCCCGCGGCACCGGCTGAAGCTTTGCAAGATGTTGGCGTGCACCACCGAGGAGCGGTGCTTCTTCATGATCTGAAGAGGGGGGAAGCCACCAGGCGTAGGCCATAGGACACCGGGAAGGGGCATGGGTAGGGGCGATAGTAAACACACGCGGCAGGGGCATCACTAGCGGAAAGGATGCTGCCCACTAATCAATGAATGAATTAAGGCAGGGATGCCTCTTTGACGGATATCACTAGGGGCCGACGAGGGCACACTGCACACCAGCAACTACACGACGCACCCCCCTGCTTTGTGGCAGTGACAAACGCAGGCATGGGGAGTGACCGTGGCAGGCACATCGCTACAGCGAGGCAGGGCAGTCTGGAATAGCCTAATAATGCGGTGTCACTGGATAAGTGTCTGAAAGTGTTAATCGCCCAAAGTTACTGAGTTACTGGGATCTAGGAAGCACCACTGCTTGGTGTTTGGCAAGCACTCAACACCCAAGAGCGTTCTGCCTGAAGGGCAGCACGCGTTGACCAATAGACTTGCATGCTCACTGGCGGCCATCACCCAGGAGCATAGAGGTTGTCACCCCCACCCCCGACCCCCTGCCTGCCATGCGGCGCACTCACCCGGTTCTCTTGGCTGCTGCTGAAGAACCACAGTGCCGGCTGCCGGTACTTATACACCACCTGAGGCAGGGCCATGCAGTAACACACGTGCACGCGCGCAGCATCAGAGGCTGGATGACCGCCCAACGAGTCATTAACTGGCCACAAGAAAATGCGAAATTCGTCAATTCCTTGGCAGCCGCAGGTGTGCATGGCGGTAACGGAGATGCAGTGATGGCGGTGACGAGTCTTTCATTACCACAGCCACACTTCCGAGAATCCAGTCCTGCACGCCCCCAGGGATGAAGAGAAATTGTGGGATGTGGGGGTAGAGGGGGGGGGAAATGATAATATATATTGTACCGAGCTCCATCCTAGCTGTGTGGACAAGGGTGGCCACGATGTCCATGGCCCCAGGGGGAGGGCCACCAGTGCCCACAAATAGCCATGCTGACAATAACAGCAGCCACCTTGGTTGACGTAAGCTGAAGTCAAGCAGATTATGTTCCAGCAGAAGTTGCTGTAGTTGCAACTCTTGCGACGTTGGGCAGTCCCTGTCATAAGCCAATCGGCTGCTTTTGCCCGGCACCATCAGCCTGTTATGTCCGCCACCAGGCTTGCTGGTCCTATTTACGCAACGACCCACAACTGCGCCCACAAGTTCCTTCTAGCATCAAGGGACGAGTGGCCAAACTTCATTTGTCTCGTTGCTCACCGCCTGTGTGCATCCCTGACCATCATGGTATTTATGATGCTGATATTTATGTTGCCATTTATGATGACCACCATGCTATTCACGATGTTGCTCATCAACAGGATGCCGTGAACGCCTGGCCACCCGGCTACCCCTACCCCTCCATGGCCACCCGGCTTCCCCTCCATTGCCACCCGGCTTCCCCTCCATTGCCATTGGCATCACGGCTTCCCGCGCTTTCCCCCTTCTCCCTTCCCCCTTCCCCTTCCCCTTCCCCTTCCCCCTTCCCCTTCCCCCTTCCCCCTTCCCCCTTCCCCTTCCCCCTTCCCCTTCCCCTTCCCCCTTCCCCCTTCCCCTTCCTCCCTCCCTCCCCGCCCCGCCTTGCCCCCCCCTCACCGTGTCGGGCAGCTTGAACCCCCTGCACCC
This sequence comes from Mesostigma viride, assembly GCA_009746045.1. Lineage (NCBI taxonomy): Eukaryota > Viridiplantae > Streptophyta > Mesostigmatophyceae > Mesostigmatales > Mesostigmataceae > Mesostigma > Mesostigma viride. The sequence goes on from RPFO01000645.1 coordinate 398,292, forward strand.
GTTCCCCTGCGCGTCCTTCTTCCACAAGTAGTGGTACAGCGTGTGCACGCAGCCGTCCGTGTCCTTTAACGGCCCCGCCTCGTTCTCGAACATGTACGTGCGCGCCGACATGGCGCCTGACGGCTGCACGCCGGCAGTATTAGCACCGTTGCCGCTGCCGCGATGCGAGCGCCCCGCGGCGGACCGCGCCGAGGGTGACATGGGAGGGACGCCCGCGCCCACTGCCTGGGAGAAGGAATATTCACTCGCAACCTCGCCGCCACCATCCGCCGCACGCTGCGTCGACATGCTCAGCGGGCTGGCGGGGGCGAGGGGGCTGAGTGGGCTCATCGGGCTGAGGGGACTCATCGGTGATGTCGGCCGCGAGGAGTACCCCCCTGGACCCTGGGAGGGGGAGGCGGCGCTGCCATGGATCCGCAAGATGCGCACGGGGGGCACCGAAAAGGTGCTTTGTCCGGGGGATGTCGTGGGGGATAGGATGGAGCTGGCACGGGACGATTCGGCCTGTAGCAGCGCATGCTGGTGCTGGTCGACGTCACAAGGGGTGGTGGGGTGGCCATGGGTTGGGGAGGGGGAGGGGGAGGGGAGGGGGAGGGGGAGATGTTTGGTGGCTTTCAGAAGGATTTCAAATTATGTGTTTAGCAGCCCCCTGAGGATTTAAAAGGATGTGTGTACCAGGGACCAAACTGTAACAGGTGGGGGGAGCTGCAGGCAAAGGCAAGTAGGGATCAGCATGTTTGTGGGAAGTGTGGCGAGCGAGCCGCACTTACACAGGCACATGAGGTCCGATACTACTTGCAATTATGCGGGGACTCCCAAGGTAATAAATATGGTACATGATGTTGAAAGGGGTTTGAAGAAGCATGGTACATGCCTAAAACATCGTGGGTAAGGTAGGCAGGCAGGCAGGCGGGCGGGCAGGCGGGCGGGCGGGTGGGCGGGCGGGCGGGTGGGCGGGAGGGCGGGTGGGCGGGCGGGCGGGCGGGCGGGCGGGCGGGCGGGCGGGCGGGCGGGCGGGCGGGCGGCGGGCGGCGGGCGCGGGCGGCGGGCGGCGGGCGGGCGGGCGGGCGGGCGGGCGGGCGGGCGGGCGGCGGGCGGGCGGGCGGGCGGGCGGGCGGGCGGGCGGGCGGGTGGGCGGGTGGGTAGGTAGGTAGGCAGGTAGGTGTAGGTGTAGGTGGTGGTTGTTCAACTGCTGCTGCAGCTTTGTCAAGTGCATTAGCATGCCAGACGGTGTTGAGTCAGGTCTCTGTGACAGGCATGGCATGAAGAAGATGGGGTGGTTTAATTGCTGCGCAGTGAGAGCCAGGGGCGTAACGGACTTTATCACAGCTACTCGCCCTTGTACCAGGCCGCCTTATCTGCAGTGGAGAATGCAGGTGGTGGTATTGGTCACCACTCCAAAATATATGTGTAGCAGGTGCCGCAGGGTTGCCTACCTGCGAGCCTCGTGGGCTTCGTGGGCTTGGAGCAGAGCGGGAAGTGGCACGGGGACTGACGGGCCCACTGTTCGATTCTCGACGTATCAACTTTGAGGACGGCGATCGCTCACCCCCCGATCGCAGGGCAGCGACTCCTAGGCTAACCTCGAGTTTACGTGTATCAACAGGGAGGTCTACAGTAAGACCTCTCCTTCCGGGAGTTCTCGGACGAGAACCCATTGCCTTGACAAAAACTTATCTAGCCGTCAGCAAGCAGTCATTGCTGCAAAAGGTTTTGCATCCAGTCGGGTCTGGACTTGTTTGCAGTGGTGCGACGTAAACGCTTTGTCCCTGCCACGATGACATCTGCGTGGAATCATTAAAGTGTCGATGCTCGGAGCAGATCTCGTGGGAAGTCACCAATAATTGGAAGTGAATGATTCGCAATTCACGCCGGATCGTCCGACAGCCTTAAGAGGATTGAAGATATTCTATGTCCCTTATTCACTTGCAAGATCCGGGTGTGTATAAGGCAATGGCGAGACCACGATAGGAGAACGCAATCCGGGCTCCGGGATCCTGGATACTGCCGATTCAAGGCTATTCCAATGTCAGCACTGTGCCCCCGTAAATCTGCATAAGCCGGTTAATCCGACTTCATCTGGGCCTCGTTTACTGCTGTGAACTCGCCATAGCCCCAATTGCAAAAATTATTTTCAGACGCGCCAGGTGGCAGTTCCAGGTGACGTTCCAACTTCCAACACCATGAACGGCAATCTTTATGCTGCTCTTCTCAGGCTGCTGCCTGTGCGGCGTGGCCGCGTGGGCAACAAGCCAACAATAACAACAACAACAGGCTTCTGGAGCATGATCTCCGTTGAGTTAAAAACGTGCACTCTACCGCCCTGTAAAGCAAAGTTGAGCTGCAGGGCAGTACAGTAGAGTCAACTGGACACTGGTTCAGGTTTGACAACGTGGACAATCGCATCATTGCTTAGTAAGAGGGACCCTGAAGTCCCTGCTAGCATTGCCGGCGTTGAACGTTGAACTGAACGGCCATAATCATACATCTGCCTCGATGGTTTGACAGCAACGGTCGACGACTGTGTTGCAGAAAAGAGTTTACAGCCAGGCTCAGGCCAGGCTTGGTAGTTACCCGAGCAAATTCCTGTCACAATTACGGGCGAGCCTATTGTTTCTCACTCAAAGACACTCCATTCACGTAGTTTTCTGGCCGCGGCATAGACCGCGAGTTACGCATATCCCCGTGTCGCTAACGGTCTGCAACTCCGGGCGTCCTGCGCCTGCATCCGCCTCAGCGGATTGCCTTCTCCTTGGTTTCGAAGAGTAAATCTTCCATCCCTTGACTCAAGAGAAATGGTGAGCACGCCCGTGGCCGTGCTATCTGTCAACTTAAACTGGCTCTTGTCTGCCTCCTAGATTCTACATCCAGGCCTGCGTCCTCGGAGTGTCGCGCGTTACCCCCGATGCATCGTTCAATCATGGCAGCGCCCTAGTGCAGTGTTGTAGACGTTGAAACTCTTTCGAATTTCGGACAGGATTGAGTGTGCTCATAAGTTCTGGGTTGGGATGTACAGATTCGCCTTTTCGGCGGTGGCATGCCTCGTTATCATATCATAACTCGCTAAATACCCTCCAGCCAATTGCAAGCTGACAGCATTCGACGCTCGCAGGATGCTCTGATCACTTGCAGTATGAATCATTAGCTGCCCGAAGAGAGACATACCCCCAGAGAGGGGGGGGGGGGAGGGGGATCCGCAAGGGGCTGGTGTTGCATTCGCATTTGACAAACTGAGAAGCTCCCAATTCCTTTGCGGCGAGTTCTCCGCGGTCAGCGCTGAAGCAGTGCTCACAGCATGGCTGCGCACCCACGACGCGTTGCATTGCATCAAGGCAACCCTCAAGCTTGTGAAGCCGGCTGCTCGTGTGCACCTGCTTTGCCTGGGCAGGAATTGTCGCAGGCTGCCATACTCCTACAGCTCTTAGTTGTGGATAATGGGGATAGCCGTGTATCGTCGCAATTGAGCAGCAGCTAGTTAACTAAATGCGGCCGACAGGTACGCGCCATGGAATAGCGGTCTTTGTTGCTATCGTTGCTTGAAAAGACTAGCAACACTCAAGTGCACAAACAAGTCTCCCATGGTCATTAGTGGACACCAGCAGAGCCTGCGAGAGCATCCATCCCTCTACAGTTGCTTCCGGCACTGCTGGAGTTCTGTGACCCCGGCCTGACTTCTGCCCACCCAAGGCGTAAACGGATTTTCCCTTGGCAAGCGCGCAGCAATGACATGCCACCACACGGGTCAGCAAGACCCATGACATGCAGTCGCGTGCTTATTGATGACATGCAGGCAAGAGGCTTTACCTTAGCTCACCATCCCACTGCCCGCACCCGCCCACGACCATGGCATTTCTTTCTGCCCCTTGATTCGGCTGCCGCCACCCCAGGCGGGGGAGGGGTGCCTCAACCCCAAGGTGATGGCGCGCGTGGCCAAGGAGGTGAAGGAGCTGGCGAGCGAGCCGGTGGAGGGCATCAGCGTGCGGCTGAACGAGGCCAATATGGCCGAGATCCATGCAACCATCACGGGGCCAGGTGGGCGGGGTGCTAAATGTGCACGCGGCCGTCACGGGGTAAGGTGGGGGGGCACTATGTTTGCGCATGACCATCAGGGGGCAGGGGGGGGGCACTCTATATCCATCATGGGGCCATCATGGGTCCATACATGGTGTGGGAACCTGCCCCCGCCACGTCGTCTATGTGTTTTCATTTTTTTTTCCTTTGTGTGTGGCGGTAGTGCAAGCATGGATCCAGGCACTGTCCCAGCCAGATGGGTCTGCAGTACACATCCTACCTTGCGGTTGGAAGGCTGGCGTGGTTCCAATGCTCCGTGACACTTAAGATCTTCGTCGACGCATGGATGTTTGTGTTGCGCCGTCCCCTCGTTTTCTGCCACCAGCCGGCACACCGTACGAAGGCGGCGCATTCAACATGAAGCTGGTGCTGGGGGAGGACTTTCCGAACGTGGCGCCTAAAGGTATGCCTGGCGACCATGGCTGTGCCAGACGTAAAGGGAGCGCCGGGTCTCCGATGGGGAGCATTCTCTCTGGGTTACTTGCGACCTGCGTTGCCATGCCCTCCTGCATTGCCATGACCTGCGTTGCGGCGGGGTGGGGAGCTAGAGACAGCGGGTACTGTGTACTCAGAGAATGGTGTGCAAGACGTTGCCTCCAATAGGGTTGGGCAGGGAAGGATGCTTGTCGCTGCTACCTTGTATTTTGCATTTCCATCGGCGTACTCTTTTGTCGCTCAGCCCTTCAAGTCCTCAGGCATCTGTGGCCATCGATGGAGAGACAGCATTCTCTTCCGCGCCGCCTTGGTTGGCAGTGTCTCTTGGTAGAGCTGAGGGGCTCCAGGGCGGTGATGTCTTTCCACAACTCGTGCTGTCGGTATTGCTGTCGCCACCCGGTTTCGCACACAGGCTACTTCCTGACCAAGGTGTTCCACCCCAACATCTCCAACGTCGGCGAGATCTGCGTCAACACGCTGAAGAAGGACTGGAAGCCCACGCACGGCTTGCGGCACATCCTGCTGGTAAGTGCTCCCCCCACCCCCTACCCCCCAACCCGCCCACCAGTAATAACCAAGAGCCGCGGTTTTTCAAGGTGCTGCTATTTTGTAACAACACATATATTCCATGTCTAAGTATTCACGGTTTTTTACTGGTAGTCCTGTACCGGAAGGGCCCCACGTTGGGTCCCATGGTGTTCGACCATTTGCCAACTTGTCTGGCAGCCTCCTGCTGGCCGCTTGGCGCATCAGGGCGCATCAGATAATGGGTAGGAAGTTGTATGGAGGTCAGTTCCTACTTCACAACGTGGGGCTCCACCGACAGAGTCCACTTGCAGTCGTGGAATAGATTGGCCAAAAAACTCAATTCCAAGTAGAGGGGCACCCCTCTGCGGTCTCATTTCTGGCTCGGAATGTGAGTGTCCTTCCCTGCCTACATAGGAAGACTTATGTGCAAAGCACACTGTAGTTGACTCTATTTTCCCATCTATAGCATGCCAAGGGGCTCATGGGTCTTGGCACGCCATGTCTTGCCACATTCTCTGACATGATCCCCCCGCACTGCCCCCTTGCGCACACGCAGGTGATCCGGTGCCTGCTGATCGAGCCGTTCCCAGAGAGCGCGTTGAACGAAGAGGCGGGCAAGCTGCTGATGGAGGACTACGAGGGCTATGCCAAGCACGCCAAGCTGATGACGTCCATCCATGCGGTGCCCACCAAGGCTGCGCCCAACCACACGCGCGCGTCCAGCGACTGCCTGCCCCTGACCATCGACAGCGCCAACACGGCGAGTGCGCTGCCCGCACACCTGGCAGGCGGCGGGGGGCTGGAACGGAAAGGCAGCGGCATGGGGGGTGGGTTGGAACGCAGCGCCAGCGGGCCGGAGAGGACGAAAAGCATGCCCAAGGCAACACTGCAGCGCAAGTCGAGTTTGAAGCGGCTGTAAATTGGAAAGGGTTCAACGTTCTGCTGTTTTTAAAGCCGAATCCTGGTGCCCAATAGGTGCTTGGTTCAGTTTTTACGCAATCTATCATATATTACTGCTTGCCTGTGACTAGTGTCTGAAGTTAGCTGGGTTCCCAGGTCCTTTAGTTCAACAAGCCATCATAGGATTCCATGGTTACTCACATGGCTTTTGTAGTGTTGATGGAATGTCTCATGGGGGTTCACCTCGAACCCGCATGTGTGGCCCGTTCAGCCTGGGTTCCGAGCACTGGCATGATAACGTATGTTGCTGATGAGTTTCATTCCTAGGAAATGTTCATCATTTTCACTTCGGGTGCTTGTTGTTTGACGATTGCTGTACACATACAGTATGGATTTCTGTAATCTAGATGCACAAAAAGAAGTCCCAGTATTTATTGGTGCAAGAAAATGGAATGAAAGTGATTTTGAACAATCACTTCGTACGGTAATGCTTTTTTATGCTGGCGGCCTCGGGTGTGTATTGAGTGAGACAACTATTCACATGCATGCTATCTGTCCCCGGATCGAGAAATAGTTGTCTCACTTAATGCATGCGCTATCCGTATGCTGCGCATGCAAAGGGACCGAGTGTAATTGATTAATCCGTATGTTGCATGCTGAACCGTTCCTGGAATTGTACTTGATCAAGTGTTTTCACGAGGGCCTGCAGGTTCGCAGATTTTTGAAATGAAGTATCCCCACTAGGGCATTAAATTATATTATATTATAACATGACGTACTCCTATCTAATAATAAGACCCCGATGTGACCATGGCATAACATGGAGCGTGGGCGAGTAAACTGATCATAGCCATGCAAGACGTAGCATGGCTGTACAATAAGGACTAAGCTAAGGCTACATGGCTGGTTGTGTACCGTGCGTTAGCGGTTATGGCACAACAAGCGGATATGGCACACCATTGTCCAGCTAGGCCCATGAGCGCATGTTCAAACCTGTGGGCAGTCCTCCCCGCCAACCCCCCCCCACACCACCACCAACACCACCAACCTGGGGAGGCGTTATAGATAGATAGCACCCCGGCTGGATGCTGGTGACCTCCCGCCCCTCTCCTATGCGGACCTGCTGCGGACAGCGACCGCCTCCACCACCGACGCCATCGCTACGAAGCTCCAGGAGCTTGAAGACCTTCGCCAGGCTCAACAACGGGAGGCCACCGACCGCGCCCGCCGCGACTGCCGGGCACCTGGTGCTGCGTCGCTTCCCCCATGCAGAAGCCAGGTCAGTGAGACGTCAACCTCCCTTGCCGACGAGCTTAAGGACCAGCTCCTTACCCTCATCGGCCTGGTAGGTGAGGTAGAACTGCGTGGGTGCCACCGCCTTCCCCACTCACGGGACAAGGCGGCTCCCCCACCAGTCCTGCTCACCTTCCCCTCCCGTGAGGACAAGTGCTCAGCGGTTCCTCTCTCGTCGCAAGCGGTTGCACGACCTCACCTGGACGCTGGACGACGACCTGACCCCCGCTCAGCAGCAGCAGCGACGTGACCTGTGGCCTGAATACCTCCGCCACAAGCAAGACCCCAAGAACTCCAAGGTGTACTGGAGGGGCGGGCCGGGACCTGATGATCAACCACAAGATGTGGACGCCCCCAGCGGGCTAGAATAGCTTGTAGCCCTAGCTTTACTTCAATGGTAGTCCCTGCATGCCGCCATGGCAGCCATTAAATTAAATTAAATTAAATTATAACATGTCTCCGTTGGGAGATCATGTAGCACATATTCCAGGTTGGATGGGTGGTGTGGAGGAAGCCGCGTAATCGAACTAACCTAACTCTAAGCTATATCTATTCTAGAAAAAGCCTATCTACGCTACTCATCAAAACGGCTCCTCCTCTTGGGGGGAGGCGGCTTGCCCACAGGGGCTGGCCGGCGTGTGCGCCTTGACAATCTTCTTCCACCGCGTACGTCTTGTCCTGCATGGCAGTCCAAAGACGGGAGAGAGAATGGATGCGGTACTCAAACTGGGCTGGGACCACTAGGTCGTCCAGCAACATCTGGGTATAGGTCATGGCATGTTTCCCTACCTTTTTAGGAATGTTCTTGGGGCCAGGCCAGGTCAAAATATGCCGCCCTGGCTGGCCGAGCCGCTGGGGACCGGCCAGACCACTTGAGGGCGGTGTCGACCTGGCTGGTGCGAGCAAGATGTCCTACAAATGCTATCCTACGCTGCAGTAATCTCATCCGAAATATGAGGCATACGAGGCAGCCATGCTTAGAATGTTTGCCTAGTTGTGCCACCTTACCTAGTCACGTGCACCGCTAACGCACGGTACACAACCAGCCATAGCCTTAGCTTAGTCCTTGTACAGCCATGCTACGTCCTGGCTTCGATCACATTACTTGCCCACGCTCCTTGTTATGATATGCTCACATGGGTCTTATTGCACCCACAGGCTGCCGGATCGTTAGCGCGTGTCCGTTTAGCTAGCGCGCCCGAATGCAGCTGTGGCATGCCTTAGGCATGAAGGAGACTGGGGGTCTCTGCCCTTTCTCCTGTTGTGCACACACAGGGATTAAAAGCACTTCGGTGCTCTGTGACTCCCCAACGGGAGCACGAGTTTAATTAATTAATTAATAGATAGATAGCTGGGAGTTTTAGATCAGCCTAGATTAGCCTTTTACTCGATTAGCCTAGAATAGATCTGATTTTCGCGGCTCAGTCCCCACCCATCCCCATCAGTCCATGCAATGTGTGCTATGTACATGACCCCCCAACGGTGGAATTTTATATCAAGGAGACAACCAGCGCAGGCCAGAAATCGGGAGAATCCGGACCACGGTAGCTCGATCGAGCCTGCCGTTAATTATATCTTGTCCGTGTTTTTGAGTCGTTCAGGATGATGAATATGAATGGGGATATGGAAATGTGGAGCCTTGTGCATTGAAATTATGGCTGGCTTACGTGTAGAGCGACTAGATGACCTAGACGGTGGGGCCGGAAACATGCAGCTTGCTTGATCAGGGCGTGTGTTTCGAGCCTAACTGGCCAGGAGTGTCTAGTGGTGAGCACCATAGCTGCGATCGCTCTCCCACGTATTTACCAGGAAATACCCGCAAATGGAACGCCACTGAAAAGGTCTAGGAGGAATGTTATACTTTACTTCAAAAAATTTTGATGGTTAATGAGGTGCGCTGCAGGACTGTTCTTAGCAAAGTTGAGTTTTTATATCGAAGCCAGCGCAGCAAATGTCTTATTATCATTTATTAGGGGAAATGACCAGTTAACTTGAAATTCCCCAGCGTGAGGCATCCTGGTCATGCTCCTCAGAAGGTGCCGCCGTTGAACCCCCACAGGTAGCCCTCCGATTCCTGGAACGAGATGTAGAAGCGTTCAGGTGGCACGCCCAGCTTGCTCTTGACAATCTCACTGAGCTTCTTGCTCAAGTTCTCCGTCTTCCCCTTGAGCGAGCCGATGTTGAACAGCTGAGCAAACGCGGTTGGTTCCTCGGTGCCCCCAAAAGACATGGGGGTGGACGCCCTAAGGGAGATCATCACGTAGCTCTCGGGCTTGCCGGTGCCAGCAGCAACCACCTGGCAGGAATAGACATGCGGTGAGGTGAGAGGAGCAAGCGCCTGGTATTCTGGCATCAGTCGGCTGTAAGGTATGGGCTGTGAAATATGTAGGCCGATATGCAAAACTGAGGGGCTATTTTCACCATGTTAGGATTATGAAATGCGTGCCCATGTCCAGCTCAATGAACATGTACTTCCCTGGCCCCATGACATATACAAGGTCAAGGGAAACGCCAGCACGTCAATAATAGAACACGATTGTATTGTCCAAACAAAGTGCTTCTACTTCCCCATTTACCATATACATGGCATGGTTAACCTGCACGTGTCGGGAGATAAGCTGTGGATGCCAGCAAGATCCAAGTGCCACCGTTCACGTATTCGCCATGCAGCGCACTACCAGATAAGCAAGAATTTGACAAAATAAACACATGAGCGCGACGGCTATGTCTACTAGACAACGTGCCCTGCCACGCGGCGTGGATTGCAAGAAAGTACTCTTCCCAAATGCCGCCCACGCACATCCTCGATTGCAACTTGTAAAAGTAAGTGCCCCCTCATCAAAGCTGCGGGCTAACCACTGCGATGCGATCTACGCCCCGCCAGAGTGGCCTGAACTTGCCTTCGAACAATCCTTGATGATTTCTGATGTCTTCAACGAGTCCGAGGGCACGTTCGTGACGATGTTCAGGGTCGGCATTGTCGGGTTGCAAGAAATACGGCTTAAATTTGCAGAGAGTTTGGGTCCTGCAAATTCCTTTTATGTACAGCTTTGCACCGAATGTGGTACACGGGCCTTCACTCAACTGGCACACCGGGTACTTGGCTAACCTAGGTGGATGATGCTGTTAACCCGATGCAAAAATGCATGGATGCGCGCGCATATATGCTTGTGCTTTTGTGCATCGGGCCTAGGATATTTATTAGAGTACCGTTGTGAATGCCCGCCTGCCCCGGTGTGGAACTGGAAACGTCGCCGATCACGACTCACGAGAAGCATCGCTGATCGATCGTATCTGGCGGGTTCCGTAGACGGAAGCAATTTTTTTACAAATTGTAAGATCTTATACCCTACGTGGCGTTCTAGGAAGTAACTTTTATTTTTTCGTACACGTGTGCCTACAATAAAATGCTTACCTAGCTTTACCTACTACTGTGTATTATCCAACATAGTTATAGCCGTATGAGGGGACCTTTCGAGTATATCAGAATCCACTTCAGAAACTAAGGAAGTACTTCCTTCGAGCATACTGTACGTGCGTGATGCGATCTTACCTGGCACTGCTGGCTGAAGACACGGACGTGCACGAAAGTTTGCAAAAACAGGATGACGGTGCCCGGCTGTGGCAAGAGCAAGTCCAGAAAGTTCGTGTCATGCATGCTACAGCAACGTTGAAATAATTCCTTAACAAGCCAAGGCAACTAGACAAGCACCAAAGAAAAAGAAAACTTGTGGGGTCTGCAGTGTATTTAAATTTTAATCCGCCTTGCTTCTACAGAGCAAGCCTGGTGCCTGGAAAGCTGGAAATGCTATACTAGCTAGCGTTTCGTAAACGTTTGCAGGCGTTTGCAAATGTCCGAACCAACATCTATTGAAATTTGTGCGGCGCAGTGGAACCAGGTTAGACACATGTTTCCTGAGAGAACTTATCATGTGGAGAGTTTTCAGTAATTCTATCATGTTTTCAGTCCGCAAATAGTTCTATGATTATTTTGAGCCGTGTTGAGCAGTGCAATAGAATAACTGGTCCCGTATGTGTAGGCATAGAATTTATCTTGGACTGCTTTCCCCACACTTTACCTTTCATCAAGCCTTTCATGCTTGTATCGATGTGCGGTTGCTTTTGGGGGCCGGGGGGTCACGATGGTCGATGTCTTGATTTTTGCTCCGTTGTTGCAGGGTGGCACGTGGGAGGAGCGTTGTGTGACGAAGTGGGCGAACCAGCGATTAAAGGTACTCAGCGCGTAGAAATTTCGGGCTTTATTATTGCTCTCTAAATGTCTGTCTCGGTGGCTTGCTCTTCCTGCATGTACCAGTGCTCGTTCCTGCATGTACCAGTGCCGCAGGGTCTGCGTCCACGTCAGCATGAGGTACTGTGTTGACGTTGAAGAGGCTGTACAAAGGCCGTGAAATTTGGGGTGTGCAAGCCGACTGGTGCCCAGTGTCAAGGAAGGAAGTGTTTGTGTGAGTGTAATGAGCAGGTGCGTTCTATGTTTTTTGTGACACGTTAATATTCTGTTGCTACAGAGCAGACATGTCAGCAGTAGTCATGGTAATCCATGGCAAGCTTGCCTAACAATTACTTTCATTCCTGGGATGTGTGCAGCGTGAGCGTTTATAGAGGATACAGTGACAGCAACCCTTGGCATTTTGCGAATGGTCAGAACGCAGCTGCCCACTTTTCATGCCCGCGCCCATGCACACCTCACTGCATGGATACAAGATGGTTTATGGATTGTTCACGGGTGGACAGAGTCGCCAGGTGTGTCGCCAGGTGTTCCCTGGCACCTTTTTGGAATAATGCTGGTATGCCCCTCAGCCTGCTGCGTACTGTCCTTCTCTCAAGGTGTCCCCTTTGCATCGATTCACATTTGCGGTGGCATCATGCTGCCTTCCCACGCAACATGTGTTGGCGGCTTTGGGTTCACTGGATGACTTGGGGTTCACTGTACGCAGGAGCTTCTAGTGGGCCTGTCGGTGACGCTCGCGAGCGCCACCGTCACCGTGCGTGAGATCGAAGCGTGCAAGGGCGAGGTACGTGGGTAGCTGAGTGGGGACTGGTGGAAGGGGGAAACAGAGCAGCCGTCAGAGGTGCACTGCCAGGTGGAATCGGTCGCAATAAGTCTAGTATTCCATGCGCATCAGGTCCCTGGTTCGTATCCATAGATCCTAGTTCATAGACAATGGAGCCCATGATGCCTGAGGATCCAAGCCTGGTGGGTACATAATACGGTGATGACAATATGTCGTTCATATGTCACGAAGGCAGGCGTAACACAGTAGAATGATGTGGTAATATTCTACGGCTTGTTGGCTTCGCAAGGCAAAGCTAGGCAAGGTGGTCAGGGTGAACGGATTGCAATTTAGGCATTAGAAAGGTGAGAAACCTGCCCCATGCTCATGCATTCGCCAGCGTCCAGCACCTCCTCCCAATGTCGGGATGCCCTGCCCCCGCCTACCTGTGACCCATGTCCCCTTCCAACCACGGCAGACCTGTGACAGACGGTTCTGCGCCAGTCAAGTGCACAGGGCAGCAGACAATCGGTATAGCATGGGCTGAGGCCACCGTAATGCAGTTTGTGGCAGAGATATGTAATTTACGTTTAGAGAACCGTGCTGCATGGCGCTGTTGGGGCACGCATGATTGCGGATGCGTCATGCGATGGTGCTAGGGACCGTGATGTTGGATAGAGCGACCGCATGGCTGTGATGTCACTCCATAGTCATAGTCAAACTCGCCTTCAGGGTCAGATGGCATTGCTTGCCTGTTCTGGCAGTGACTGATGAAAGCGGTTAACACTTATGACAACCGGCGTGTGGCTGCGGTGTGTATGCTGTGTCATGTGGTTATCCTGCCACCTGGCACGCTTACGCGGCGCCACCAGGCCACGGTGTTCCTGGTGCGGGGCAAGGCCAGGCACACGTACGAGATGGAGGTAAAGCTGCGGTGGGAAGGTGAGCGCAGCAAGCTGGGGAGGAGCTCGTGCGTGCCGGCAAAGTGTCTAGATGGGTGTTGTTCCAACATTCCATTGTTGCATTTAAGAGCGGTGCAGTGTCTTGTTGCTCACGAAGTTGTTGATGTCATCCTGCTGGCACTTGCACCATTCTCGTATGCTTGGCGTCCGCAAAGCTGATGCTACAGCCTTGCATCTCTTAATGTTGACATAAGCAGCCACAGCCCAATCAAGTTTCTCGTTTGGCGATTTGACCTTGCACAGTCATAGCTCTAGTCGTTACTTTTGCGATGCCTCAAAGCTTATGCTTAACAGTTGCATAGTGACCTGCTTAGTGTACTTTGATGGCAGGAATGGTGCGCCAATGATTGTTCTGTGGCGGCTTCCACAGGGTTAGGGCACTACTAAGTGCTGTGCCAAGGGATAAGAACATGGCAACACCACAGGTTAGCATCAGGGGCAGCTTGAGGTGGCATGAGATGGCATGCGATGGCATGGGACGGGATGGGATGGGACAGTATGTAATGGGATGTCCATACATACCTGCTCCTGCTTGTTTTGTCAGCCCCCCCCCCTTAAGCTGGCCAGGCATCTCACACACTCGCGCACTTTGCTGCTTGTTTCACTGTACGTCACTATGCTGGCTTCTGCGTGCCCCCTTCTGTCCTGTCCCAGCCAAGGTGGGCATGGTCCCTGTGGAGGGCATTGCCACTATCCCTGAGGCAGCGTTTGGCGACGTGGATGATATTCAGGTGGGTCCACAAGGCTCTCCGTAGCTGCTAGCACGGAGGTGCAATCTATTGATAGCCCAGCATCTCGCTCGGCATCTCTGCATAGCCCAGTCTTTCACACAGGCTATTAGGTATGTATCCAACTACCTGGTACAAACTGTGTCAACGACACAAACATGGTATATATAGATGAGATGGCTAGTTACATTAGTAGTATTTTATTAAGAGATTTGCTACTGTGCCTGAGCTTCTTGGACATTGACGCTTACTGTCCCACCCTTTGTGTCCCCCTCCTGTGTGTGCTTCCGGATGCAGCTGACAGTAGACATCAAGAACAAGAAGAAGGAATCATCGGCCGCGGAGGAAGCCGCTCAGAAAGCGTGCACGGCCGGTCTTCTTCCTGCTATCAAGGAGAAGTTTTTGCTATTTGAGTCAGAGCTGCGGAAGCTTGGTCAGCCTGCTGCTGCCATGTCATAGCATGAGGCGGTTTAGCTGTACATGGTGTACAGCTAACGGTGCGCCGACTCAGATGAGCGTGTGAACACCTTGTATGCAGCCTTGTCGACGAGGGCAAGCTTGGTATTCCGCAAACCGATAGCAAGGAGATTCAGCTTTACCTTGGACTGGCAGCCGGGTCAGGGCATGTTGAATTTTTGCCACCAGGTTGTCCATGGGTCTGTCACGGCTTTTAATTGGTCAAGTTTGCGCCCCGAGCTGCATGCCAAGGCTGGTGCTGCCATTGAAATTGTGTGCCCACGTCTGACCCATGTGGCCACGCATGTATGGTAACAGCTAGAGTCACTTGAGGCTGCATGCCCATGAGTTTCATCTACTCCGCATTCTGGGGGGGCGGAGTAGGCTAGGTAACTTGGTGGCTGGTCACTGCTGCATCCAGCATGATGCAGCTGCATGCATGTGCGAATTATGAAAAAATTACTAATTGATTGCACTTGGCTTGAGTCACGTAAGCTGGATCAATCTGGAGCCATTTTTTCACCGACTTGCACGAGGCCGAATTCGATTAAATTCCGACTCGCGCACACAACCGATATATAGGTTAGCTACTTCTAATCTGCACCTACTTATAGAAAAAGGGTCACTTATATACTCCACTTCTTCGTCAAATCTCATCGACCGGGTTCGAAACAACCCATGAACGCCGTAGATGCATATCCAATATGGTGCAAACTATATAACTCTCGGCGTCCCGACGCGGTGCATGCCAGATCACCTCGGTGTACGTTCCTTTATATTCCAGCCATTAATTGCTAGGCCGCGCCGCGTCGCGTGTATATCCGCGCCCTTTTCCATTTGTATTTGCACACTGTCCTCCTGACGGTGGTGCTCGCCATGATCCGGTCGGTTTTCCCCCACGCGAACATCCGGTCCGAGGATGCGGATGGCGCTGCCTTCTATTCCCCCAACCACCGGCCTGACATCGTGGTGCTGGACTTTGAGGGGGGTGGCCGGCATCTGCTTATTGACGTTTCGGTGGCGCGGCCCTTGGCTCTTAGCCACGTGGCTGGGGCCTCCCTCACGGCAGGTTACACGGCGGACCGGGCGGAGCGGGCCAAGCTCCTGGCCTACGGCGACGTCGGGCACCATCGTGTGGTGCCCTTTGTCCTGGAGGAGTTTGGGGCCATGGGGCCCCTGACCTCCGCCTTCTTCAAGGAGTGTTGCCGGCTCCGGGAGGACCGGCTGGACCTGGAGGGCCAGCGGGCCCCATGGTCGGCGCGGACCTGGACGTCATATTGGCGTCAGCGCTTGTCGGTGGCGCTGACTCGGGCCATGGCTGACATCATGCTCCGCCGTACGCGGGCTGATTTTGCGGTGCAGCAGGGCTATTAGGTTCCTCCCGTTAGGCGTTTCCATTGGTCTTATCGTAGTATAGAGCTTTGACATGGCTCTGTATATAGGTTCATAGCTGGGCGTTTGCTTTGGTTTGAGTGATTTCACTCTGCTGTAAGTAATTATATTTTTAATGTATATAACGTTCGCGCATATATGAGATGCAAATTATCCGCAAGTTTAATCTGATCGACAGGGAATTCCGTCCAATAGGTACAGCGCCGCGTTGTAGGTACCACCAATGCATTACCATTCCATTCATGATACCGCGCTGGAGGTATACCTCTTATTAAGGGGAGGTGTGCCACCAAAACCCCCCAAAACTGGAATACACTTGTTTCAATATGAATTCAATTGAATTATGCCCAGCCATGATTAGGGGAGGAGGATTTTCTAGATAGCCTAGCGTTAGTATAGTTCGACCACGCGGCTTCCTCCACCCCATCCATCATGGAATATGTGCTACATGACCTCCCCACGGAGGCATGTTATAATTTAATTTAATTTAATTTAATTTAATGATTAGGGGCCCTAAATAACATGTTTAGTGAGTTATCCATGCATTCATTGATGGTTCTACCCCCAACCACGCGCCGGTATCGCGCTAAAAATAGAAAAAGACGCTAATTAGGGCACAGTATGCCCCAGCCAATGCACACATCAATTCAGGCCAGCCATGATATTTTCCAAGCAGGTCGTGGGTGGCCAAAAATTAGAGCCACTCACAACCCATATCTGACATGCTTTAGAATTTTTATTCTCTTGCAAGTACAAAAACGCTGTTTTTCACACATGCCAAAAATAATAAAATACCAAACACATGTGAAATGGGCCAAACATGATATTTAAAATTCCATTAGTCATCGACACACACGCTCGCAAAATCTGGCTGCATGCATTTGGACAAGCGGTGTGGAAGTTATAGTCTTTGGCAGCATGCCACCTGGGCGTCCATTATACTAGTCACTGTCACTATCACTGCCATCATCACAGTCTTCCCCGCAGCAAACTGGGCAGAACCAGTCCCCATCAGGTACGCTGGGCAGGAGAGGGACCGTGCAGCTCAGGTGGAGCCCCCCATCGCACCCGGGTGTGCTGCACAGCAAGAAAGGGTCATCATCAGATGCATCGGTCTTAGAGCAGCGCAAGCAAGGGATGTGTGCAGTGTCATCATCATCCTCATTGCTGCCCGCCCCCGCCCCCCCAGTATCAGCCCCCACACCCCCATAGTGCACCCCCTTGTTGTAGGTGACCTGGCCCCTCTGGGCATCTACCTTGCCCTCATCCCAGCGATGGCCTTGCTTCACATGCCACGCCCGGGCTGCCTCAGCCTTGTACTCTAGCGTCTTCTTGACCACCTGCTGGCACTCCCTCTTTTTCCTCAGCTCTTCCAGCTGTGCAAGGGCAGCGGGGGAGGTGTCTACACCCATAAGCAAACGGCTAGGCACCGCATCTGCCCTTACCTGCCCTCGGCATGGCCAACCTTGCAAACGCAAGCATAGCAACACGATCGCTAGGCATACATGCCAAGAGAGCATACACTATACTCTACCCAAGGTTACCTTGTAAACTTCATGATTAGAACTCGGCAAATCTATGACCAAAAGCACATATAAATAACTATTACACACTGATGATGACACATGCTCAAGGTTGGGGGTCACTGTGACACGCACTGATGAGTTTCCTAGACGACCACCGGACAGGCGTTAAGGAACACTCAGTAACCAAGTATAAACACAATTACACTTTACATGCCATCCAACATGCATCAAATCCATGCTGAATATGTTATGAAGTACACAGGGTTGGCCACACACCTCATACCCCTTAACCGTCCCTCGAGCATGGCCAGACTAATAAGCATGTGAATAGCAATAATGATGATCGATGGCACTAAAATGCCTTACCAGCATTTTCTATTTTTCTCCCAGGTTAGAGTGTAAGGTTGATGCCAACCAAGCTAATCAACACAGCAACAACTCCTGAACTGCCCTACCTGAGATGGGCAACAAACTGGAACTATGGAGGGCAAGGAACCAAGGAGATCATGGCATACAAAGCTTGCATGCAGTCAACCATGGTTGGCTCAGCACATTGCAGTCTTTTCACATGATGATATCAAGGGAAAGCTCAAATAAACCAATGGTGGTAGCTATCTACATGCAGTCACACAAATGCAATATCTCCAACATGATCGTCAATAAAACACTTCCTCCCCTGCACGATAAAATGGAAAGAAACCATTGGCGGCCCTCCAGCGCATGAGCGCTGTGATGCCGCTGCGAAGAGAGGGTGCGTCACTCTCACACAACAAGAAGCGTCCATACGCACAACATCCTTGCCAGAACACGTTTTATGAAATGCCTTAAACCTTCCCGAGAAGATATAGGCTTCGACTGAAGCGGCCCTGACCACGACGTCAGCGAAAACAATCTAAATCTACCAGGTATTCGACAACACCACGGCAAGCAACGGCGAGCTAGCTGGCGGAAACTGCCCAAAAAGAACGAAAAAAACTTCGAACGATGAGCTCATAGAAGAAAGAACTGATAGCACATAACATTCGCGACAAATCTATACCTGTCCCTCGCAGATCCCTCGCCCAGGCGCGCAACAACGGCCGTTCTTCCATGGAAGGTTCCGACATGCACTGCGCAGGCCTGAAGAATTACTTACCGAGAATAGCCGAAAATGTAGCAAAAAGCACCAGTTTGGTTTGGAATTCAATGCTACCGATATTAATGCATCGTTTACGGTCAAAAAGCCCCCCAAAACTGCGAATTCACTGCCGCTATCACGAATTCTATTTTATTCCGCGCGACCAAAAAATGCAGATTACCCCCCATGCCGATGGCAGTAAAAGAAAGCAGCGATATTGTAAACCAGCAACTTGCCGCCACAACCCAACATCATTAAATCATCGTCTCCAACATTCGAGCATTTTTTTTGCATTTCTCTAGCCCTACATTGCTAGTTTCGCCTAAACGCAGTCGCCATGGCCACTTCCGCACGGGGTGCGCGCACCGTGCACCCACTTTTCACTTCACGGCGGTACCGCGAATATTTTTGGCGCCAAAAAATTCGGCGGGCGCACGTCCCCTTAAATTTCACCATGCCTCTTTCCCATTACTCCGAAATCATGATTTAATTCGATTTGAATTTTTTCACCGACTGGGCGTATTGATTGATTTATCAAGTTTCCAGTTCGATCAGTTTAATATCTGTCGGTGCATGCACCGGCCCAGATTATTATACAATTTTGTAATGTTTTGGATTTTAATTGGTACAGTATATTCTGATATTGAACTGAAATGATCAATACAGCGTAAAGGATCATCAGTCACAGGATAATCGGGCACGCTGCGGAGGGCCGCACGTGGCGCGAGCGTGCTCGAGTTGCATGGCCAGACGGTCAAGATGGATCGGTCAGTATATTCATGAACACATGAATACGAATATCAGAGCTTTGTGTTGACATGCCAGGTGAGATGCCCGACGATTAATGACGGTACCCAACTGAGCTCTTCTCTCCCTAACAGAGACAGGGTGTGGCACCTGCAATTCACGACTCTAGCTCCTCTCCCGATCCCAAAGCTGGCAACAATTTCTGCGCTGCAAGACCTGTAGGCGTTACTGAGCTGTACAGCAGGGTGATGTGCCTCAGCATCACCACGGCTGGCCACCACAACCATTAGATAACGCATCTTCAGATACACATCTGGCCCTACCTGCCCTGCCATGGATGACACTATTTCTCGAGTGACAAACGTGGCAGACATCATGAGGCCCGCAGCCCCGCACCTATAATGCGCACATGCGTCACCTCTCACTGGCGTCTCCGCGCCCGGTCCATAAAACCCAAGCACTCACGTGAATATCTTGTGCCCCTTGCCAAACACAACGAACACGACCGCGCTGATCACGTTCAGGATGGCAGGGACCAGGAACACCCCCATCCAGCCCACCATCTGCCCCCCCTCCGCAACGCTCTTGGTCCCCCCCGCCGCGCG
The DNA here is from genome assembly GCA_009746045.1 of Mesostigma viride. Lineage (NCBI taxonomy): Eukaryota > Viridiplantae > Streptophyta > Mesostigmatophyceae > Mesostigmatales > Mesostigmataceae > Mesostigma > Mesostigma viride. The sequence goes on from RPFO01000645.1 coordinate 418,064, forward strand.
GCTGGCAGCATCCAGCTGTAGCCCCGTGACCGCCACCCCAATGACACCGGCCAGCGTGCCCGCCGTGTTGGATAGTCCCATCACGATGCCAGCAAAGCGCGGCGCGATATCCATGTGGTTCACCGCGAATCCCCCGCGCGCCAGCGAGCACAGCGCCAGCGTCAAGGTCGCGTAGAATAGTCCCGCGCTCACGCTGCGAGCGAGCGGCAGCAACAGCAGCGCCGCGGCCGCACCGACAAACCCGACCGTGTTGAGGATCTTGCGCGTGGCGCTGATGCTCGTCCGCGTGTGCATGATCATGTAGTCGCCCAGCACGCCGCCCACGTTGGCCATGACGAACATGGCGAAATACGGCACCATCTTGAACCAGCCGATGTCCGCCAGGTCGACGCCGAGTCCTTGCTCAAAGTATGTCGGCATCCAGTTCATGACCACATAGAAGGCGTAGTGGAAGACAAAGTTGTTGACAACGATGGCCCACACGGGCGCGCTGCTGGCCAGGGCGCGCCAGGGTATCATGCTCGAGGCGCGGGGAGGGAGCTCCTGTGCATCCACGGCCGCCATCTCTGGGGGTATCCGGTCCATGGCCATCGTGTGACGATGGTGCCCCTCCTTGTGGCCGTCCTTGCTGCTATAATCCTGGCGACCGATGCCAGGTGGCAGGTGATCCTTGTGGTCCGCCGTCGAGTGCTCCCCCTGGGCCTCCACGCTGAGCCACAGCCAGAGTCCGATCCAGATGAGTCCCAGAGCGCCCACGAGACGGGGGACCGCAGTAGGGGAGATGGCGCTCACGACGGTGGGCAGGATGAGCATGGACACGGCGGAGCCAAAGTACATACCCGAGGTGGTCAGGCTGACCGCGCGCGAGCGCTCGTGCTTGGGAATCCACTGGGCCAGCACCGTGTGGATGGAAGGAAAGACCACGCCTTGGGCGGCGCCGATGACGACGCGGGAGACGAGGATCACGGGTACGCAGTCAGCCCGGATGGGGGTCACAATTGACACAATGGCCCACACGAGGAAGGAAGGGGTGAGCACGCGGCGCCCACCGTACCGGGCGGCCGCCCACCCGCCCGGGATCTGCGAGAACACGTAGCCATAGTAGAAGGCGGACAGCACGCCGCCCTTGATGCTCTGGGGCAGGTTCCCGGCGGTCGCGGCCGAGGAGAAGGCAATGGAGAAGCCCGTGCGTTCCATGTAGGCGACCATGGTGCACAGGAACAAGATGAGGACCATTATGACGCGCTGGGGGATGCGCACGCGCCCAATGATGACGCCATCCACGCCAGCCAACCCGATTGTAGAGCCCATAGCTGTCTGTACTCAATTGGGAGGTTCAGGGCTGCCACGTAACTAAACTATGTAAGCGGATGCGTTCTAGCTATGATACATAAAATCCGTGAAGGCACAGGTCTTTCTCCAGGCATTTGACAGGTGCTGCTCGGGTCGTTCATGGACATGCATGATCACGTACTCCCTGAGCTGGTTAACGCGGGCATTGCATACATCGAATAGGCAACATGCCTTCAATGAGGTGCCCCTGCCCCATCTAATACTCCTCTGGCAAGAAGCAAGCAGGTTATAATCATGTTTCCATCATGTTAATACCCTTTGCAGAAAAACCGTTCGAATGGCCGCCAATGCCGATTTAGTGCGTCCAATAAACTCAAAAGAAAATACTATACAATGATGCCTCTTCCTGAGATCCTGCTAATGATAATGGCCAGACCACAATTCCGGGTGGATAGGTATGGTCTACTTCGGTAGTGCCTCCTCACGTTAGACCATAATCTCACTGTAAAAAATGACTTGAGATGGTTGCCGTGTGAATTGCAAACGAAGTCTTTATGTGTTTTATGACGAAGTCTAACAGAGCCCGTGATTGTCAGACAAAGACTGTGTCACTGTGACTGTGACGAGCTGACGATATCGCATCCTGCGCAACTTTAATGCTGCCAGCCACGCAGTGCCGCGCAGCTCAGATCGGGCCCCTCAGATCGTTAGTTGGGACTGCTGGCGGGGCAGGCGCGGCGCGTGCCGCGGAATTGCCTACACCACATATATTAAAAATATAATTACTTACAGCAGAGTGAAATATATGCGGGTACCATTCCCGCCATTTCTACGGCCGTCAGCGGGTACATGTCGTAGATACATAGCATCACTGGCGCCTTGGACCTGACTGGAATTAGTGGAATAATTGTCGCACAAAAACGTGCCACTTGCCAGTCACATGAGTCATGACGCGACTCGTTTAGACAGCCGCGATCGGCTTTGCACGTGGTACCTCACGGTGTTGGTGCTTGGCTCACTATGGATTACCGCGGTATCGCGTTCCCACGATTAGACGGGCATGCAATTTCCATCGCGGGTTTAACCTTTTTCATATGCTAGCATGTGCCCAGGAAATGGGCCGAGAGGAGACAAGGTGTTAAACGCTCTTGTTTTTTTGCATCCTGAAAGCTAGTTGTAAGGTATCCCTGGGAATTCTTGCGATGGTTGTTAATGTGGTCTAGCGGTTCATGTTGAATTTGTTTGGGGTTAGCACACATCGGTGTCACAAATGGCATGATGCACAAACAATATATTGGATTGAAAATGCGTGCCACCGGATAAGTGAGATTTGACTATTGCTGGCATGTTCAGCAGTCCTATCAACCGTGGCAATAGGCATATTGTTAACAGAAGTCGCCGGCATCCGTGTCTCCATCCAGATCGTCCTTACCCACGTCTGGATTTTGGCCGAGACACATCCATCCCATGACTATCATTTGCGTGGGAACCATGGATTAAAGAACGCCTTTCCACTTCACCGCGCACTTGCGATTAAACCCAGGTGTGATGCGGCCACCATGCTCCATGCAGTTTATGTGAGGTGCGCCAGGCAATTTAGGTGCCCTGAACACAAGGCCGCATGCAAACAATAGAGTTGTTTATAACCGTCCCTGAATACCGGGCCTGTGCATAAACCCTAGGCAGTCCCCCAGTGAACGGACTGTCAGCATCAACACCAACATGGGCCTCATCGCGTCGCGGCCAGCCGAGACATACCCGAGGAATGACTTTGAACTCGCCATCCGAACGACCAAGGAGCTGGAACACCTGCTACAAGTGCGCTTTGGCTGCATGGGCCCTTCTCTCCACAACAAGATCAGCGAGGCGGGCAGCCTGCCACCCGATCTGGTGCGGCAGCTGCGCACGGTGGCTACCATTCGCAACAAGCTGGTGCACGAGCACGCGTTCGACCGCGTACCGAACCGCACACTCTTTATCGACGCGTACGAGCAGGCGCGCGCGGGACTGATGGCGATTGCAGATCAGAGGGATAACCCGCGCATGGCGGAGCCGTCGCGCTGCGTCATCTGCTAACAGCTCCTTGCAGGGCATGTTCTGCTAGCCACACCGCACATCATCTGCTAATCGCAGGGCTTCTAGTCCCGGCGCATCACACTAGTCGTCCTGCATATCATCTGCCAGCCACGGTGAATGTTTGGCTGGCCGCGTTACATCATTTGCTGGCCATGGCTCTGTTTTCTACTGAGCTTGTATTGCAGCCTTCACAACGCCCAGGTCAACCTTGACCGGAAAGTATGTGAGACCTTAAGCACTACTGGTCGTGGTTTGGGAACACGTCACCCTCAAGACAGTATTTTAGTACTTGAACTAGTGAACGTGAACTACAAGTGGTGCCCATGAAATGCATCCTACGGCGGAACCCCCCACGCGTGATATGCATGTGTTGCGTAAGCACGAATCCTCCATTAATGAAATTTGAACTGAAGTAACTTCATTACCTACTATTGTGTATGTAATTGCATGACACATTCGTGAGGAATGGCTTGCCTAACGAGAGCCCGGGCTTACATCAACTAATCAAGGGCATGGTGCATTTCCAAGTGTACTGGCGGGGCGGGGACCTTAATGTCAACAACAATTAACTATGGAAACCCGGGCCTCGGGCTCCCGCAGGATAGCGCACTCAAGAAACGCGTGCTCCGGCCGTAGGGGAGTCACAGAGCACCGGAGTGTGTATAACGATCCCTGAGTGTGCACAGCGGAAAGGGGGCAGAGACAATCGCCGTCCGCCTAGTGCTCATGCCATGCATCTCACTGTAGACGGACATGCCACAGGGTTAACGATCCGGCACCACCGCATGTGGGTGCAATGTGACCAATGTGAGCATTGCATTACTATGTCCCGAGACGCGCGAGCAAAAATTGGGCGGTGCTAGGCGAGACACATAGCTAGGCTGGCGGACTATTTGTGTGTGCCCCACACCGATGCGCTGCGCGACCCGGACCTATGCATGTGATACAACTGCTCGAGGATGCAGGGGTTCTGGGACAACGTACTATCTCATACTCCGCGCCGGCCCATGCACGTGATGGACAGTGGAATAAAATCCAATCCTCGAATTTGGATTGAAAGCATGTATACCAATAGACAAGGAGAAATGTGCTGCCATCTGCGATAAGCACCTTCCTGATGAGGGGATTAATTAAACGCGTGCTCCCGTTCATGCATTGGGGAGTCACGGAGCACCAGAGTGCTTTTAATTCAGGACTGAGTGTGCACAGCGGGCAGGGGGCAGAGACCCAGCCCCTGGTCCATCTTCTCTCACGCGTCATGCCGGCCACAGTTGTGCATGCTCCTTACTTATTCTCTTAGCCCCTTCATATACTTGTGTATATTAATTAATTAATTAATTAGACTCGTGCTCCCGTTGGGGAGTCACGGAGCATTAACCCCGATGGATGGATGGATGGGTGCAAACATTCCTACCGGTCTAATCTATCTACATTGGCTACATACTACAAATATCTAACAGCATTCTAACTACAACATCTATCTTGTGTATATGCCTTCCCTCTTTTCCTTCTTAGTTTTGGTTGTTTAGTGTTGGTCGTGGTGGTGGGGTGTGTGTGTGTGTGTGTGTGTGTATGTGTGCTTTCCCTATATATCAACCTTTCACTTGTTACACTCTCTCTCCCTCTGGACACTGCAGGTCTACCTATAAGAGATAGCAACGCGGCTCCCGCGGCCTTCGCGTCTTTCCTCTCAGACAACTACCCTAGTCCTTCCACGGCGTTGGATCGCCATGCGTCCAGGCATAGTTGTCTCACTTCATGCACAACAATGGGACCCGTCGCAACGATCGATCCGGTATCCCCTGTGGGTACAATAAAGCTTAATTTGACACAGCAAAAGCATAGCGGGTCGGCAGGCAGGTGCAGTTGGGCTAGCTGCCCCGCCATGGTCCCGTGGCCGGCCACAGATAGGCTTGGGTACTCATTCAGAGGCGCTGGTTTGCATGGGCCGGAGAATATAAAGGCCGGCCTCTCCCGGAGCCTGAGCTAAACTCGTTGCGGCATTCACTTGCTGACCACAGCTAGTTTGTGTGCACATGAATGTCCGGAGACTGATAAAAGCCTCATTGAACGTAGTGGGCGCCGGTCTTTACAGCCCACAAAGCCTGCAGTAAATTACATGACGTTCGGGGCAAACACATATATATACGAGTCGTGGAGTGCGGGCTCGGCTAGCTTACCTCCGCGCTCCGATCCCCATTGAACTGAATTGAATCGAATCGAATCGAATCGAATTGAATTGAATTGAATTGAATTGAATTGAATTGAATTGAATTGAATTGAATTGAATTGAATTGAATTGAATTGAATTGAATTGAATTGAATTGAATTGAATTGAATTGAATTGAATTGAATTGAATTGAATTGAATTGAATTGAATTGAATTGAATTGAATTGAATTGAATTGAATTGAATTGAATTGAATTGAATTGAATTGAATTGAATTGAATTGAATTGAATTGAATTGAATTGAATTGAATTGAATTGAATTGTCAAATTGAATTGAATTGAATTGAATTGAATTGGAACATAACTCCGCTGGGAGTATACTTGTAGCACATATCCCTGGGAAGGGGCCGGTACATGGCTTCTATAATACGCGCTGGGCAACTTCCTGCAAGGGTAGGGTGTAAACTACACCTGCTCTGGGTGCACAAAATGCACCTGCACACCACTCTATGTATTCAGGCACCTACCTAAAGGCGCCGACATAGGGGGGAAGATCATCATGGCTACTATACAAAGCCGGCTAGCTAGGGCATGGCTTCTCAGCAGAGAGTAACTCCCTGCATGGGCACAGCATAATTAAATAAAGCTAGGCATCATCTGGTGACATGGCACATCATAGGCCTGCACACATGATTAAATAATGCTAAGTAAGGCTCCAATACAGAAACCAAGCTCAGTGGGTCTCACACAAGCTACGTACAACCTCAGCTCACGGCGCTGCAGACCACGGCGCAGGCATCCGAGGCACATGCTGCACTCCTCTCCTGCCTCAAACAGGTGGAGGGGAAGTGCGGCGTGCTCATGATGAAGAAGCTTGAAGCCATCACCGCCCACACCGAGGCCCTGGCCACACAGGTACCAAAGATATAGCGGAGCAGACGGCCACCATCGCATCCCAGCCACCCCGGCTGGATGCTGGCGACCTCCCGCCGCTCTCCTACAGTGCGGACCTGCTGCGGTCAGCGACCGCCTCAAGTGAACCACTGACCCCATATCGCCACGAAGCTCGATCCAGGAGCTGGAGGACCACCGCCAGGCCGAACAAAGGGAGGCCACCGGCCGCGCTCGCCGCCGGTGCCGAGTGGTGCTGCGTCGTTTCCCCAAGAAGCCATGCAGGTGAGACGTCAACCACCCTTGCCGACGAGCTCAAGGACCAGCTTCTCGCCCTCATGGGCCTGGTAAGTGAGGTAGCTAGAACTGCGCGGGTGCCACCACCTTCGATCCCCACTTGAACGGGACAAGGCGGCTCCCCCACGGCCCCACCAGTCCTGCTCACCATCCCCTCCCCCGAGGACAAGCGGCGGTTCCTTTCTCGTCCCAAGAGGTTGCACGGCCTCACCTTGACAATGGACGATGACCTGACCCCCGCTCAGCAGCAGCAGCGACGTGGAATACCTGTGGCCAGAATACCTCCGCCATGCACAAGCAGGACCCCCAGAAGCCCAAGGTGTACTGGAAGGGGCGGGGACCTGATGATTAACCGCAATATACATGTGGACGCCCCCTGCGGGCTAGCTAGAATGACTTGAACAGCCCTACTAGCTTGTATCAATTGGTAGTCACTGCCGCCATGGCAGCCATGCATGCCTACTAGAATGTTTGCCTAGCTGTGCATGCCACCATAGTGACCATACCTAGTCACGTGCACCGCTAACACACGGTACACAACCAGCCATAGCCTCAGCTTAGCCCTATAGCTTGTACAGCCATGCTACGTCCTGGCTATGACCAGTTTACTTGCCCACGCTACTTGTTACTGATGATATGCTCACATGGCCGGGTCTTAATTATTGCACCCATGTGCAGCACTTGCCGGATCGTCTATCTATGGCCGTGTCCGATTGCCGCTGTGGCATGCCTCTAGCTGGCATGAAGGAGAAAGGGGGTCTAGAGCTGCCCTTTCTTCCTGACCAGTGTGCACAAGCAGAATGATGTAAAAGCACTTCGGTGCTCGACCGTGACTCCCCAACGGGAGCACGAGTTTAATTAATTATAATAACTTATCATCTGGTATAGGGCCGGTAGTATAGTACAGGCGTACATGTACAAGGCCATCGGCTAGGCCTGCATGACTATTCTACACTACGACTACTGCTGTATTCCCCTAAGTTGGCGGGGCGTTTGGAGGTGTTGTTCGGGCCGCGGGGGTCGCTTGCCAGGGCTTGTGCCCGACGTAGATGGTCGCCCCGGCCTTCCAGTACACCGGCCTGAACCCCGCTGCAGTCTGCCGGAGCTGGAGGTAGGTCGGCCATATAGCTCCCGTCGCCGTTGTTTTTGCGCCAGGGTCAAGTCGACGGTCGTCCGGCCAAGGTGAAGGGAGTCTTCGCGAGCCGCTTGCGGCGTCTGAGAAACGAAATCTTGTCCCATGGGCTCTTGAGAAGAAGATGAGAAGAAGCGGGTGCGCCCCTGCCTTATACCCCGCGCGCGGCCGGGGAAGGCGGTGGGCGACCAGCTTGATCTCACCAAGCCAAGGCCCATGCGATCAAGGATTTTTCTCTCAAACGCACGTGCAAGCTTCTCGGAATTCTCACCTTCCACCATGTCGAGGTTCTTGACGATGACGTTCAGGCTGCGCTTCAATGGCGAGCTCGGCCTCCTCGCGGAGGTCAAGGCGTCTGCAGCGCTGGAGCTCAGGTGCTGCGACGGCGGAGACCTGTGGTGGAGGTGGTGTGCTGTTTTTAAAAGCATGTCCGCCCAGGTCGGGATGGGAGTAGCATCACTAGCAGCTGCACAGGCCACGCCTGGACCTGGAGGGCTGCAGTGGGCCCCTTGGTCAGCGCGGACCTGGACGTCGTTCTGACGCCGGCGCCAGTACGCCTTTCGGTAGTGCTTACCTGGGCTATTCAGCTGATATCTTGCTCCGCCGTACGCGTGCTGACCTTGCGGCGCAGCAGGTGCTTATATTTGGCTGTTTCACTGCATTCCGCGGTACGTGTGGATTGAGTGTCAAGCCATGTCGGCCGGCTGTGGTTATTTCGTCGTCGGTATCTCAATTGTAATGAGCATTGGCTTTGTTCATGTTTTGATTGGGCCGGTGCTTTCACTCTGATGTAAGTTATTATAATTTTTAATATTTATTTATTCACTCGCCCTTACTCGCCCTCACTCGCACCGTGCGTGGCTGATGTGTTATTCCGCGCCGCGCACCCAGGCCGACTTTTTGTCACGACCCAGGCGGTATATATAGATCCCTCCCAGGCCTGCATGGTGGGCCGGCAGCGATGCATGTTGCTGCGTGTCGTAGTTTTGTGATCGATGTAGTTAGTTGTACGACCTTGTGCAGCTGGCGTGATCTTTGGATGTCTGTGTCAGATTAAACTATTAATTTCTTCAGGGTTCTTCTTCTTTTCGGGATTTTCCTTATGTTGCATGCCCATATCACCTCCGTAATTTATCATTCTCAATGAATATATAGTAATAGTAATCTGAAGAAATTAACAGTAATCTGATGTACATGGACATCCGAAGATCGCGCCAGCTGCACAAGGTACAACTAACAACATCACAAAACTACGACACGCAGCAACATCGCTGCCGCCCGGCCCACCATGCAGGCCTGGATCGAAGGGATCTAGACCGCATGGGTCGCGACAAAGTCAGCCCGGGTGCGGCGGAATAACGTACACATCAGCCTTGGTGCGAGTAAGTGAGGGCGAATGACAGGCCTGCGCTGCCGCCAATACGAGGACCACATGCGGGCATGCTGACCACGAGCCTTTTTAATGTATGAAGTGAGACAACTATTCCTGGACGCATCTTAGTCCAACGCCGTGCCGGAAGGACTAGGGTAGTTGTCTGAGAGGCCGGAAAGACGCGAAGGCCGCGGGAGCCGCGTGGCTATCTCTGAAAAGACCTGCATGGAGGGAGCTTTTTAGTACGGGGCATATACAAAATATGTGTATGCATGCCAAGCCCGGCTGGGCCTGATGCGGCAGCCTTGAAGTTGGTCAGACGGTAGCTCGGAAAAAAAATTGCAGCGGCAATGAAGAAAGTCGTTCGGTCAAAGTCTTTATAATTTAGAATTATAAAAGAATTACAAAAGGCGTCGTTTATGATCCAAAACCCGATCTTAGGGCGCACTTCATCTGGGAACTTTTTTGCTGCGGTCAGGTGGGGTCGAGAGAAAATCTGCGACCATTTGATCAGGCACCCACCTATATGAATGTCGCAACACGCTGTTCGAATCCGCAAATTAAATAATGGTGCATTAAAAACAGTGGTGGATCAAATTATAACACCCTAGGAGGATAATCATAAATATTCAGCCTTGATAACTTGCCTTTAATTATACACGCTCAGCATCGCCTGCCAGACCGCCATGCCTGTTGCCCAGGTCACTTTGACGTGCATGTGCACACCAAAAATCGCATTTCACGCCAGTTTTCGGTCGTACCGCTTACGAGGGCAGATTTTGGCGCGGTTCGTGCCGTTGTGTTGTACATGGCGTCTCTGTAGGCCAGGGAGTGCATGCGTTCAGGTATCGGGGTTGAAGTTTATAGGCTGGGGTTGAAGGCCCGGGCCTCAATTTACTCTGTGTTGGCAAATGCTGATCACCCACGTGACGCAGTCACGTGCTTATTAAAGTGTTGCATCATGCATGTATAATTGTCGATCCCACTTTGAAGTTCAATGAACAGTATATATGGCATACCATAAAGTCAACAAAATTCGCAAAATCGAGGTGCCTTGCATGAACTTACTATGCATAGCTTACGCAAGAGGATTGGGAGATGGTTTCTATGTACAGAGTGGCAGGTTACACGTCCCTTCAGGGCAGAGGATGGCTGTTACAAACATACTGCCAAAGCCACTGTGGTCGGCATGCAAGGATCTTTACAGCCCCTCTGGATGACGTTAAATATTGACCAATCCAGTAGTTACTGGCCAAACAGCGCTAGCACTAGCCAATAGGTTGTCATGGCCATGATAGGGAAAAAAATGCCGAGCGACTGGGACAGATAGACAAAAGATGCTGGGAGGTGGCTGGATGGCACTCCATTTTCAGGAGGCGGTGGGCTTGGTGGCGAGCCACTAGGAGGAGGAGGAGATGGTGGTGGTCGTGGTGGTGGGGATGGTGGTGGGGATGGTGGTGGCGATGGTGGTGGCGACGGCGGTGGCGGTGGCGGCGAAACAGAACCTGCCCAGCAATAAAACAGAGGAAAGGAAGAGTGACGAAGCCAGAGAGTTGCATTAGTAACAAATGCCATAATCTGGGATTTGTATCAATGCAATATATAGGTTTTCCACACATAGGTCATTGTATAAGAGTCTTTGTGTAAGGGTATGCCTCGCATTTCTGATGAGATTAGGCAGCGTAGAATAGCATTCGTAGGACATCTTGCTCGCACCAGTCAGGTAGACACCGCCCTTGGTCTGGCCGGCCCCCAGCGGCTTGGCCAGCCAGGCCGACATATCCTGACCTAGCCTGACCCCGAGGACACGCCCAGAAGGGCTGGTAGACCTGCCATTAACTATAGAGATCAGCTGCTGGCCGACCTAGTGGTTCCAGCTCAGTTTGAACAGCGCATTTCCTCCCTCTCTCTTGCTTGGACTGCCATGTAGGACAAGAAGAGGTGGCAGACCGTAGTCCAGGCCCACACGCCAGCCCCTGTGGGCAAGCCCCATCCCCCCAGGAGGAAAGGGGGCTTCACTGAGTAGAGTAGTTAGGATTTTGGTAGCCTATATTAGATTAGAGTTAGCTTAGCTCGTTTTTGCGGCTCCGTTCACCCCCACCCCTCATGGAATACGTGCTACATGATCTCCCAACGGAGTCATGTTATGATTTAATTTTAATGTAATTTAATCAGCGCAAACCTTAGTAGACCAAAACACTGTGAGACAAAGTTCTGACACAGAAAGCCGCTATCTCAAGCAGGTGCGGGCAATGGGCAAATGTGAGTCATGCTGATGTGCGTGGAAAACCATGGACATGTTCTCTTTCAGATTAAACTAGCACAGGAATGTGCATGTGCTGTAACGCACAACTGGGGCAGCCATGTGAAAGGGCACTTGTGATGAGGTTTACATTCTGATCATGCCCAAGAGAATTTGAACGTACGAGCTAAACTGGTGTTCATTTCTTAGCACTGGTGTTTTCTGATGCTCACAGAGAATAGTAGCATCACAAGGCTGATTGCCGGCAAGATTGACTGAGCATTGAATGTGCCACGAGGGGTGTGACTCGGTGCCAGTGTCATGGCCAGTGAAGTGAGCCTCTGGGAATTGGGTGGGTTGGGTTGGGGTGCGTTGTTTTGGGGTGAATGGCGCGAGAGTGCAGGAGGGGGGTTGGAAAGAGGGAGGGGAACCAAAATGACAGGGAGAATCGCGGGCATAACAGATTGCAGGAATCCGTTATGGCACGAGGGCACTAATAAAAACTAGGGGTTCGCCCAAAAAACGAATGAGGCAACACAGGAATTGAGAGGATGGTATGTACTTTGTTCCAACATGCCGAGCATCATCCATAACATGCGGCCATGTGTCAAGTGTGGGGCCAGGTCGGGGAACATTACTGCATGGAAACGCTTACCATTTCCACACCCGGTCACGCTCGTTTGTCGGAAGCTGAGAGTGCCCACGGAGCTAACGCCAGGGGCGGTAATTAAACTGACCACGCCCTGCGGCACCGTGGCCGCGTTGCTGCTGCTGAAGGTGGACCCTTCCTGCGTGCCAGCGTCATAAACCACCAGCTGGACCAAAGGGAGTGTGGCTGGGAAGACGATGGGGTAGGCAGACCCCGCCGCTGCAGGCCGGCTCAGGTCAAGATCGATGACACCTGTGAACCAATCGGGGCTCGGGCTCATCCTGGTCAGTATGGTCACTAATGGCGTGGCTGCGGACACGGCTACAGTGACTGTGACGTTGCCAGGGACATCCAAGTTGCTGTTTGGGCCGAAGATGGGGCTCGCAGCCTCGCCTGACGCCACCAAGATGTCCATTTCTGCGACCAGGGTCGGCCGGGCACCGGCCTCTGCCAAGGCCTCGACACCTGGCGACGCGGGGGAGCCCCGCGCCAGCAATGCGCCTGGGGCCCGGTGGCTGATGCCTAGGATGGGCGACTGCGCGGCTCCGAACACATTCGCGCCCCACAGAAAGTTGAAGGTGGCGTCATACGTGGCCCTGCACACGAGGCTCGGTGGTGGTGGCGGTGACGACTTTGGGGAAGGCGCAGGAATGGGAGATGGGGGGGGAGGGGAGGGGGGCGGGGGGGGAAAGGAGGTGGGGAGGGTGGTGGTGAGGGGGGAGGAGGAGGAGAGCGTGGTGGGGGTGATGAAACTGGGGGAGGGGCCGGGGATGGGGGGGAGGAGATGGGGGTGGTAATGCCGGTACAGGAGAGGGAGGGGGGGGAGGGGAAAGGAGTGGTGGGGGAAGAGGAGGTGGTGATGGCGGTGGGGGAGAGGAAGTGGGGGGAGGGGAAAGGAGTGCTGGGGACAGAGGTGGTGGTGGTGGCAGCGGGGTAGACACGAACAACGGTGGGGGTGGGGACACCAGCAGAGAGGGCGAGGGTGCGGGGGAGGGCGGCGGTGAGGGTGGGGGCGATGGTGGGGGTGAAGGTGGGGGTGAGGGTGGGGGTGAGGGTGGGGATGAGGATGATGGTGGGGAAGGAGGTGGCGGAAGTATAGGGGGAGGAGAGGGAGGGGGTGAACCGGGGGGTGGTGACGGAGGAGACGGGGAGGGGGGAGGTGAGGGGGGTGGGGAGGGCGGGGAGGGGGGCGGGAAGGGTGGAGGCGGAAACAAAATGGAAAGAGTTGGTGGTGGAGGAGATGGGGGCCGAGGTGGCGGCGGCGGGGAAGAAGGCGGGGGAGGGGAAGGGGGTGGGGGCGGAGAAGGGGGCGGTGGTGTCGGGCTTGGGGGAGGGGGAGACAGGGGTGGGGGTGGGGAAGGGGGAGGCGGTGATGCAGTTGGTGGTGGCGGACGCACAGGAGGTGGTGCACCCGGGGCGAGTGCATTGAGTGCCGCCCTTGCCAGCCTCAGCTCCATCGTATTGCTGCCACCTGTCCCCGTGACTGTCACCGTGTATGCCAGCAGCAACCCGCCCGCACCGTCCCCAATTCCCCGCATGCCCTGCCGCGCGCGGTTGTCCCTGTCGCCCGTAACCACTGAGGGCACACCGCTGCTGTTGCTGCACACGGCCTCGGTGGCGTTGCACAGGTTTACCGTGAAGCCAAACCCGCCGTTGACGGATGCCGTGCTGGGTGGGTCCATGTACGCAACCAGGCTCCTTGGGGCCGGGATATTGACCATGGCCAGCCCTGAGCCAGGCCCAATGCCGGTATCCCCCACGGCCAAACTGGTGGTGCGGCACGTGTAGTTACTGCCGACGCTGGTCACGTTGCAGAACATGAAATCGTCACGTGACCTGCGCTGGTTATTAACCACAATCGCAAACGACTCGAGGCCAGCCGCTGGCGAGGCCACCACCTCGAGGCTGATGCCGATCGCCCCTGTGGCCACGGCGCCCGAGTCCGCCGCACAGGTGGCGCTCAGGCAGCGCTCCACGCCCTCGCCGCCGAGACCGCAGCCCGCGAGCACGGCCGAGCTGGCGAGCGGGGGCACGCACTTGGCGTTGGCGCAGTTAAGGATCACTGCGTGGCTGTTGGGGTTGGCGCACGAGGTCGTGGAGGTGTAGAAGAGGACGAACGGGTTGCCTGACGGCCGCAGGGCAAGCGTCATGGCGGAGCCCATCACACCGGGCATGGCCAGCTGGCGGGGGGGAGTGCAGTGTGTGGGTGGATGGGCGTGCGTGCGTTGAGTTGGGGGGGAGGTCATGGGTGCAGGGAGGGAGAATGTATAGCAACACGAAAGTTAACAAAATATTACACGGAAAAAAAAGACAGACATCATTTCACGATAACAATGGAGGCGAGGCTGGGGGGGGGATGTAGCTGGGACATTGGCGGCTACAGGCGGACGACAGCTTCATGAACAAACTTGACAGTCAAACCTACTGCGTGATGACGATACGTAATGAGGATGCCAGCATGCCACCACCCATGCGGCCCATGATGCACAGGGGGGGAGGACTAGGAAAAAAATATCGGCAGATGGTCGTCAAGCGATTCATCCGCCTGCCGTTAACCGCGATGAAGTGTACAGCTTGGGCGATGTGATGGAAAGGCAGGGTCAGCGCGTGGCTTCAGGTATCCCACACGGTGGCTAAGAGGGGTATGAGGAAAAAGAAAGAAAGTTCCGAGTACCTGGGCTGCTAGGCGAATGCCCGCACTAGGAAAAAGAGACAGATACTTGCCAGCGGCTTCCAAGCTAGTGGGAGCAGAAACATGGTGCATTTGCGCTTTGGTGCAGCCAACCGGCGTGGCCACGAGAGCGTTGGAACCCGCATGGGCATGCGCCTCGCCACACAGACAGCTGCGCGGCATAGAGCAGAGCAACCACCGGACCACGCGTGTGGGAACCCACCCGAGTCCCCCCTGGCGCCAGGTTGGTGCAGAACTCGTCCGCGCAGGCGATGAGGAAGAGGTCGCTGGAATTGGACACGCCGAGGAAGATCGTCTTGTCCAGCAGCGTGAGGGCAGAGACCAGCTTGAGCCCCGGCGCCAGGGGATGCCGCCGCACCAGGGCGTCCAGCGCGCTGCACATCCCATTCGCACAGATGCGGACGACCAGCTCCGAGCCCTCCACGTAGATCAGTAGCGGCAGGCCGTTAAGACCGGCGGCAACCGCCAGCTGTCCCTGTAGTAAGCTGGCCGGGCCCGCACCCAGCGAGTTGACATTCATGCTCGAACAGAGGGCATCGTTGCAGTAGGCGGTGAAGAAAGCCGGTGGCTGGGGCTCCCAGATGAATAGGATCGGAGTGGGGGTGGCTGTCGCGGGGGCAGCCGACAGCATCCACACGTACACGTACCCGCCGGTACCTGAGAAGCTCTCCACCGCGCGGAAGATGTCCGAGGTGGGAGAGGGCGGGGGGGGCCTGGGCGGTGGCGGCCGCGTGGGGGCCTGAGGCACTGATGGGGCTGTAGGGGATAAGGGGGGGGAGGGCGAGGGCGGTGGTGGCGAAGGGGGCGGCGACGGCGGCGGTGGCGCCGCGACCGCAAAGCTACCATCCAGTAACCACGTGCGCGTGAGCGTCAACGAGCGTGAGTTGTTGGGGGCGATGAGGTCGTAATAGAGGACCAGCCCGCCCTGCCCATCGACCATGCCGCGAACTTGGCGACGTGCGCTCGGGAGCACCACGCTGTTGCCACCTGTCACGATCGACTTCAAGGCGCCAGCATTATAGTCGCACACGACATCATCGCTGGTCTCGTTGCACAAGCTGACGGCGATGCCTGATGCCCCAGTCGTGTTCAGGCCATGGAATGCGATCAGGCTGCCACCTGGCGGGCCGCCGTTGGTGACCAGGCGGGCCAGCTTGGCGTTGGGTCCGATGGATTGGCCTGGGATGGCGTCTGCCATGGTCCGTGTCGCGCACGTGAAGTTTAGTGCCGAGACGATGGTGCAGGAGATGAGCAGGTCCTTCTTCTGGACTTGGTTATTGAACACGATTGCAAACCTCTCAAAAAGCGCGCCAACCGGGCCGGACGCCACCGGCTGCAGTGCCACCAGGCTGAGCTCGACCTCTCCTGTGCCAGTGCCGATGATGTTGCAGTCTGGGTAGAGACACGACGTGTTGGCGACGGAGCAGCCTGCCAGGACAGCAGTGGATGACACGTTCTGGCAGGTGGGTGTGGAGCAGCTAAGGACGACCAGGTCGCTGTCCACGTGGGTGCAGTTGCGGCCATTAGAATAATAGGCCAGCAGGGGGTTACCAGAGAGCGGGTGGCGGGTCATCTCGACCCACGACCCGATGGTGTACTGCAGCTCGGCCTGAGGGGGGAAAGGCATGCACGCAGTGGAACCAAGGGAGCAGTGGGGCAAGGCAGAGCAGGTGGCGGCGGCGGGGGGGGGGGTGAATTCACCAAGGTAGTTACAGATATGAGTAGGGATGGCTCACACGGTGTGCATGGCCCTGCAGGGGAAGGTAAGAACGGAATGCGTTGAATGGATTGCCTTTGGGACATGGGATGACACTTGTGCACTGCATGCGAGACAATGTGCCTTGACCACACTGTGCACTGCATGCGAGACAATGTGCCTTGACCACACTGTGCACTGCATGCGAGACAATGTGCCTTGACCACACTGTGCACTGCATGCGAGACAATGTGCCTTGACCACACTGTGCACTGCATGCGAGACAATGCGCCTTGACCACACTGTGCACTGCATGCGAGACAATGTGCCTTGACCACACTGTGCACTGCATGCGAGACAATGCGCCTTGACCACACTGTGCACTGCATGCGAGACAATGTGCCTTGACCACACTGTGCACTGCATGCGAGACAATGCGCCTTGACCACACAAGTACACATAGAACAAATGCATGGACTGGGTCAATGGGCGCGATCAACTATCATGGCATCATGCAGCACCGTGCCATTCGGAAATCATGACAAGCTCCCATCCACCAGCACGGCATCGCCTGAGATATCCCTGCCATGTAAAAGGGGGGATTGATGACAGGGGGCGACATGACCAGGCAGGCACGCATGCACCCTGTGCAAGTATCAATGAACACTCCCCGCGACAGCACCTGTGTGACCACAACCAGATCGCGGACATCCCCAGCGGTGCGTCTCCCTCTCTCACTCTTGCTCTGTGGACACAGCTCATGGATAGGGTGGTGAGGGTTTCCTGGGCTCTGCGGCCTACAGTACAAGCACCAGGTGTGAAAGGAACTTGCGAGGGGCTTGATAGTTCCCACGGGCAGCTCCACCCGTCTTGTCCCGGCGCTCGGCTGCATGCTTAACTAGGCGTCCCACTTGCCCCTGCCAAAGTTTGCCGGGTAGTCGGCTGGGCACGGCATGCAGATCCGCTTCACGCCATGCATGATGGCTAGTGGGAGATCCGGGAACTGCGAGGTGATGCAACATGGGTGCATCCCCATCAACATCAGATACTTCAACGCATCGCTTCAAAGGGGCGCAAGCCTGGCATGTACTCGGCTTCAGCCCCAAACCCCCCCCCACGGTCCTCAACCCAGCCATCATAGCAACCCTACTCGACAGAAGGCAGTACGAACCCTACGACAGACACGCCTCTCTACAGAAGACATGTTGCGCTAGGCACCGCACGTACCCCAGTAATCATGTCCAAGCTCTAGCAATAGGCACCGCACGTACCCGAATAATCATATCCAAGCTCTGGCAAAACACGTCCGTGCAGGGAAGGAAGGCGAGATTTTTGCCGCCCGAGCACATAATAAACGGCCGGCCGTTTTTCCCAACGATGGCCGCCACGAATGTGGGCGTGAAGGGGAGGTCATGCACCGCATTGTTGCCCAGTACTGCCAATGCGCTGCACCGAGTGTCTACGCAGCGCTTGACGTACAGCTTCGGTCCCTCCAGCCACAGGAGCAGTGGGATCCCCTGGGAAGGCTCCTTGATCGCGGCGAATACCCGCTTCGTAAGGCCGGCTGGCGCGGCGGAAAGGGTTGTCATTACCGGCGTGCCGCACCCGCCCGTTGACACGTCTAGCCCTTGGTCCGCCCCGCCACAAATCAGGGAGAAAAAACGGGGGTCTGCTAGTGGAAGCTGGCTGTACGCGAGGATCAGCACTCTGCCCGAGCCCTCAATGGGCAGAGCCGTGTAGGCATGAGGTACGCCATCGATGGCATCTACCGAGAATCCCACGTCTGCGGCATCGGCTGGGCAATTGCTGAGCAAACGGATAACTGCAGCAACCGCTGCCAGGATGACACGTGACAGAATTGCGCGAGATGCGGCCATGGCTGCCCACTGGGCAAACGGGCTCGGGATGGACAAGTTAGGCCTTGCTTGCTGTTCGACAGAAAGAAAGATGGTCGGCGTGCACAACCGGATCAGGCCGTCTGGATTGTGGATATCTCATGACAGCAGAGCAGGGTTGTGATCAGAAAGACGGGCTCACAGAAATGCAGATGTTTTTAGATCTCGCTCCTGCACGCGATCAAGGTTTTTTCGGAGTCAAAATTCCCCGGTCATACCACGCTGATAGTGTACGAGCGATCAGCAGAGGCCAATTACGGCCGTGCTGTATGGCCAGTGCTGGAATGTGCAGGGCATGAAGGAAAGACAGATGCGTTGACAAACGCGACCTTAACTATTATTGGCACGATTTTCGGAGCCCTTAAAAGCGCGTCACTGGTTCCCGACCCTGTTCCTGTAGGAAATTCAATGCGTCAAACGGGAAGTCGGGGTTTCAGTGGCTATGGCTGCTGTCCGCGACATTGCTGATACGTGATATGCATTCTGCATGTGGCATCCGTCATCCCTCTCCGTCTACGAGTTTTCAACAGACGGCCGTACACACGTGGGGATTTGGGCTTTGGCGGTCTTTTTATTATGAAGAAAACCATCCCTTGCCACGTGTACTCCAAGAGTTCGGGTGGCCAGATGATTGATCCTCTAGCTGACTAGCTCGAATGTGAGCTTGGGAAAAATTGCATTGGCGCGCAGCACAGACGCAAAGCTCGAGCCTTCTTCTGCTGTCATCCTAAACAGGGCAGCAAGTGGCATATGTAAAACATCCATAGTTGCGCATGAGCGTCGTAAAATGATATGGCCGTGATGGCGTCTTCCCAAGGTCGCATGCAAGTGATGCAACCTGATATACATGCACGGGCACGGTGTGATTGCCTACATACTTAATTGCCGAGTGATTGTTGGTCGCGCCCAGACATTGGTTTCCTGCTTCCGGCAACTGGGTACCGCAGATTCCATTTTTTCTGGCTTGTTCACGGAGCCTGTTAATGGGAGAACCCGTTGATTTCTTAGGGTCGTGCACAGCAATGTCGCTCGTCACAAAACGTTGAGGCTGGGGTTTCACTGCTAAAGAATTCCGATCTACGATGTCCAAGTTATTTCCCGTGTAGGAGCTAGCACTGAAACCTATTCTGTGGTCTTTGCATTGGCAGCAAAATGGCAGACGACGCACATCAAATGGAGCAGGACATGGAGATCGAGGCACTGCAGGCCATTTTAACCGATGAAATGAGAGAGATTCCTCCGGACGATCCAGCAGCGCCTGCCGGGTCTTCGGGTAGATGCTTCCAAGTGATTATATCACCCAAGGACGCAGTTGAAGAGGAGCCGACAGACATCCCCATCCGCATGTCCATCACATTTTCTCACACCCCCAACTACCCCGACGAGCTCCCCTTGCTGCGTGTCACCGCCGTCCGGAACTGCGGCCCAGCCGATGTCGAGGAGCTCTTCGGTAAAATCACAGACGAGGCCAACTCGTCCCTTGGGATGGCCATGATTTTCCAGCTGGTAACGCTAGCCAAGGACTGGATGCGCGAGCGGTTCAACCCCGAGAGCTTGCAAGAGCAGGCCGAGAACGACGCCGCCAAGGAGGAGCAGCGGCGGCTGGAGGCGGAGGAGGAGAAGCGGCGTCACGGGACCAAGGTGACCGTCGAGACCTTCCTCGCCTGGCGCGAGATGTTTGAGGCGGAGATGGCGCTCAAGAGGGCGCAGATGAGCAGCCAGGTGGCGGCGCTGGGTCGCGCGGGCAAGATCACGGGGCGCAAGTACTTTGAGACGCGCAAGTTTGGCGACAAGGAGAGCGCGTCGGAGGGCGAAGATGACGAGTGGGCAGACGAGGATGACGATGAGGAGATCGACGAGGACGACCTGCTGGACGAATACCTCAGGGAGAAGGAGGTCAGCTGAGGGGGGGTGGGGTGGAGGGGGGGGGGGCAGGAGCCAGATAAGGAGCGGATTGGAGGGGACGACCTAAGCTGTTGGGGTGGACAACCCAAGGCATGGGGGGTGGGCGCGGCCGGAGAAGCTTTGTCTGCCCTGGGGTTGGTGGGGGTGGGGGGGGCGCCAGCAAATGGGTTGGGGGGCGGGGGCGAGCCACCTCTGGGGTTGGGGCAAGCCGTGTCCTGACCACGTGGGGACGACTGGCCTGTGGTTTGGCTCCCCTAGGCGCGCCGTTTGGTCGCGATGGAAAGGGCATGCGCTGGGACGGGTGCTCAGGGCAGTGGCTGTGGCGGAACTATGTAATGCTGGCAGTGCCCCAGGACGTGCCCCATCATGCCTGCACATGGCGTGATTACAGGTGGGCCATAAATGATGGGCTGTTTGGGCGAGGGGCCATCGGGCGACCAGCGAGATACGATCTTTCCCCGCGTCCGCTTGAATGGTAGCCAATCACGCGTGGGCATTTCCCTCCCCTCTGCATCTGGCCAGCCCGTCTCTCCTCGCACTGCGTGGTGCCTGCTGCATCGTGCCTGCTGCATGCTGCGTGGTGCCCAGTCGCCGTGTTGGGGTGGCATGTCCCGTGGAAGAGCGGCGCGTGCGGGGTCGTCCTGGAGCACCCAGCCAGGGGCGTGCCAGCTGGCAACGCTACCATTCGCGTGCACCATGGGGGTTGCGTGCATGGAAGTGATGAGGGCTGGGTGGGCGGCAGTCAACACCGCTTGGGGTGGTTGGGTGCCTCTTTGTGGCAGTTTGCCCAGCTGGTCACCCATGGAGCTCTTTCATTGTGGTCAGGCATCTGGGAACTCATCGGGGTGGCGCTCAGGCTTGAGAATCAAATATCAGTCGCATGGGCGGGTGGCTGCCTCATCATCAAGGAGACAACCATGTGGGAATCGTTCGTTTGTTCTGGGGGAATGTGCAGCATCAGCGAGCAGATTGGCCTTAGGTTGGAGACCCTACACCCCGCCGTGTAGGGCCATCCACAGGCCGCTGCCAGTAGTCTCCATGGAACACGGCGACTTCAGCTATGCGAACAGGGCACTGCGGTTAGGAGTAGATGGTATTCATGGCGTGTTTGATGACCTGGCATCCTGCACTGACATGCGCGAGCTGGGGCGCTGGGAGGAACGTGAGGCCCAGCGTCGTTGTCATGCTTCATGTTAATGGCTGGGATGTGATCGACCGAGTTGACCTAGGATCGAGCTATGCATGCATGGCAATGGAGAGGTCAGCCACCAGATGCTACTCGGGCATGGCTAGCCTGTTGGGCATATTACCTTTAAAAACACGCATGCATGTGCGTGTATTATATACGCACTGTTTCCAATAATAACCAGCACATACACACGTTGCGTTAGAAAAAAAATGACCGATGTACGTAATAATCAACTAATGTAATCAAATTACTGTTACCACTGATCGACATGAAAATGCAAAATCAAATATTTTCAAAAGTATGTCTCCAAAAGGACTTCAACGCAATATCTGCATGCTCTTTATCAAAATTGCCTGCGGCCTATTGATGCATGGGCCAAGAAAGCAAGCATGCAGCCCCAATGGTTGCTGAATACAATCCGTCAAAGTTGGGCAATCCAGCCGGGTATAGTCGATCACATACCACAGCTCCTTGACATACCACAGCTTGTCTCCTTGACACCACATGCATGCAGCTGGGTGCTCGTACATGCACATTGGTGACAACATCTTCAATCCCTTATCTACATCCCTGACCAGTTGCCACCAACATTATTATAGTTGGCTCACTTAATATTATGGAAAACCAAAACTCCGTGATACCTACTCATCCTATGCTCGATTATGCTGCTTTACCTGGCAGGCATGCATGATACTGTAATGTGTACAGCCTAGACCGTGGCCCTCATTCCACGTGAGCTGTCCTTTCCCAGCTCCAACAATACGTGCCAATACTAGCTTCTTACTGGTGTACAATGAGAAAGTTGGTAGCCTAACTGATACAGAAATACTGAAGCCGCGTAGAGTTCTCAAAACGGCTTCTCTGCGGGGAAAAAAACAAACGTTCGGTGCTCTTAGCTTCGGGGTTCTTGAAGACATTGTCCCATTGCCCTGCAATCAGCGTCCACATTGAATCCATTCTCCCGCCTGCACCGGCCTGGCAAGCTTAAGCCCGCCCCGCAGCACCATCTGGCGAGCGAACCTAGCCTTGCCTCCCGCCCCCACTGATCCAATCCAGCGCCCTCTCGCACGCCTGATCGGGCGTGATCCCTGTCGTGTCGATGCACAGCTTGCGCACGCCACCCATGTCATAGTTATAGCAACCCGCGTAGCGGTTCAGAATAGACTCCACGTGCGCCCACGTCGTCGGCTTGTGCGCGCTCCACCCCGGCGGCTGGCTACTGGCCTCCGCCTCCTGCTTCCTCCGCCTCTCCTCCAGCCGCGCCGCCCACGTGCCCTGGTCGCTGACCTGGCACTCGATCACCAGGAGCTCCGCATTGTACCGCCCCGCCAGCGCCTTGGCCTGCTCAAACAGCTCCACCCGTGCCATCGGGCTGTCCACGATGGCTCCAAGTCCCGCCATCAGTTGCCGTTCTACCGTCCGCCACAAGACATCATAGGCAACATCGTTCAGCAACCCGACCGCCCCCACCGGCTGCCTCCCCCCTAACGCGTCCTCGATTGGACCGAACATGTCGCGCACGTCGTCCTTGTCCACCAACGGGCAGCGCAGCCGCGATGCCAGCATGAGCGCCAGGGTGGACTTCCCGCACCCTGGGTGGCCCTTCATGAGGATCAGGCGCTGGCGGCTCGGGCGCTGGGGTGCGGTGGACGTGGGCACCGTGCAAGCATTAGCGTTCCCACCCTTAATCGCATTATCATCAGCATTATCATCACGATTCGCGGTATCCGCAGCACTCAGGAGAGGTGCGCTGGAATGGCCGTCCGACACTGCGGCCGAGTTATTCTCTGCATGCGCCTGGTTCACTCCGGACATCGCTTGGTTTACTCCAGACATCTGCCCAACCGTGGTAAGGCCTCCAAGGTCAATCATGCCCGCCGCGGTAAACGCCAGCGCGGCCGCCCCCAGTAGCGCCCCCTTCGCCCCCAGCATGCAGGGAACCACCTTGGCCCCGCGCGCAAAGTCCAGGTGGCGCGTCCAATGGTCCACCTCGCGCTGCGCGGCAGTAAAGAACGGCTCCCCAAACCCCTGCGCGACCGAGCCCCCGAACGCGACCAGGTGCAGGTCCAGCAGGTTGACCACACACGCGGCTGCTTGGCCGATGTGGGTGCCGCACTGCTCGATCAGGTCCCGAGACGCCTGCGCCGCATCCCTGCCCGTGACGTTGCGTATGCCAGTACCGGAACACATCGCCTCGATGACGCCGACCGAGGGGTCGAGCACGATGTGGCCGAAATGGCCCGCATTCCCCGCATCGCCCTGCAAGAGACGGCCGTTGAGCACGATCCCCGCGCCCACACCCGTGGACACCGTGGCCACCATGTAGTTCTGGCATCCGCGCGTGGCGCCATGCCAGCCCTCGCCCAGCGCCAGCGCGTGCCCGTCGTTGTCCACCACCGTGTGCAGGCCAAGTGCCTCCGAGAGGCGCGCACGCAGGGGGAACCGGCGCCAGGCAGGGAGCATGTTGGGGGACACGAGGATGCCTCCCCGGTCCATGGGTCCGGGGCAGCCGACCCCGCAGTGACGGATGGCAGCTGACGTGGAGATGCCTAGCTCTTTGCTGGATTGCTCCAGCGCATCCTGGGCCAGGCGGAGCACAAACGAGAACAGCTCCTCACTGTCACGGGTGCTGGGCGTCGGGCTCTTGGTCGTGCCGAACAGGCGCCCGTCGGATGAGACGACCGCGGTTGCGATCTTGGTGCCTCCGATGTCGATAGCGAGGCAATATTCGGTTGCCATGGGACGGGACATTGCGGCGTCTGTGAAAGGTAAACAGAAGGTTTTCGTAAACACAGCGGTTCCCGCTAAACCTCGCGAGGCCCCCAGGTGTTTAACACTCTTGCTGCCCGCGTTTGGTTTTCTTGAGGCAAAGCTCAAGCTCACGTTGGAACGATGTTTGCCATAAACAGCGGGCATCCGTCGAGGCTGACCCCGGCATTGCAAGGGGTCGACAACCCCTCTGAAAGCGCTGTGAGCGAAACAGTAAACCAATGCATGGCGTCCCGCCAGCTTAACAAAAAACGTCTTTGGTAAAAGCACAGCCGACAAACCACGCAAATAAACTATACACAGGCATTCGACAAGTATTTCAGTCGAAGCTTAACATTAGCTGGACAAGAATTTATACGGTCGATGGTTTAAGGCTTGCAGTGTCAATCGTCCACAAATGCACCAAAGCCCGACATCACAATGCTACGTTGAAAAACGGCCAATGATCGAGTTTCCGAGGCATTTTGAACCGCGTGATGATTCACAAGGATAAAATGCTTGCAACGTAGCAAGGATGCTATGATGATTGATGAAGCATTCAAATTGTCGTTTCGGCACAATATCTCGGCAGACCTGCTGCAGATACAACTATGTGCGACTGGCACGTTATTGCTCTGGTGCTCCAGTTAAGTACTTACGGTAATTTTCTCGATGCGGTTGCGTAACAGCGTTGTGGACTGGTAAGCCGTGAGCGTCCGAGGAAAATATCCGAGGAAAATTCTCGGGACTCGTGAGGCCTGGCGACTGGCGACTGGCGAAGCTACAGCACTGCTTAGAAGAGATCTCTCATCTTTCATTGAACGTTGCCACGTTGGGACATTGCCGCGTGCGTCCAGACTGCAGAGCCGGAGCCGGGCCGCGCGCTGGCGCTATCTGCTTAGGTAGTTGAGTTGGTTCCGATGCGCCAAAAAGGCGGGAAAACGTTGCCTGCGTTGGACTGTACTGCTGCCTCAATTTCGTGCCCATGCTACTATTTGATTGTAATCGAAGGGACCGACAACGTATCTGGAAGACATCGGACGGATCATCTGCATTCAAGCATTGGATGCATCACGCCCTGGACGGTTCCCAGAAGCTTCTAGGGACCGGCCCGCAGCTTCATCCAGCAATTTCCTCCGCAAGGCTCGGCACGTGAATTTTTGCTTTCAGTGGCTTCGGTAATTAGTGCGCGCGACCATCGACCAACGATACCTAAGCTCAATCTTCCACTGTTGTGGCTTTGCCCGTGAACCATCCAGCGTGTAGAACCTGAAGCTAATTACATAACAATAGGAATATTAGATGTCATGACATAAAAGCGAAGTAATCAACTGCTCATATTGAGCAACACCGCTAATTTGTTGGTCACCGCATCCAGTTCTGTTCTCTCAACTGGTCGGTAAGAAATTCCACAAAGTGGCCTTCCAGGTAGATAGTGCTACGCTTTCGTTGTGCGGCATTTCTAGGGCATCAGGCAAGGTGTTGAAAAAGGCTTAGCTTTGCCATATCTCAGGCCTGGGAAAGCTCTGTCTGCCTCTTATAAGCATGATGCTGCCTTTAGGGGGGTCCAGTGGTCGTCCGGGTGCAGCTGCTGCCCCCGTCGCGGGTCTCACTCAGCGATTCCAGGTCGATCTTCGCAAGTCGGAGCTGGTTTCATACAAGAAACTGGTGGCAGAAGGGAGTGGAGGAGGAGCGAGCTTGTCACGTGCAGCGGGCTCTGCCAGCAAGGTGATCTTCTCCTCATTTGTTAGTAGCTACCATGAATAACATGCGCCGGCACCATCCCGTGTACATGCTCGCGGCATGCCAGTGTTCATCCTTGTGCTTGGCTTCACGTTTGCTTGTCCCCCTGCCTAGTTTAGTTTCTGTTTTTTGAACCCAGCCATTCCTTCATTCCCTGAATTCCATTAGCAATGGCGCTGCCGCACCGTTCCAAGTCAGGGCTCATGCCTCCCTCATTCCACTCATCATTGCCCGCCCGTACGTGCGATGTGCCTGGGAGCGCGCAGGATCCCCTCTTTGGAGACTTGATACCCAATGATCCGCTGCCACCTGTGCGCAACCAGTTCCACTCTGTCATCGAGCGCATCGAGCGACTCTACGCGGTGAGTGGGGGGTGTCCGATCCATTTGAGTACTCGCTGCCTTTAAAGCTAGCAACTCTGTACATGAATATGGAACATCTCTAGCACGGGGCGTGTTAGAAGCTCATTCAGCCCACCCATATGCATCCTGCTTCACTTTCCCCCCTCCTGCCCCCCCCCAGCCACCCAACCCCACTCCAACCCCAACCCACCTTCAAACTATGGTTGGTTGGGCTTGCGCTGGGAACCGGTAGCCATGTTTGTCCCTTGCACATTGCCATGTGGTGGAGACATTATGGGCGGCGGCATGGCGTGGTTCCACTCTGTCGTGTGTTTTCGCTGTCACTGCAGCGAGTCCCTTGCACCGAGAGCCATCCATGCCTCGCGCTGATGGCATGCCCCCACCGTGTATACCAGTAGGTAGCTGTCCGAGCACCGCAGATGACAGTTGACAGCCGCTTCCATTGGGGGGGTGGGGTTGCTTCCTTTTAGCGGTTGAGGAAGTTTTACGGCATGGGTTGGGGTTGGGGTTGGGTTGGGGTTGGGGTTGGGGTTGGGGTTGGGGTTGGGGTTGGGGTTGGGGTTGGGGTTGGGGTTGGGTTGGGGTGGGGTTGGGGTTGGGGTTGGGGTTGGGGTTGGGGTTGGGGTTGGGGTTGGGGTTGGGGTTGGGGTTGGGGTTGGGGTTGGGGTTGGGGTTGGGGTTGGGGTTGGGGTTGGGGTTGGGGTTGGGGTTGGGGTTGGGGTTGGGGTTGGGGTTGGGGTTGGGGTTGGGGTTGGGGTTGGGGTTGGGGTTGGGGTTGGGGTTGGGGTTCGGGTCGGGTCGGGTCGGGTCGGGGTCGGGGTCGGGGTCGGGGTCGGGGTCGGGGTCGGGGTCGGGGTCGGGGTCGGGGTCGGGTCGGGGTCGGGGTCGGGGTCGGGGTCGGGGTCGGGTCGGGGTCGGGGTCGGGGTCGGGGTCGGGGTCGGGGTCGGGTCGGGGTCGGGGTCGGGTCGGGGTCGGCGGGGTCGGGGTCGGGGTCGGGGTCGGGGTCGGGGTCGGGGTCGGGGTCGGGGTCGGGGTCGGGGTCGGGGTCGGGGTCGGGGTCGGGGTCGGGGTCGGGGTCGGGGTCGGGGTCGGGTCGGGGTCGGGGTCGGGGTCGGGGTCGGGGTCGGGGTCGGGGTCGGGGTCGGGGTCGGGGTCGGGGTCGGGGTCGCGGGGTCGGGGTCGGGGTCGGGTTGGTTCTACTAGGGATGACCTAACTGGCGGTGATATGGTTCTTGCAACAGATTGGCGGATGGTCGCACCTGAATATCATGGCCATCCATGTCTGGGATTTTGTTGACATCATTATTGCTTGCACGTTGGCCCCACCCAGAACCCCTGCGGTTCCGACGACGAGGATGCGTCCCAGAACATGCACGACGACGGCAGCAGTGACGACGGCGATGATGGCGACGGCAGTGGGTCGGATGAGGGCGGCGGCGGCGACAAGAAGAAGACGACAAAGAAGCGGCGGCGCGCCAAGGACCCCAAGGACGACTACTATGACACGGACGACTCGTTCATCGATGACGAGGACCTGGTGGGTGCCATAAATGGCTTGTTATACAGTCCAAATGACCATGAGGGCTCTATATCTAGCGCACCATATCCAATGGATGAGAAGCTGACATTTTCTTGGAATGCCGCCTTGTGGTACCTCGAGCGCGATCAATGACCTCGTCTTGAGTAGAATCGTATCTTGTGGCACGTTAGAAACGTGTGGTAGGGTTTTGCTGTACCCAGATGTTGTGTAGAGAAGAATGAGGTTTCTGTTGTATCATGGTGCAATCAGGATATGGGGTTGCGAGACGCAGACCTGGCTATGGCCTATTTTTGTTTGACGGCAAGGCCAACGTCATGGAGGAGGGGTGCCCCATCAGCCATTTTGCTCGTTCCGGTGTCGTCCCCCCCGTCCCACTTTTGGACGGGAAGGTGCCTGTTGGTCCGCCCACAATGGGTTCCGTCGTCCAGTTGCAGGAAAGGAAGGAGTTCCGAGTTACAGTCGTGGTCCAAGTGGCTGCCCGGAAGGACTTGCGCGTTGTACTAGACAGATGTCAGTCGTCGTCCAGTATGGACGGGAGGAGCGACCAGATCTTGTGGAGTCTTGTGGTCAGTAGCTCTTGTGGTAGCTGGTGCACTTCGCAAACTAATGGCCGGTCAGGGTCCGGTCATGTAATGGCCAGCCCAGCCACTGCAGTTGGTTATGTGCGCGCATCCTGTGGCAGCCATGTCTGCTGCTGGTGCTGCTGCTGCTGCTGCTGCTGCTGCTGCTGCTGCTGCTGCTGCTGCTGCTGCTGCTGCTGCTGCTGCTGCTGCTGCTGCTGCTGCTGCTGCTGCTGCTGCTGCTGCTGCTGCTGCTGCTGCTGCTGCTGCTGCTGCTGCTGCTGCTGCTGCTGCTGCTGCTGCTGCTGCTGCTGCTGCTGCTGCTGCTGCTGCTGCTGCTGCTGCTGCTGCTGCTGCTGCTGCTGCTGCTGCTGCTGCTGCTGCTGCTGCTGCTGCTGCTGCTGCTGCTGCTGCTGCTGCTGCTGCTGCTGCTGCTGCTGCTGCTGCTGCTGCTGCTGCTGCTGCTGCTGCTGCTGCTGCTGCTGCTGCTGCTGCTGCTGCTGCTGCTGCTGCTGCTGCTGCTGCTGCTGCTGCTGCTGCTGCTGCTGCTGCTGCTGCTGCTGCTGCTGCTGCTGCTGCTGCTGCTGCTGCTGCTGCTGCTGCTGCTGCTGCTGCTGCTGCTGCTGCTGCTGCTGCTGCTGCTGCTGCTGCTGCTGCTGCTGCTGCTGCTGCTGCTGCTGCTGCTGCTGCTGCTGCTGCTGCTGCTGCTGCTGCTGCTGCTGCTGCTGCTGCTGCTGCTGCTGCTGCTGCTGCTGCTGCTGCTGCTGCTGCTGCTGCTGCTGCTGCTGCTGCTGCTGCTGCTGCTGCTGCTGCTGCTGCTGCTGCTGCTGCTGCTGCTGCTGCTGCTGCTGCTGCTGCTGCTGCTGCTGCTGCTGCTGCTGCTGCTGCTGCTGCTGCTGCTGCTGCTGCTGCTGCTGCTGCTGCTGCTGCTGCTGCTGCTGCTGCTGCTGCTGCTGCTGCTGCTGCTGCTGCTGCTGCTGCTGCTGCTGCTGCTGCTGCTGCTGCTGCTGCTGCTGCTGCTGCTGCTGCTGCTGCTGCTGCTGCTGCTGCTGCTGCTGCTGCTGCTGCTGCTGCTGCTGCTGCTGCTGCTGCTGCTGCTGCTGCTGCTGCTGCTGCTGCTGCTGCTGCTGCTGCTGCTGCTGCTGCTGCTGCTGCTGCTGCTGCTGCTGCTGCTGCTGCTGCTGCTGCTGCTGCTGCTGCTGCTGCTGCTGCTGCTGCTGCTGCTGCTGCTGCTGCTGCTGCTGCTGCTGCTGCTGCTGCTGCTGCTGCTGCTGCTGCTGCTGCTGCTGCTGCTGCTGCTGCTGCTGCTGCTGCTGCTGCTGCTGCTGCTGCTGCTGCTGCTGCTGCTGCTGCTGCTGCTGCTGCTGCTGCTGCTGCTGCTGCTGCTGCTGCTGCTGCTGCTGCTGCTGCTGCTGCTGCTGCTGCTGCTGCTGCTGCTGCTGCTGCTGCTGCTGCTGCTGCTGCTGCTGCTGCTGCTGCTGCTGCTGCTGCTGCTGCTGCTGCTGCTGCTGCTGCTGCTGCTGCTGCTGCTGCTGCTGCTGCTGCTGCTGCTGCTGCTGCTGCTGCTGCTGCTGCTGCTGCTGCTGCTGCTGCTGCTGCTGCTGCTGCTGCTGCTGCTGCTGCTGCTGCTGCTGCTGCTGCTGCTGCTGCTGCTGCTGCTGCTGCTGCTGCTGCTGCTGCTGCTGCTGCTGCTGCTGCTGCTGCTGCTGCTGCTGCTGCTGCTGCTGCTGCTGCTGCTGCTGCTGCTGCTGCTGCTGCTGCTGCTGCTGCTGCTGCTGCTGCTGCTGCTGCTGCTGCTGCTGCTGCTGCTGCTGCTGCTGCTGCTGCTGCTGCTGCTGCTGCTGCTGCTGCTGCTGCTGCTGCTGCTGCTGCTGCTGCTGCTGCTGCTGCTGCTGCTGCTGCTGCTGCTGCTGCTGCTGCTGCTGCTGCTGCTGCTGCTGCTGCTGCTGCTGCTGCTGCTGCTGCTGCTGCTGCTGCTGCTGCTGCTGCTGCTGCTGCTGCTGCTGCTGCTGCTGCTGCTGCTGCTGCTGCTGCTGCTGCTGCTGCTGCTGCTGCTGCTGCTGCTGCTGCTGCTGCTGCTGCTGCTGCTGCTGCTGCTGCTGCTGCTGCTGCTGCTGCTGCTGCTGCTGCTGCTGCTGCTGCTGCTGCTGCTGCTGCTGCTGCTGCTGCTGCTGCTGCTGCTGCTGCTGCTGCTGCTGCTGCTGCTGCTGCTGCTGCTGCTGCTGCTGCTGCTGCTGCTGCTGCTGCTGCTGCTGCTGCTGCTGCTGCTGCTGCTGCTGCTGCTGCTGCTGCTGCTGCTGCTGCTGCTGCTGCTGCTGCTGCTGCTGCTGCTGCTGCTGCTGCTGCTGCTGCTGCTGCTGCTGCTGCTGCTGCTGCTGCTGCTGCTGCTGCTGCTGCTGCTGCTGCTGCTGCTGCTGCTGCTGCTGCTGCTGCTGCTGCTGCTGCTGCTGCTGCTGCTGCTGCTGCTGCTGCTGCTGCTGCTGCTGCTGCTGCTGCTGCTGCTGCTGCTGCTGCGCTGCCGCTGCTGCCGCTGCTGCTGCGCTGCCGCTGCTGCTGCTGCTGCCGCCGCCGCCGCCGCCGCCACCGCCGCCGCCGCCGCCGCCACCGCCGCCGCCGCTGCTGCTGCTGCTGCTGCTACTACTAATCCCATTGCCCTTATCTGCGCCTTGTTGGTTTCTTGTCCCTGGATGCCCTGGCGGATGTGGTGGCGCCCCAGGATGCGTTCATGGAGGCACGCGGCGCGCCCCAGCAGGAGTCCAAGTCAGGTTTCTTCATCAACAAGGGAACCATGGCTGAGAAGTGAGTGATGGCTGCGAGGCATGCGGTTCTTGCACGAGAGGATGAGAGGCACTGTATGGTTGGAGGCATCAAGGCACGCAAGCCTGGCGGAATGGTGTAGGGTCTAGGGTGGGTGAGTGCTAGTGAGGTATTAGGTTCATAGGGGTCATGGGCACACCTTTTAGGGTTTGCTAGGGTTTGTTGGCTGATGGTTTTCTGTTTCTTGCCATCGTTGGCATTCAAGAGCAATTATGTTGCCCATGCGGTGTCTGCTGGGAACGGACGCCAGAGAGATACCTGCGGGTCTTTACCTGCAGATGACATGGCTGCCCAGGGAAGGTGATGATCCGTTTCGACTTGCTGCCTAGTCTTTGCTGGCACATCCTTCACCTTGTGCCCACTAATAACCTCACTGATGCCCACACGATGCCCACCGTTAAATGAACTTATCTTCATCTGGCACTCATGTTTGCTTCTCACATCTGGCACACTCGTACTTGCTTCTCATGTCTTCATCTGGCACACTCGTACTTGCTTCTCATGCCTTCCTCTGGCACACTCCTACTTGCTTCTCTTCATTGGGAACATCATACTTGCTTCGCTTCATCTGGCACACTCGTACTTGCTCCTCATGGGCCTCTCATGGCGTGGTCTTTTTGGACACACGGGCCGCTATGCCACCTCAGCACTTCGGGCGTGTTTCTGCCGACCAAGGCCAAGGGAGTGCCCCGCAAGCGCGTTCAGGCCAAGGGAGGCAAGGGGGATGCCAGCAGTCAGCCCCCCAGCAAGGCCCACAAGAAGACGCCCGGAAGTGGTGCCGGCAAAGCGGTGGGTGCATCGGGGGCCAAAGAGGGGCAGCAGGGCAAGGGCAAAGCGGTTCCGAGCGCAGCCAAGAAGCTAGCTGCTGGGGGGGGCGGCAAGCAAAAACCAGCGGCGGGCGCGGCTGCGGGGCCAGCATCAGCGGCCACGAGCAGTGCTGCCGCGAAGGCGCAGGGTGCAGCAGCAGGGGGAGCAGAGCAAGGGGGAGCCAGCGGTGCTGCGGGACCTGTGCCGGTAAGTACAAGAGCAATCTGCGACAGCTCACCATATCTCGCCTCCACTCACTGTGGACATTCTTCCCCATCCGCCTCGCCTTTGGTCGCAACATAAGCATTTCAAGGAACAAGGGGATGCCTACCTGAGCATGCAGCGTGCAAGGAGGAAGACCTTGGCTTTTAGCCTCCTTTCTCCCCTGTCTTTCCCCGCCCATGTGCCCGACCATTGTCCGGCCCAGGCATGCCCAGGCAGGCGCACACACAGACACGGACACGTGCATGCAGAGGCATGCACGCAAAGTATGCGAGCAGCGTTGTGGGTGGGGAGCTCGTAGCTTGTTCCCCAACCATCATTTGAGTGGAAGGGAAAGCAGGAAGGGTGCAGAATGCGTTTGCAGGAAGACGAGTCCAACCCCTGGCTGCCCATTCGGGGCAGTCAACCGATGACGTTAGCGGTGGGATGTTTTTTATCCACGTGCGTCTTAGTCCTGCACACGCAATTCATTGTGAGGATGGCTCGCGCTGTTTGGGTTTGTGTTGTGTGGCGTGGTTGAATCAGCGTCCGTGAGGATGGTGATGACGATGTAGGATGGCAGGGCCATGTTGGTCCTGCCATGTCCCTCACGTATCATGTCCACTGCATGCTGATGCATCTTCCCACCGTCACACCCTTGGTTGCCATTGGCTGGTGCCACCAACGATCGTCGGTGTCATCACCCTTGGTTGCGGATGTCACCTTCGGTGACTGCAGGGGAGACCCGCTGATGCGGCGGGGACAGGTGTCGCACCGACATTGGGTGCAAGCACCGAGGGGTCGCCGTCCAAGGCCTCCAAGGACATCTTTGTCGTTGCGCATGATCTGTTGCTGAAGGCCATTAAAGCATGTAAGTTTGCTCCTCGTTTGATAGCAGGGCACAGGTTGCGCATGGAGGCAGGTGTCAGTGCGTCAACCCTGTGTCCTGCCGTTCCTGCATGGGACCGCCCACCGTCTCAGATATTTTACCAGTCCAGTTCGAGTTGCTTTCTGGTGGGGCAGCAACCAGCACAGGCTCCGGCCATGAAACCTCAGAATCACGGCAATGCTCTGAGGACCTATTACAGTCATGATCATGACGGGCGTGGCGTGTGAGGAGGTTGATCTTATTCTCTCACGTGTCCCCATATGCAACATTGAGTGACGGGTTTTGTTGCTGCTTCTCTGGTATCTAAAAGGCAGGCACGGTTCAGGTGGTACGTGACGCTGTATGCAGCGTAGAGAAAATGTCATCGCTGGGTGCTGTCCTGGTAGCATGTCCGGTGCAAACGTCAACACCTACGTCTTGGGGGGCACCCGCGCGCTAGGCAAGTCTGTTTTTGTACGTGTGTTGCGTCCACTGCTGCTGTTGCTGGCTGTGGTTACTGGACTGTCTTAATGGGCCGCCTTTGGTGCACTATGCAAAAGAGCTGTCTGTTTGATTTATCCTGCCTTCCTGGGCCTAGTTTCACAATGTGCATAATCTACCTGTCAGCTAGCAACGGGCTGGAAAAATTGCCTAGCCAAAGAAAGGCAGCCTTTCTCAAGAACACATCCAGTGCTGGCCTACCATGTCCCCCAAAATTCGCCCATCATCCTGCCCGAGTGTTACGATCCGCCCAGCATGTACATGTACTGACAATCCGCCCAGCGTTCGGTCCAAACGTTATAGCTTAGCCCAGAAGCCTGCTCGAGTATCTAATCACAAGCCCGTGGCTCTGTCCCAGTGCATCGCCAGCATCATAATTTGTTGCTGCAAGCGTCATTCATCTTCCCCCATGCCCCTCACCCCTGGCCTTGCCTGCTATCACAACCCATCTCGTGGGCCTTGCCTCTGACCCTTGCCTGACCCTGGTGGGCCTTGCCTGTCGTTGCCCCCAGTGCCACCGTGCACCGAGACGAACGTCAGCAAGATCAGTGTGCCCAAGGACGTGAGGGACCTGATGGAGCTCTGCGTGGCGCTGCTGGTGGGTGTTGAGCATTCTAAGTGCGAGGTGCAGCGCTGCTGGTGGGTGTTGAGCGTTCTTAGTGCGAGGCGCGGCGCTGCTGGTGGGTGTTGAGCGTTCTAAGTGCAAGGCGCGGCGCTGCTGGTGGGTGTTGAGCGTTCTAAGTGCAAGGCGCGGCGCTGCTGGTGGGTGTTGAG
Organism: Mesostigma viride; assembly: GCA_009746045.1. NCBI lineage: Eukaryota > Viridiplantae > Streptophyta > Mesostigmatophyceae > Mesostigmatales > Mesostigmataceae > Mesostigma > Mesostigma viride. Next base: position 452,484 of record RPFO01000645.1, read on the forward strand.
CGTTCTAAGTGCAAGGCGCGGCGCTGCTGGTGGGTGTTGAGCGTTCTAAGTGCAAGGCGCGGCGCTGCTGGTGGGTGTTGAGCATTCTTAGTGCAAGGCGCGGCGCTGCTGGTGGGTGTTGAGCGTTCTAAGTGCAAGGCGCGGCGCTGCTGGTGGGTGTTGAGCGTTCTTATTGCAAGGCGCGGCGCTGCTGGCATTTGTCACATGTTACGTATGGCGCTGCTGGTGGGTGTGGAGTACCAAGCGTGGCGCCACCGGTGGGTGTTGAAGTGTGTAAGTTTTAAGCGCGGCGGCGACGTGCTGCTGGTGTGTGCCTTGCACAGCTTGGGGCACCTGCTCCACCTTTCATATGCCCCGCCATCCACAAAGCCATTTATTATTAGGAATTCTGCTGTAATTTGTCTCCACTCAGATCATCGTACATATCTCTAGATCCTGTCTCGTACAGGTGACTTTCGGCCAATAACCATGGGCCAGAACCACCAGCCAGAAACCACCAGCCAGAAACCATCGGCCAGAAACCATCGGCCAGAAACCATGGCTCGCCAGACTGGCGGCCCATTGAACCTTTCATTTGAAGCATCCTCGCATGACATTAGTAAAGTAATTAAGTACTTATTATGACATTAGTAGGAGTGCACCACATCTTGTTCTCTGTTATACTACAACACCATATAGTCTTTTGCGATGGCAGATGGTTTATAGCACTTGCACCAAGTGCCTGCCCAGGGGCCGCCTGCTCATCCTCCTCGCCTTTTTAACACGCCGTACGCCACGAATTGCCTTCCCCTCTTACAACGCACATGTTGTGCCAAAACAGGGCCATAGCAGTGCGTGCATTCATAGCGGTGCGGCTGGCTGCATCCATTCTAAGTGGCAGCGCCTGTGCTTTGCGAGGGTCCCTCCCCCTCGTTTGTCAGTGGTTCCAGATGGAACGCTGGCGTGATCCACTAACTCCAACAGTACGGCGTCTCTGGCGTGATCCACCAACTCCAACAGTACGGCGTCTCTGGCGTGATCCACTAACTCCAACAGTACGGCGTCTCTGGCGTGATCCACTAACTCCAACAGTACGGCGTACGCACACCGCGTGTCCCCCCTCCTCTCCCCCCCTCCTCTCCCCCCCTCTCCCCCCCTCCTCTCCACCCACCCACCCACCCACCCACCCACCCACCCACCCACCCACCCACCCACCCACCCACCCACCCACCCACCCACCCACCCACCCACCCACCCACCCACCCACCCACCCACCCTCCCACCCACCCACCCACCCACCCACCCACCCACCCACCCACCCACCCACCCACCCACCCACCCACCCACCACCCAACCAACCAACCAACCAACGCCCAGGTGAAGCGGGACGTCAAGGCGGCCGATGGGCCCAAGATGAAGCAGTTCAAGCGCGCGCTGGCCGACACCTTTGGACCCCTGGGATATGTCGACAGCAAGATCCAGGTGCGTGCCAGGGGGGCGTGATCTGCGCACGCTGTCCAGCGGGCCTGCGCCCTGGGGGCGGGTGGGGGAAACTTTGGACAGCGGCAGAGGGATGTTTTGTTTTTTTGCGAGCTGGCAGCTTCCCCTGGAAAACTAGATGGCACGCGGGTCACATTACAATACAATGTCTTTAAGGAAGAACAAATGCCATGCAGTCATCTCGTGGTTACAGCGGGCCAAGGCTGTCAAGGGCTGCCTCACTGGCAAGGCAGGCACTGTAGCGATTCCTTTGTTCCGTTCAGGGAGCCTACCCCTTAGAAACCTGTTGTGTGTTGATGATGGTGCCAAGAGTCCCTTCTTTGTCCTATTTTTTCTTCCCTCAACGCTGACTCTGTTTCTGCCTCTTACATTTCTGACCCCATGCCGTGTTTCCCATTTCTGCCCGTTGTCGTGACATGGCTTGGCCTTGTCGCCCTTCAAATTATGGCCGCGGTCGTGAGCAGAAGATGCTGCAGGGCCACATTGAGAAAGCCAAGACAGTGATGGCCACCCTGCAGGCGGACCTGGACAGGGCAAAGGAGACGCTGAGGGCGCTGGCGGCCGCGGTGAGATGTTGATATTTTTCCCGAGAGTGGCCCGTCTGCTGGCTGCCAACTGCTTACACCTCATTTTGTGGCTAGCTGGGCAGGCTCCACCTGCACAGGTCGTAGGCATGTGCCACCTTTCAGGTGACTGTGGACAAGTGCGAACTGTCACTGGAGTGAAGATGGTGATCATCCCCCATTCCAGGTCCCACCCCTCGTCCTTCCAAGGCCCCAAAGTTCTCTTGGCATGTCGTCCGCTCGGGGATGAAAACCTCATGACACCAGAGTGCAGGGATAAACCGCGGATGCACCAGAAGGAGGACTACCCGACGCCTTGCAGGTTGCTTTCCCTGCGGCTGCGTTTCGCCGTAAATGCACCCAGCAAGCGGCCCAGGTCTTACTGGCATGTTCAGGGCAGGTGACGGCCAGGGGGCACTGCCTTTTCTTGCTCAGGGTTTGTTGGGGGCATGTCTCGTACGTTGTCCTTGCCACAACGTCCATGAACCCGGTTGACGGCAAGACCAACCGCTACGGGCTGCAGCAAGCCGCGCACTGAGCTGCTTCCTTTGCTCATGTGCTTTTGATTGTGCCGTCTACTGATTTCATGACAATCGTGTCCAGGTGTTGTGATTTCAACGGCCATGCTTGGTGTTCATATTGCGAGCGCCATGGTGTGGGGGTGCCCTTACATTGTAATGTCATCGTCTCATCTTGCATTGGTCCACTTCCTTCTCATTCCAGGAATGCCCGTTCTCTCATGTGACCTTGTTCCTCTGATTATTTTCTACTATACTGTCATCCATTGTCACCAGAGCGCAGGGGAGACCGTGCCGCCTCCGCAGACGTCACCGTCTGCGGCCAAGCCCAAGTTTGTGTGGAGCGCGCCAGCAGAGGATGCGCTGCACACCGCCGTGTCAAAGTTCTTCGAGGTAGGGCTTTGTCTGTTATTAACAGTTTCATAAAGTTGATCTGTTGGCCTAGATGTGTGTGTTGACAGGGGGGGAGGTCTAGTGGGATGGTTACACGTTGCGATCCCCAGCAGCATGTGCCTCACTGTCATCATCTCAACCTGTCTTTAAAATTGTTTGACTCACATACAACTAGCGTCTGCATGGAATAAAGTTGCGGTTATTCTGGGCTGCACTGCTGGGTGGTCATGTGTGCAGCCACCTGCAAATACCAGCATGTTCGTTGCCCGGCTGCTGCAATACCTGGGGTCCCTGGGATTAAATACCTTTTTCACTTTTCTTCTTTCCCCACGGCCATCTCTCACACACACACACCCCTCGCCACCCCCCACCCCACCACACACACAGAGCTAATTAGTTCTTTTGCTCTTTTATCGTGTTTCGGTTCCTGCCACCTGGTGCGGCATGTTGATATGGGCGTCGATCCATTACATGTGTCTCCGCCGCGGCAACAGATCACGGCGGAGCGGCGCGGTAGCTCGGATCGGGAGTTCAAGGCTTTCCTCACGCAGGTATGGCGCCACTGTCGCCCGCACATGGGAGTGCCTGCCTCATGCTGTGTGCTAGCACCCGCCCTAAAGCGCTGAAACCTGCTGGCAGAACACTTCTGTCGGAAGTGTATGCCTTACTTTCAATTACGCGACGGATGTGCTCCGATTATGCTAGCAGATGGCTGTTACTCTGACTATGCTGCAGTCTGAGTAGTAGGAAAAATTGCCCAAAGTTTGTCTTGTGGCTGCCATGGTTGCTGGTGGTTAGTCAACGCGATGCCATGTAGGAGGGTCAACATGCGGCATGTGCTCGAGTCTCCAAAGCCGTGGTAGCACCCGGTTTCACCCGGTTTTGCCATACACAAATATAGTCGGACAAAGCTTGCATGCTGTACCGCTGCTTGGCACTGTTTCACCACTAACTCGCCTTATTCGCCATTATTTGCCCCACGCGTGCTGGTGTGTCGCAGCTTTGTGGCATGTGGCCCGAAGGAGCCATGACCGTCCAAGCCCTCAAGTCCGCGCTGGAGGCGGCCGAGAAACGCCTGGGGTCCTCCAAGTCGGGTGCCGGCAAGATCAACCGACTTCGCCAGAAGCTGCTGGGCTTGCCGGCGGCCCAGCCCAAGCCCCCACCGGCGCCCAAGGGGGCTGCCAAGAAGGTCACGACAGCTGCGGCGGCCAAGGCTGCGGCAGCAACGACTGCTAGCACTACCGCAGCTCCGCAAGCTGATGGTGGGCGAGTGGATGCGCCGGCAACAGATGATGACCCCGACCTGGTAGAGCTCCCCGCCCAGAAAAAGGCCAAGGGCCCGGCTGGCCTCGCGACCCCAAAGGCGAGCCATGCTGCCAAGTCCAACACGGGGGCATCGGGTTCTGGGAAGGACCCGGCTCCCCCGGGTAGTGCGGCTGGTAATGTGGCGACATGTCCTGTGGTTGCAGCTGCGATCCCGCCACCCTCATCATCACCTGCTGGCGGCGCGACAAGCGCCGGTGTGGGCCCATCTCCTGGTAAAGGGGGCGGTAAGACCAAGCGCATCACGCCGGTAAACGTGGCTGCTGCATCGCCAATGCCCCCGGCCGTACTTGGCACGCAGCCAGTCCCATCATCGCCCGCACTGCTTGCCAATACTAACTCCAATCCAGCGAGGAGGCTGACGCCCACCATGGTCAGCCAGCCACCGCCTTGACCATGTGTGGCTCGTTGGCACCCTCGACCAAGTCCAGTTTATGTACTGTAGAACTCATGCGCACATTCGGGAAATTTGATTATTTGTTAGCACGGCAAATGCATGGTATGTGGTGAGTCTCTGCTCCACGCGTAGCATGCCGGAAACCATATTCATGATATGTTTTCCAAACTTGATAGTAAGATTACTATAGTACACCGCGGCGTGCCTGACAGGCAATTGGCTACATCTATGTCAATCACACGCATTTGCACAAACGTATACCGCACGGGCATGTGCATCAGTGTACCTTGGAATCGAGCTTGATCTGAATGAACATCACTGTGGCAAGCAGCAAATCCTAAATGCTGCTAATGTTCAGCCGGTACACAAAAATTTCAACACAAAAAGAACTCGGCTTCTAGCGAGGACTAGAACCTCAAGCCAGATAGTTTTTGCGGCTTTAGGGGTCGATCGATATATCTCCATCCTGATCCTGGATCCTTGACTTGGCATCCCATGGGTTAATGCAGGCGTTGGTGTGTCCAGGAAAGTAATTAATGTGACTCGCATTGACCTAATTGGAACTGCATGCGCGGAAAACTAACTCCCGCGGAGTGTTCATTAATTAATTAATTAATGATTAATTAATTAAATAATTAGGAACATAACTCCGTTGGGAGTATATGTAGCACGTATCCCAGAAAAGGGGCATATGGCTTTTAATACATTCTAAGCTACTTCCTGCAAGGGTGGGAATGTAAACAACCCTTGCTCTAGGTGCACCAAGCGATTTGCCCGCATCGTGGGTAGGGAACCAGGGGTGCAGGTTGCTAACAAATTCTGGCATGGCGGAGCGGACACGGAGATTCGGCTGGCAGACATCATCTACGCAGACGACACCACCCTCTTCGAGGACACTGGGCACGTGCAGACATGGCTTGACTGCCTGGCTATATCGAGGCCCGTGCAGTGGGGCTTGAGGTCAGCAGGAAGACAGAGGCCGTGGCGGTTGGGCTCACCCACTCACCGTCACCCCTCTATCTCCTCGACGGCTCTCGAGTCCTGTACCGGGACCGCGTCAAGCTGCTGGGCAGCCTGCTCCCCAGCTGCGAGGTTGATGTGGACCATCGCATCTCCCTCGCCTGGCACGCTTTACGCCAGTACCGGGCCCTGTGGCGCAAGCCCCTGAGCAAGATCGAGAAACAGGACCTGTTCAAGGTCCTCGTCCTTCCTGTTCAGACTCACGTATGGGGCCGAGACGTGGACCCTCACCGCCGACCTGGCCCGCAAGCTGGACGGCGCGGTCACCAACATGCTGCGTTCCATTCTCAGAGTAGGATATGCTGCTCATGTCCGCAATGAGGACATGTACCAGCGCATGCCATACATCACCAGCACCAAATGTTAAGCAGCGGCGCCTGCAGCTAGTAGGGCACCTAGCTCGCACCAACCAGGTAGACACCTCACGTGGCCCCCCCGCAGGACTGCGCCCAGCTCAGCCTGGCCGGCACCTCCTGACGTACGTGGGCCGGGCCCCCTGATGTTAGACGCCGCAAGGCCCGTGCACCTTCAAAGAACAGCTAGTAGAGGACATGGGGGGCCTAGGCCTCTCCGTGATTTGGAAGAAGATGATGGACAAGGCCAAGTGGGCCCAGGTCATAGAGGACAAGGAGCCCCCCCCTGTGGGGAAGCGCCCGCGTGTGCAAACCCACGGGAAGCATGCCAGACAGCTCCCCTAGGGCAGTGTGATGCTGTTTAGATAGACGTGGTAGTAATGCTGTTAGATAGTGGTTGTAGGTAGCTGATATAGATCTAGATTAGACCGGTAGGACTGTTTGCACCCATCCATCCATCCATCCATCGGGGTTAATGCTCCGTGACTCCCCAACGGGAGCACGAGTCTAATTAATTAATTAATTAACCCAATTAGGTGCACCAAGGGCACCTGCACCCCCCAGAGTCTCAACTTTACTCTGATGTAAGTAATTATATTTTTTAATATATATACAATTGCTAGGCTATAGCTGGTGCTACTACAGGCCGGCATTATACCAGCTGATGCATGAGCATTATTTAGGCAGGTGCCATGTGATCGGTACAGGTGTGCCTCTGATGTGCCCCGTGGACACCAGATGATGCCTATAGCTTTATTTAATTATAGTTATAGTTTATTTAGTTATTTAGTTATGTTTAAGGTCCTCGTCCTTCCTGTTCTTACGTATGGGGCCGAGACGTGGACCCTCACCGCCGACCTGGCCCGAACGCTGGACGGCGCGGTCACGTACTGACCAACATGCTGCGATCCATTTTCAGAGTAGGCTATGCTGCTCATGTTCGCAATGAGGACCTGTACCTCGGCATGCCATATATCACCAGCGGCGCCTGCAGCTAGTAGGGCACTTAGCTCGCACCGGGCAACCAGGCAGACACCTCACGTGGCCCCCCCGTGCATGGACTGCGCCCAGCTCAGCCTGGCTGGCACCTCAGTTACGTGGGCCGGGCCCCGTGATGCTATAGACGCCGCTGAAGGCCCCGGCACCTTCAAAGAACAGCTAGTAGAGGACATGGGGGGCCTAGGCCTCTACGTGATTTGGAAAAAGATGATGGACAAGGCCAAGTGGGCCCAGGTCATAGAGGACAACGAACCCCCTCCCGTGGGGAAGCGCCCGCGTGTGCAAACATACGGGATCGAAGCACGCCAGACTGTCAGGTCCCCTAGGGTGAGAGAGCTTAGACTAGTTGCTGTAGATAGATGTTGTAGATAGATGTTGTAGATAGATTAGACCGGTAGGACTGTTTGCATCCGTCCATCCATCCATCGGGGTTAATGCTCCGTGACCTCCCCAATGGGAGCACGAGTCTAATCAATTAATTAGTTATGCTGTGCCCACGCAGAGAGCTACTCTGTGCTGAGACGCCATGCCCTAGCTTCTGTATAGCCATGCTGATCTTCGACATGCACCCCGTGCCAGGCGCCCCCTTTGCGCTCTGAGAGAAGTACGGTGGTGCAGGTGCACTTGGTGCATCTAGAGCAGACCTGTGTAGTTTACATCCTACCCTTGCAGGAAGTCGCCCAGAGTGTATTGAAAGCCATACATACCCCTTCTCAGCAGGGATATGTGCTATACATGTATCCCGTTGCAACGGCCGTTATGTTCCAATTAATTCAATTCAATTCAGTTCAATTCATGATTCAATAGCTGGTGCATGGCATCTCAGCAGAGAGTAACTCTCTGCATGGGCAAAGCATGACTCAAAATTGCTTCAGCTATTGCATCCATCCATCCATGGCATGGGGTTAATAATCTGTGACTCCCCGGCCAGCGGGCGCATGCACGTAATGGAGTTATACATGTAGAACGTACATAGTTGTCTTACTCAATATAGGAGTGATTGTTATTGATTTATCAAGAGCCCAGATGATGGGCACCTAGCTTTATTTAGCTATATGCTGTGCCCATGCAGGGAGTTCTCTGCTGAGAAGGCTTGGCTTGCCAAATATCAAGGAGACAACCAGCGCAGGCCAAAAATCGGGAGAATCCGGACCATGGTAGCTCGAGCCTGCCGTTATCTTGTCCGCGTGTTCGAGTCGTTCAGTTTGATGAATATGAATGGTGATGGAAATGTGTAGCCTTGTGTATTGAAATTATGGCTGGCTTACGTGTAGAGCGACTAGAGATGACCTAGACGGTGGGGCCGGAAACAGCTTGCTTGATCAGGGCGTGTGTTGCGAGCCTCTGGCCGGGAGTGTCTAGGGGTAAGCACCATTGCTGCGATCGCTCTCCCACCATTTACGACCTCGGAAATACCCGCAAATGGGAAACCACTGAAAAGGTCTAGCTAGTCAGTCATTACGTTAGCCATGCCATGATTCCAAACGTCCAAGAACTGCACACGGTGCAAAGGCGAAAATCCGGAGGACAGCACTTTCAAATGTGCGGCGGGAACCAAAAGCCTGCGTATGCCAGAAAACATCGTGTTGCTGCAGCGACGCGACGATGTGGACAACGAATCCCGTTCCAGGCTCGGAACGGCCGCAAACCGGAGATCTGGCACCACAGGGTTCAGCTGAGGCCAAAAATCGGGAGAATCCGGACCATGGTAGCTCGAGCCTGCCGTTATCTTGTCCGCGTGTTCGAGTCGTTCAGTCAGTATGATGAATATGAATGGTGATGGAAATGTGTAGCCTTGTGTATTGAAATTATGGCTGGCTTACGTGTAGAGCGACTAGAGATGACCTAGACGGTGGGGCCGGAAACAGCTTGCTTGATCAGGGCGTGTGTTGCGAGCCTCTGGCCGGGAGTGTCTAGGGGTAAGCACCATTGCTGCGATCGCTCTCCCACCATTTACGACCTCGGAAATACCCGCAAATGGGAAACCACTGAAAAGGTCTAGCTAGTCAGTCATTACGTTAGCCATGCCATGATTCCAAACGTCCAAGAACTGCACACGGTGCAAAGGCAAAAATCCGGAGGACAGCACTTTCAAATGTGCGGCGGGAACCAAAAGCCTGCGTATGCCAGAAAACATCGTGTTGCTGCAGCGACGCGACGATGTGGACAACGAATCCCGTTCCAGGCTCGGAACGGCCGCAAAGGAGATCTGGCACCACAGGGTTCAGATGTGCGGAGATACTTTGCGATCCAGCCGGTCCACGACCTGTTTGTAGAGCTTGTGCCAAGGGGCAGCACCGAACAGATGTGGGTGACGTATGCCATATATTAATTGATCACCAGCACCATTAAGCAGCGGCGCCTGCAGCTAGTAGGGCACTTAGCTCGCACCAACCGGGTACTACACCTCACGTGCCCCCCCCGCGGGACTGCTCCCAGCTCAGCCTGGCCGGCACCTCCTGACATGGACCGGGCCCCATGATGCTAGACGCCGCAAGGCCCGCACCTTCAAGGAACAGCTAGTAGAGGACATGGGGGGCCTAGGCCTCTACGTGATCTGGAAAAAGATGATGGACAAGGCCAAGTGGGCCCAGGTCACAGAGGACAACGAGCCCCCCCCCGTGGGGAAGAGCCCGCGCGTGTGCAAACAATCGGGAAGCACGCCAGTCGCCAGACAGGTCCCCTAGGGTAGAGCTGATGTTGACAGATTTTGTAGATAAACATTGTAGATAGCTGTTGTAGGAGGAGGCGTTTTGATGAGTAGGGTAGTTAGGATTTTTCTAGACTAGCTAGATTAGAGTTAGGTTAGTGATCGATTACGCGGCTCCTTCCATCCCACCCAACCATCATGCAAGAAATATATGTGCTACATGATCACCTTTGCGGAGTGTCTGATCAGAATATGTGCTACATGATCCCCCAACGGAGGCATGCATTAATTAATTAATTAATTAATTATCAACATCACTCCGTTGGGAGTAGATGTAGCACATAGCCCTGAGAAGGGGCATATGGCTTTTAATACATTCTAGGCTACTTCATGCAAGGGTGGGAATGTAAGCTACCCCTGCTCTAGGTGCACCAGGGCACCCGTGCACCCTCATGGTCTATCACGCTATGCCCGGGTAAGGGGGGAGCATGCCTGTGAGGGAGGAAGATCATCATGGCTATACAAGAGCTAGGGCATGGCTTCTCGACAGAGAGCATCTCTCTGCATGGCATAGCATGGCTAAATTCTTAATGCAACATCCATGGGGGTCCCATTATAGGCATGGCGTGGCTAAATTCTGAAGGCAGCATCCATGGGGGCCATTATGGGCGCACATGCGCGTGGGCCACATGCTAGGCTAAGAGGCATGCATGTTATAATTTAATTTTAATTTAATAGCTGTTGTAGATAGATTAGACCGGTAGGACTGTTTGCTCCCATCCATCCATCCATCAGGGTTAATACTCCGCGACTCCCCAATGGGACCACGAGTCTAATTAATTAAATAATTAATTAATTAATGCACGGGGAGTTACTCTCTGCTGAGAAGCCATGCCCTAGCTAGCCTTTGTATAGCGCCATGCTGATCTCCCCCCCCCTATGCCAGAGCCTTTCGGTAGACCTGTGCTAGGATACATAGTGGTGTGCAGGTGCACTTTGTGCACCCAGAGCAGGTGTAGTGTAATTTACACCCTACCCTTGCAGGAAGTAGCCCAGAGTGTATCAAAAGCCATATGCCCCTTCTCAGGGATATGTGAGCTACATATATACTCCCAACGGAGTTACGTTCCAATTCAATGCAATGCAATGCAACTTAAGCTACGTGGAATGATCGCGCCGGCGCGGCCGGCCGACTGGTGTGCCTAACAGCTATTGCATCATGGTCATGCACTTGCTATTTTAGTGTCTGTGATACAGACGATGTAACTTTCGTGAAATTACTTTCTAATGATATTAGCACAGTACTCCGTGGCATGCCCATGCGCATGACACGCAAGTACTTACTTGTCCGCTGTTTGAGTGCACATGCACCCTACGCCCTTGGAAGCAAGCTGACCCATCGTGGAACGTAGCCCCGACGCAATTCGAGATTGCAACGCAATTACCAATAATGAACAATACTTCTGTGCACAGGACTAAGTTCAAAGATAAACTTGGAATTTATTAGTTTAGCAAATTGTTTGGCGCTTCAGCCTTTTATTCAAGGTGCCACTACTGCCGCTCTGGAATCTCGAAAACCAGGCCCGTCTATCACATCTACTCGTCCCAACTGCGTGCCAAACATGTTTGCGTACCCAATATACCTGCATGCAACAACACAGACACATACGATCTAGCTCTGTCCAAACCACGAGTGTTGCGGTTGGGGCTGTCCAACCCCCCCGCCGATGCCATTCATCCCATGCATCATGCCTGTCCCATGCACCATCATCTGCTGCTGTTGCACTGGGAGCATGCCATTGCCCTGCATCAGGCTTTGCAGAAGCTGCGGCGGCTGCGACTGCGGGATGCCTGACGAATGGTGGCTATAGTAACCACCCCCGTGCGCGCCGCCCCGGTTCAACCCATGCCCACCCGGCCCTAAGCTGCCCCCCTGCCCCCGCCCTGGGAGTGACTGCACGCCCCCCTGCGATGGCTGCCCCCCATGCGCATTACTGATGGGTGGCGTGCCCCCTCCCATGGCCCGCCCACTCCCATGCGCCGCCATGTGCTCCCCCGCGCTGCCCCCTCCACCACCCCCTCGCCCCATCCCGATCACATCCACGCTCCCGCCCCCCAGCCCCAGCTGCGCGTCGCTTGCCGAGACAGTCCCAAAGCTCGTTGCGCCCTCCCTCAACCCCCCCAGCGCGCCACCACCGCCACCACCCCCACCATCCTTGGCACTGGCGCCACCACCCGCCCCAGCGGGCGGCGCAACGAAGGGAGCAGTCACCGGAAGCCCCTGTGCGGCGCGCACGGCCGCATACCCTTCCTCGTGGATGCGCGCCAGCACCTCGAGCTCCCCCTCGGACAGCGCGTCGAGCCCAACACCGTACAGCGGGCCGTGCCGCTGCATCTCCTCCTGCAAGCTGGCCTCAAGCATCGCGATGTAGTCCTGGTGCGCATGCAGGCGCGCCTCCATCCCGTCCACATACCCGTCGCGAGTCACGTCCTCCTTGGCGCTGTCGACAGTCGCAGCACCGGCCCTCGCCCCCTTGCTACTGCTGCCGCCGGCACCACCGGCGCCGGCCCCGTTGCCCCCGTCGTCGGTGGCGGCGCGCAGCCGGTCCTCGTCGGCCTTCTCCTCGTCGGCGCGCCGCTTGGCGGCCGCGCTTTCGCTGGCCTTGGCGCGCTCGGCCAGCGCGCTCTTCTTCTCCGCCGTGCGTTGCTGGCAAACGCAGCACACGAGGATCCATGCAACAACGCAACACGTAACAAGGGGCCGACCAGGTCGAGTGAACAAGCCGGAGTGGAGGAATCCGGTGCAGGACTGCATGGCCAGAACACCGTGAAGCGCCAGCCAGGAGCCCCGCTGACACTCATTGCCCGTGTCCACTCTTGCTGCTCGCCCAGCGGTCAACATGCTCATCCACAGGCCTTCATCCATCCTCCAACCCCAACCACTCCACTTTTCCCCAGCCTTCTCCCCTTCCCCTTTCCCCCTTTCCCCCTTTCCCCCTTTCCCCCTTTCCCCCTTTCCCCCTTTCCCCCTTTCCCCCTTTCCCCCTTTCCCCCCCTCCCCCCCTCCCCCCCTCCCCCCTCCCCCCCTCCCCCCTCCCCCCTCCCCCCCTCCCCCCCTCCCCCTCCCCCCTCCCCCCCTCCCCCCTCCCCCCCCCCCCCCCCCTCCCCCCCTCCCCCTCCCCCCCTCCCCCCTCCCCCCTCCCCCCCTCCCCCCTCCCCCCCCCCCCTCCCCCCTCCCCCCTCACCTTCATCTCCTCCTTCATGCGCTGCTTGAGCTGCGCGAGCTGCCCCTCGGCGTCGCGCAGCCGCTCCTTCACCTCCTTGCTCTCCTTGGCCAGGCGCGCCGCCTCCTCGCGGTGCTCCGCCTGCGCCCACTCGAGCGCGTTCTCGGTCTGGCGCAGCTTGTCCGCCAGCTCGCGCCGCTCGCGCGCCGCCTTGTCCAGCTCCGCCTTCTTCTCGTTCTGGATGCAAGGCAGAGGAGCTCGTTTGGTTTGGGGACCGGCACAAGAATGGGGAAGGCAGAATAATGGTGAGGGGGGCAGAGGGGTTGTGAAAAGGGGGCAGAGGGTTGTGAAAAGGGGGCAGAAGATTCGGGAAGGCAGGAGGGCGGTACGGGGGGGCCAGAAGAATGGTGTCGAACAGGGGGAGGGGGGGGGGAGAAGAATGGTGCCACCATTCATTCAAGATCACCTGCATTTCATTATGTAAACAACCGCATTTCTTGCTCTGCGTCTTGATGTGAGCAACGCCGCTTCTTACAAAACACCCGGTCTCCCCCGCACCTTTTGCCGGCTGAGCTCCGCCTTGGCCTCGGACAGCCTTGCGGTGAGGGCGCCCAGCTCCTTGGTCACGCGCGCAATCTCCTCGGCCGCCTCCTCCTTGGCGCGCGCGGCGTCCTCGTCGGCCGACCGCAGCTGGAAGGCGAGCGCGTCTTTCTCCTGGCGCTCAAGCAGCACAGCGCCCTGGGGGGGGGGAGGATAATAAGGAGAGTTTAGGAGCAGGGACCAGGGGTGGAGGGGAGGGGCAAGGCGTCGAGGGGAAAGGAAGACCAGATGCACAGACAGAGGGCGAACAGAAGAGGGACAGAGACGATGTCAGCGATTGCCAAGGTGAGAACATGGACAGAGGGGCAACAACACAAGACCAACGATAGCCTGAGATGCATCCCCAGGGGGGGCAACTAGGCATGGCACTTGAGGGCGTCATGACAGCCGCTGCAGGATGGGGGAGGCTGATACCTGTGCGCTGCATTCCATCCCTTCATCACGATAAGCCCTTCATCACGATAAGCCATGCAAAAGGCTTTACCTGGCCAGCCCCTCTTTGCCTACCTCCCCCCGTGGCCCAACCCCTCCACGCGCTACTCTGCCCACCTTGACCCACCCACGCAACCCCATGCCCACATTCGCTGGTGGTTGGGTCCAACCTTGTGGCTAGCGGCCACAACCTTCTATCAGCAGATACCGCTACTTTCTTGCCAACATTTTCCTTGACAGTGTCCTTGCTTGACTGTGTCCTTCCTTGTCAGTTTCCCCTTCCCACGCCCCTACCTGCAGCAGGCCAAGTACGGAGCGCGAGGTCTCCGGATCCACCTCCGCGAGCAGCGCCGACAGGATCTCCACGCCCACCTCGCCCTGCTGCTGCGCCGCCAGCGCCGACGAGGAGAGCATGCACGCCGCCTGCGCAAACAGAGGGGGCGGGGGCATGCCCGCGGGCGCACCCACGCCCCACGCGGCCGGACCGCCCGCTTGCGGCATCAGCATTGCCGAACTATCGGCCATAGAGCCAGTCGATGCCGCCGGCATGGGCGGCATGAGTGACGGGTGCATGCCGGGCAAGACCGGCCCCAGCCCCCCGAGTGCCCACAGAGCAGACGCTGAGGGCAGCGGTGCGTTGACCACCTTGTCGATGAGCGCGTGCAGGATGAGCTCGCGGTGGGCCGGTTCCGGGTACGTGTGGAACAGCAGAGAGTACAGCTGGCAGGAGAAGGCGCGGGCGCGCGCGTGGCGGCTGCGGGCCATGTCATCCGCGAGCTCCGCGACCAGCGCAAACTCGTCCGCAATGTACACCGCCCCCGCGCTGGTACTGTTGGCGCCCGCTGCGGCACCCGAATGAGGTGAGACAACGGCACCCGACGCAGCCACCATCTGCGCTGACGTGGGGCCCTCCAGGGGGGCGCTGGCTGCCCCTGCCGCCGGTGCGGATGCGGCCACAGAGCCCTTGCTGCCCGCTTGCGCTGGCATCTGCACCGATGCCCCGGATCCCGAGGGGGGGCGTGAACCAGCGGCTGCACGCGTCGCTGTGTCCTTTTGGGAGCGGCCTGCGGGGTTGCCCTGTGCGGCCGCTCCCGCGGTCCCAGGTCGGCCCGCGGATACGCCCGACGAAGGCGCGGGGGCCGCTGGGGAGGTGGGGAGGAGCGTGGCGGGTGCCTGCGCGTGCAGCAGCGCGGATGAGGGCGCGGATGCCAGCCCTGCGGCCACGCCTGCTGTTGTGGGGGGCGAGGACGGTGCCCCCGTGGCAGCCTTGCCGGTGGCACTGGCCTCTGTGGCCATACGCTGCGCCCTCCTGCGCTCGAGCACGGCCAGCACGACCGGCTCGGAGAACAGCCCTGCATCGACTGCTCGCTCAAACACGGCGCGCGCGTCGCGAGCCAGCGAGGGCAGGCACATGGCCTCCAGCAGCACGTTTACGTCCACCGCCATGCACTCGGGCGACAAGGGCAGCGGCGGCTCGGCCAGGGAGTCGTCGGGCAGGAGGACGTTGGTCACGTTGCTGCCGTCGCCCGACACTGAAAACATGCCCCCTGGCCCTGCCAGCGGGCCACTGGAGACATCCGTACCGGCGGCAGTAGCGCCAGCAGGAGCCACCCCTGCCTCCTTGGTGCCACTGCCTGGGCCAGAGCCTGCCGCACCCGCAGTGTCGGGGGCTGCCGCTCCCCCCTTCTTGCCTCCTGCGGCCTTGCCCGCCGCCACCGCACTCGCACCTTGCCCTTTATTCTTCTTACCCCCCTGTTTCTTGCCCCCCTTGCCACCCCCGACCGCCCCTCCCGCGGATGCCCCTGACCCCACGTCCCCTGCCCCGCCGGGACCAGGGGCGCCTGCTCGATTGCCAGGCTCATCACCCACCCCTGGTGCGGCGGACATGCCGTCCGCTGCCAGCACGCTCGCACCGTACGTGCTGGATGCCTGCATACCTGCGCCCTGCCCCGGCATGGCCTCGTCCTCAAAGTAAGGCTCCGCCCCCAACCGCCGGCAGTCCGCGTCAATGTCACGCAGCAGCACGGCCGCCACATCGGGCGTGCTGGCGATTGTCCCGCAGAGCAGCTCGAGCACGCGGTGGGAGAGCGCACCGCCGCCTTGCTTGATGCGAGACCGCACCGCGCGGATCTGGCGGACGGCACACAGGGAAGAGGGAGGGAAAGGAAATGCAGAGGAAGGGATGGGACGGGGGGGACCGGGAAACAAGGGGCAGCCGGGTGAGGCAACCGTGTCCAGGGGATCGCATGCACTGCATGAGCGTTGGTGTGTGAGTAAGGCTACGTGGGTGCCGGGCGGGGCCCACGTGTTAGTGGCTTTAACTTTTTGCTCGCTGTATGCCTGCATTCTTTGAAACGGCCCCTGTAGAAAACTTCCTTAAACAGATGGGGCTGACAGGGGGGGGGAGCAACGACACCATCTCGGCAGGGATCATTGCTGGATGTCGCTGGCACTGGGACCCGCGAACAGCCCAAGTGCCACACCAGCCACAAAACCTGGCCTGACAACCAACCATGGCATTGGTACCGCATGTTCTACAACAGTGACCTGCGTGAAAAATGCTTGCCAACACCCTGTTCCGCCACCCACATGCTAGGCTCCACGGGGTCCTTTTGGCCAGTTCTAGTGCCAACTTGTTAATGAGGAGCATTGAAAACCCAACTTCTCATGCCCCACCCAGGAACAAAATGCAAGCCCACAGGAGCGTCTACCACCAAAGGCAGGCTGGTCACCAGCAGCACACACTAGCAGGGCAGAAACATGCAAGTACTGCCATTGAGTTACTGCCGTATGAGATCGGCTGCATAGAGCACATACTGCCTTGTTTAGCATACTAGCACACGCACCACCCTATGCAGCCTGCAACCACACGCACCGCCTTGTCGAGCATGCTTCCCTCCTCCACGGCGGCGCGGAAGATGAACCCGACCACCGTCACCAGCTGGCTCTCGCTCTCCGTCGAGGGCAGCACCTCGAGCGCCTTGGCTAATACCGGCAATGCCACATCGCTGTCCAAGCACGACAGCTGGCTGAGCGCCTGCAGGACCGGGATGTGCAGCATGCCGCTCCGACGCGCGCGCTTGCGGGGTGGGGCGGAGGCCTCGCTGCCATCCGCCGCAACACCTGCTGGGGCCGTCGCCAGCTCATCCTTGCCCGCCCCCACAACTCCGTCCGCGCTGACCCCCTCCACACCCCCGTGGGTGTCCACTTGAGCGGCCGCGCCCTGCAGGCTGAGCCGTTCCTGCACGGCTGCGCCACTTGTCGCCCTCCGCTCCCTCTCTCCCCCGTCCCCTTGCTCCGCGCCCCACGCGCCGGTGGCATCCCCTGCATCCTGCGCGCCTCCCGGTGCCACTGCCCGGGCATCCCCCTCCTCCTCGTCCCCTTCCTCTTCCTCCTCGGCCTCCGCCACCCGCAGCTGGTCCAGGAGGATCCCGGCCACGCGCGCGTGCTCGCTTGCGTCCACCAGCTTGGGGATGAGCGAGATGATGTCGCAGCGCAGGTGCGCGGGCGCCTTGGCCAAGATGGTCGCAATCTTGGCGGCCGACTGCGGGCGCCGTCGCGGCTCCAGGCAGCCAGGTGGCACCCCGTGGGGCACCACGTTGTCGAGGGTGTGGAGGCTGTTCACGATAAGGCCCAGCAGCTCGTCGCTCTGTTCCGGCCACTTTGGCATGGGGGGCCCGCCTGACGACCCGCCGCCTTCGTGCGGGGAACTGGGGGATGCCTGCGACGTCTGCCAGGGGGCAGTGCAGGGACAGGGGCAACGTGGGGCAGGGGGGTGGAATCACAGGGATTGCAAGACAACAAGTGTCAATAATAAAAAGCAATGTCCCATAGAAGTGGTGGGGCGCCTGTCACGAACACGCGTAAGCCAAGGCCATGGACATGGCGGTATGATGCCCGGCCCCTTCTCCCAGGGGGCGTGGCAAGCACCAAGCCGCATCCACGGCAAGGCCCGCGAGAGGCGGCATACGGGCAAGGCCGCATGAGGGTCGACCAATTGGCAGGTACAGGCAGAGTCACCACCCGGTGAGGCAGCAGGCAAACCGGCCAGTATGGCCCCAAAGAACGCACCCAAGGATCGTGGGAGCACGCCCACATGACCCGACCTGACATGCAGGATCCTGCCTGTGGGGGGGTGGGCACAGGCTAGCCGTGCAAATGGCTCGCAACAACGATTTTTTAATAAGTCCCATCACTCTAACCAGCTTCTACGTACATTTGTAGGCTTAGGCTCCACAAGCGTCAACGCACTAGCCCCCATCTTCCAGGCTGCACCTCCCCTCCACCCGCACCACCCGCATCACCCGCACCTTACCACCCACGTCCCACCACCCACCCAAACCCCTTTCCCCCTTCCCCCCCCCCCCCCCTCTTCCCCCCCGCATCCCCCCCCAACCCCAAACCACCCACCTTGTGTGACCCATGCCCCGTTCCACTGGCAGACGCCCCCCCCTCCTGCGAGGACGGGGCGTGCGATCGCGCAGGCGCCGGGTCCCCGTGCGCCAACAGCGGCGGCGGGGGCGGCAGGTGCGGCGGTGCGCTGGTGAGCGAGGAGCTAGTCGCTGCCGCTGCAAAGTCGCTGCGCACGCAGTTCTGGTTCTGCTGGCGGCCAGCCCCGCCCGCGCTGCTGCTACTGGGCACTAGGCTGCTGCTGCTGCCGCAGGTCCCGCCCGCGTCGTCAAACCGGCCCACATCCACCCCCTGCGACAACGAGGTCGCGCTGGACCCGCCGCCCCGCACCTTGCCGCCCTCTTTCTCCACAATGGGTGTCGTCGCCGCGGGCGTGGGGGGAAGTGCTGCCACCGCCCCGCTGTCCCCCGAAGAGGACGACAACGCGGCCGCGTGGCTACCCACGACGGCGTCCGCCCCGCCCCGCGCGGACACCACGGCGCCCTCACCCCCGGCCTCGCCCCCCTTGCCCGCGAGCAGTTCGTCAATCACGCCTCCCCGCCGGCTGCTGCCACCGTCCGTCACGCACTCGACCATGATGTCTAATAATAGGTCTACGATCGCCTGCTGCAGCACCTTGACGCCCATCAGCAGGTTCATGAGGCTCGGGGACGAGGACGTGCCGGTGGCAGTACCGTTGCCGCCCGCGCTTGCACCGTTCGGGTGGCCACGGTGCACCATGGCCCCCGCACCTGCCCCCCCTGCTGCGGCATCCCCCCCATGCGCCCCTCCGTTCTCGTATCCATACCCCCCACCCGACGCGCCGCCGTTTCCCCCCGCGCCACCTTTCCCTCGCCCCCCCTTCCCATGGTGGTGGCCGTGGTGATGCCCATGGCCATGATGTGCGTGCCCGTGGTGGCCGTGGTGATGGCCCCCCGCGCCGGCCGAGGAGGAGAGCACGGTCGGCAGTAGAAGCTTCTTGACCTTGTGGGGGTCATCCAGGTGGACGCGCAACCCCGCGAGGAACGCGGCCACCGCCCCCGCGTCCATGAGCAGCTTCTCTCGCAACGTCACCTGCAGCTGTGACGGGTCCAGCAGCGTGGGCGGGTTGTCGCCGTACGACAGATGGAAACCCGCGCGGGCCAGCAGTGTGCGGAACAGGTCCTCCTCGTCCCCGCTCGCGCCCTCGCTCTCGTCGCTGTCCAGCAGCTCCTCGGGATCGGTGCTCATCGTCTCGTGCTCGTCGTCGTACGCCAGCATCTGCAGCGACCGTGCCGGGAAGAAAGCAAACGCAGACAATCATCAGCCAAGCAGAACCGGACAAGGATCCGCCAAGCAAACACCGACAAGGATCCGCAAAGCATAGGCGATGGAGCACGCAGGGGACACTCGACCCGCGGACGATACACGCGACAGAATGAGCATGTTGAGAGTACATGCTAGCCCACTACAGGCTAGGCTAGGCGACGTTGACAGAAAGGAAAGGAAAAGAAAAGCTGGGCGGTACTCTGCGAAAAAACCCGCAGTGCCGAGGAGCAATACGATGAGAGTCCTCCAATCTGTGAACAGCTCCATACCACAAAGTGACACGGCCGAACCCATGGTGGCTGAGCAATGTCATGTGGTGACATACTCTACGTAGTCCATCTGCCAGGTCCCCGCGTAACGATCGACCCCCCATGCCCCCTCTCAGGTTGGCGCCCTACTGGCCGGCACACGTACAGGGCCACTTGTGTGGCATGCATGACGAGCAATCGCATCCAGGTCAGCATAACCGTAAGAGCACTGAACTCCAGGTCAGCATAACCATAAGGGCACTGAACTCCAGGTCCGCATACCGCGTATCCATATAGCCAGAGAACTCACCACCAGGTTCGCATATCTTTACAAGCACCCACCACCAGGTTCGCGTATCCTTACAAGCACCCACCACCAGGTCCGCATATCTTTACAAGCACCCACCACCAGGTCCGCATATCTTTACAAGCACCCACCACCAGGTTCGCGTATCCTTCCAAGCACCCACCACCAGGTCCGCATATCTTTACAAGCACCCACCACCAGGTTCGCGTATCCTTACAAGCACCCACCGCCAGGTCCGCGTATCCTTACAAGCACCCACCTCTAGGTCGGCGAACTCGAACCAGGGGCAGCAGTCAAGCACCTCGCAGACAAAGACGACCGTGTCGCGCACGAGGAAGCCCGCGTCCGGCTCGAGCATGTCGGACACCTTCATGAACTGGAGCACGCTGTTGTTCCACGTGCGCGTGCAGATGCTGCTCTCCTTCCACAGCGTCCGGTCAGGGTGCCGCTGGTTGAGCACCGCGATGCGGTAGCGCACCCAGTAGTTGCGCTCTGCGTCCGCCAGGCTGTCGCTCTCCAGGTAGATGCACAGGGTGTCAAAGGACTCGTACACGCCGATGCGCAGGTCGCAGGTGCCGGCCTGCGGGCGCACAGGAAAGGGGCCGGCGGGTCAAGCGAGCACTTGTCAGAGCGCGGGGAAGAGCGAGGGCTGACAGTAATGCGCTGAAAGCCTGAGAGCTAACAGTGACGCTTTGACAGCCTGAGTGCTGACAGTAATGCGCTGACGTCTGAGCGATGAATGTAACGTGCTGAAAGTATGAAGAGCTAAGCGAGCTCTGAGGGCCAAGTGTAATGTGCTGAGAATGCATCGGTTGGGCATGGAAGTGGTCTACAGTTACAGTTCAAGGAAGTGTGCATGGATGCGGATGTGCACAAGGCAACACCGCGTGGAAAGCCGGGGGGAGCCAGACAAGCACAAGGGAGCCGGTCCATTGCTTTATTAGGTGGATAGCGGCAGGCCATGGGCAGGCCATGGAAAACATGACAAGCACATACAAGCACATGGGTGGTCGAGACGGTGCAGGCAGCGATGCCTGGCAGGACGGTCTGTGACCACACACGCGCTCATGACGCATGCGGGTGCCACAAACGAATCCAGCAAATAGCTACATGGGTGACGGGACAGCCGAGAGATTAGTGAGGTAAACACAACGGGGGGAGGGCCAGTAGGTGGGGTGGGGTGGGGTGGGAAACGCGGGGAAATGTGTGGTCAAGTAGGGTGTTCTTCAGGGCAACATGGCATCTGCCAGCATTCAACCCACGACATCCTGGCACCGCCCGCTGCTTTTGCAGCTCATACCCCCCTACACACCGTCTGCCTGGTCCACATAAGAACAACGTCATCACTACGGCTCCCAGTTCCAAGCCACTACTCAGGATTCCCCTCTAATCACGATACCATGCCAAAGGTCCTGCGCTCGAACGCTCGTGGTGCCCGGTCCAACGGATGCCCCGATACCCTTGACCCACGCCTTGTGGGCGCGCTGCTGACCCTTGCTTTCTGTCACCAACGCAGGGTCATCTGTTACTTGCTGCTTCCAACGCGTACGCATACCTGAAAGTACTTCCTTACAAACGCTTTGGCAGCCCAACCCCAGAGAGGTTGAATGCCGCTCCATTAGTTGCACCTCCCAAGTATTGGTGTACCTGGAAAGTGCATGCGTACCTGGAAGTACTTGCTGAATATCTTGCGCGTCTCCATGATCTCCTTGAACACGAGGAAGTTCTCCACCTTCCACGTGAACGTGCCGTGGCCCCCGTTGCCGCCCGAGCCCAGCCGCGGGCGTGACGCCACCATGGCGTTCCCGCCACCCGGCGCGGCGCTGCCCGTGGCCGCACCGCTGCTGCTGCAGGTGCTGCTGGTGCCGGCTCCCCCGCACGCACCATGCGCCCCCCCCGCGCCGCCACTGCTGACACTGGCGTCCGTGGAAGGCAGAAACCCCCCTCCCACCGAGGACGAGGCGGCTCCGCTACCCCCGCTGCTGCTCACGGACGCGCCCCCTGAGAGGGTGGGCAGGCCCAGAGGGGCGGACGATGACCCTGCGGCACCCAGGCCCATTCCGGCGGTGAGCGCGCCCCCACTGGCGTTCGCACCCCCTGCGGCGTTGCTGGCGGGCATGCTGTCCGCGTCCTTGCCGTCCATGAGGCTCTGCTCCTTGAGGATGAGCACCTCTGCCGAGAAGGCGACCGTGTCGGCGACCAGGAACCCACTGTCCTGGTCAAAGAGGGAGGTGAGCGTGACAAATTCGCGCCAGCCCCAGTCCTTGGCCGACTTGGAGTAGCGGTTCTGTGACTCCTTGGTCACCGAGCGCTCATCCACCTTCTGGTTCACGACCGACAGGCGGTGGGAGACAAAGCAGCTCCAGTCGGAGGCCGATGCGCTGTGTCGTGGGTCGGTCACCTCCAGGAACATGGACAAGTGGCATGGCGGCTGCGACTGGCCTGTTGGGGGGGGAAGAGGGTTGGGGGGGCGGTACAGGGACGGGGGGAAGGGCGGGGTGGGGGAGAGGAAAGCGGGGTGGAAGGAAGGAGTGCCAGGAACGGGGGGAAGGGGGGGGAGGGGGCAGAAACAGCAAGATTTTGGCGAATGTTGAACAGTTACATTAGGCTAAACAGTTACATTACACTAAACAGTGCAAGAAGCAACGGTGTGTGGCAAACTAGACCACGCCGCGTTGCCGCTGCTTTAGCACGGTGAGGTAGAAGACATGGGCAGCAGGATGGGTGGGTGAGAGAGTTGTGTAGGAAACAGATACCCGCGTGAAGTGTGGGCATGACCGTGTGCATGTTTGTTGCGCCTTCAGGTGGTAGGGTGCAGGTGACGTTGTTGGAAACCCGACACTGCGTGGGTGGTGAGTGGGTGGGTGGGAACACGACACGGGGTTTGCGGGGATGCACCACATCACCGGCGGCGGTGAATCAACAGAGAGAGTGGTGCAATCAGTGAGCCATGGGGCCACCCTCCCATGGCCCCAAGGTCCTACTGGCCACTGACGCGAAGCCAGGTGGACCACGCGCGTGACTCCAGTGCGAAACACCACATGTGTGATGTACTAGTTGTGCTTGGCATAGCTCACAGCCATGCCCAGTGCTGATATTCCACATGCTGAGGCAGGCATCAACGGGGTAGTCAAGTCGAAGGAGTGCCACCATGTCCATGTCAGCACACCATGGTTCCACCCGACGTGGCAAGCGCACCCCGACAAAGGGGGGGGCGGGGGTGGTCTCCCATGAAATGGAGTGTGGAATGCAGTCGGGATTGGCGGCTGGCATGTAGTGAACAGGATCAAATGACAGTCGTGAGCCATACTGGCATTCTAGCGGGCATGCGGGTACGTGAGGCCAACCACTTTTCCCACCCCCCCACATTGGTGGGACAACCCTCAAGGTTGGGTGACCATTGAGGTGGGTGAGCAGGTGGGTGGTGGATCATCCGGGGTTTGATAGAGGGTGCGCGGGCTGCTGGGGGGTGGTCGGGGAATGGGATGGGTCAGTGGGAGGAAGGGGAAGCAAGTCAGCGGGAACGGAACGTGTACATGCGTGGAGTGGGGACCAGGGGCTTTGGGAGCCACAGTAACTAGAAAGGGACTAGGACTAGGACTGGGCCATCAGGACCATAGCAGAGCCACGCGGACGCACGGCTCACACACCTACACAACATATCACCTTATTCCTGTAAACAGCCATATTAGGTCAAGAGCCCCACCGCGCGCCCTAACCTGCTAACAGGATCCACCCATGCCAGATATGCGCGGGAGATTTCACAGAATGGAGAAATATGATTCTGCGACCGAGGGAATGCAAGCGCTGGCGCCGTTCTCATCCCGCCTCAGGGAACACGTAGCAGATGAACCATTTGTTCACATGGCCCATCACCAGCGAGCTAGCACATAGATTTCATGCTGCGCCTCCACACAGCAACTGCATGCACCTCACGCATGCCGGCCCGCCTTGCCCATCGCACATGCCGGCGCCGTGCATGCCCTGTAGGTTGCCTTGCCCACAAGCAGGACAAGCGGAAGCTTCAGTATGATACTGCAACTTCAAGGATGATGCCTAGAGGGAACCATATCTCAACAGGTGGCATGCACTCCCCAAGACGCAAGCATCCTCTAGACACAAAAGCGTACACCCACTCGACCCCTCCATTTCACCTATCTGTCGGAAAGTATCCTTTTAGACATCCTCTTTTGTCCCCCACTATCAACTTTCTCTTTACCACCATCCCCTGTCAGTATCACTTATCACATTCTATCGAAACAATATATTTATTAATTTCACTACCATTCCTACATCGCTCTCCTTACCGCGCGGGTACACGATGAGCCTGCAGTCGCGCCCGCCCACTTGGAAGCGACGGCTCTTGATGCAGAGGCCTGTGATCTTGCGCTTCTTGAGCAGGTCCTTGAGCTTTGTGAAGTGCTCGATGCGCCACAGGAACTTGCCCATGAAGTTGTCCACCTTCTTGTTACCGCCGCCCCCCGTGAGCGCGCGGCTGTTGCTGGCGCCGCCACCCCCCGATGAGCCCAGGCCCCACCCTGCCCCTGCCCCTAGGTTCTTTGAAAAGGTGCTCGACTCCTTGATGATGTGGAAGGAGGCGGAGAAGACGGCGCAGTCGTCGAGCAGATAGCCGCTGTCGGCGCCCATGAAGTCACCCATCTTCATGTAGTCGTTCCAGCCCAGTGACGTGTTGTCCCCGCTCTTGTTGTCGGCCGCGAAGCGGCCGTACGAGTCGCGGTGCATGTGGTCGCGGCCCAGGCGCTGGTTGAGTACCGACATCCGGAACAGGCACCAACAGCTGCGCTCCACCTGGGTGGATTTCTCTGTGTCCTTGCTCTCGAGGCACATGGAGAGGTACTCGACGCCATTGACCGAGGACTGGTACACGCTCAGCCGGAGGTTACATTCACCAGCAGGAAAAACCGGGCTCATGATCTTCTGCGTCTTGATCATCTCCTTGAACAGCGAGAAGTTGAACACCTTCCACGTGAATTTGCCGCTCAGTACCTCCGGCGTGCCGGGGCTGATGCCGCTGCTTGTGGACACGTCGTTGTCCCGTGTGAACGTGACCGACTCGTTCAGCACGAGGATTTCCGCGGTGATCAGCACGGTGTCGTTGACAAGAAAGCCCGAGCGGCTCTCCATGATGGTGCTGGAGGGGGTGAAATCGCACCAGCCATGTGACTTCTTTTTGCTAGAAAAACGGTGCCACGAATCTCGCTGGATGGACTTGCTCTCGTCACGCTGGTTGACGACGCATAAGCGATAGCTAGCAAAGCAGTCCCATTTCGTAGACGAGCCTCGCGGATCAGTAACTTGCAGGTAAATGGAAAGGTAGCCGGGCAATGCTTGGGAGTCCCCTCGCGGGTACACCAGCAGTCTGCAATCATAGCCCCCGACCTCGAAGTAACGGCTCCAAAGTGCGCGAGCCTTGACCTTCGTAAACTGCGCGAGCGTCCATTTACAGTAAGCGGCGTGCTCTCCTCTTTTCTCTACCACGACCGATTCCTGACCTCCGCTGCCTGCCCCCCCATCGCGAGGGTCATCCTGAATCGTCGCGATCTCCATTTGTTCTCGCTATACGAACGAGAGAAAGACAGCGACGACTAACCTGCGTTTGGTTCCTGCGATTCTCGCATTTCTATAGCTGAACACTAATCGAAAAGGCATCCGTTTCTCCTAGCTACAGCCATGACTTGGTCATCATATCTTCCTAGCATATGAGCATGACCAGTCCGCGGGGCAAAGGCACATGGTGAGCGTCCGTGTGTTCGCCCCACCTCCGTTACAGTGTTCGCAACAGCGGGAGCGCCGGCGCTACTGTGGCAGTACCCATCGGCTGGGCACGGGGCTGCGAGAGGCTGCACTTGTTTTCTACATGCAGAACAGATCTTCAGTTGCCCGTCTTGCGCAGTTCCAGACCGTGCACATATTTTTCTGGTTATCGCACCGTGCGCTGAAAGGTCCAGGAATGCGCTGGGTTCTGGCGGGGAGGACCGTGCTTCTCGCGCCCGGCAGTAGGTAGGTACTTGCGCACTTGCCATGCTAACAACGCATGCTGTAAACTGTCAACAGCGAACACGTGGCAGATATGGGGACGGACCATCAACAGGGTTATTCAGTCAGCACAGTAAGAGTCTTACCGGTAAGTACAGCGCACCAGCTCACCTGCGCATACAGTATGTATATCTAGCGCGCACGTTCCCAGGCGGAACGTCCGCTGCACAATAATGGTGGTGTTTGCCTTGCGACGATGCGCGATGAAACATGCCCGCGAAATTAAGAACGAAATCACATAGCTGAGGGCCGAAAACCTTTGTAACGTTGAATTGCAGAAAGAGAGGTCTGACACGCCTATTCGCCGCGACGAGCATCATCAGGGTTGCAGTGCATCGACGAACAGGGGTAGATTTATAAGAAGCCGAAATAATTGCAACGTTTCTTATGGTGGCACATATAATCGTGCCCGTGATGTCTGGCGTGACAGGATTTGCTTTGGTAACTGTCCGTTGATGATGTCTACATAGCGTTGCTGATCCAGGCCTGGCACGGGGGAAATTGTCGCGACCTTACGGTAGCGGTAGCTGCAGTTCCCTCGAATTCCTGTCGCTTCACAGCTGAATCCCGAATTCGTGGTCTCTGGCTGGTTTATGTTTCACCTGCGGCCGCATTCTGGATAGCTCCAGTAGGTTGCAAGCTTGGGGGGTGAGAAATGACAATTTGGTGACTGCGGGACATTCCTTATTGCCAAGCTCGCGTCGCGACAGCTGCGTCGTGACAGGACCGGAGTTTCTTCGCTTGGATTTATTGTCAATCGAAAACTCCCACTTTAATCTAGAAGCAGTCATGCCGTCACTTGTCAAAGGCATCGACGACGAAATAATTTGGGGAGCACTAGCTCTGGGCACCCCGGTCCTTCTGATGACGTGCCGGGTCATTCCGAGGGTGTAAGTCTCCCACTCGCAATTGGTTGGTCCCACGCTCTACATTGCTGCGGCGCGCCCAGTCTGGTTGGCAGTTCCACGCCAGTTGCTGGTTCTGTGGTGATACAATGACCATGATCTCCCGCAGTTGCCTTTAGCTCATGCGTGCCCATCCCCCTTCGTCTCACATGCACATGTCCCTTGTTCGGATAACCCGCATCCCCTCATTTAATTTTCCTGGGCACGGCGGCGTCCCTAACACCGATCACCTGTGCATTGCCACGTGGCAGCCTCCTGCGTGAACTACCCACGGGCATCGCCAATTCGTACGCGTTGCTAGCAGACAACTCGGCTGCCCTCGCGCGTCGCATGGTGCCGTCCTGGGGCCCAGCGCGCCCGATGCCTTCTGTGCCTGGGCATGGGGCCAACCAGGCAGACACAACGAGGTCACCAGGCCGAAATGCCTCCACTTCCGATGCCTCATCAGGCAAGTTGAATGGCTTTACATTTTCGGGTGGCGGCAGTGCTCCCTTTGGAGGTATTGGCGATATTATAGCATATTGGTGATGGGGTTTGGGGAGGGACCTGGTGGTTGGATTACCCAGATGGCACGCTCTCCATGCAACTTGGCACGTGTAGAGGCTGGTGACCCTTGTACGACGCGCATGCCCTGACGCGCAACCATCTGGCCAGGCGCACCGTGCAAGGAGCCATGCACGAAGACACTCAGGATCCATGCAATGAGGCATACTAGTAGAAAGCTGAGACCACTGATGATGACGATAGAGAGAGAGTGGAGACCAGGCGCACCGTGCAAGGAGCCATGCACGAAGACACTCAGGATCCATGCAATGAGGCATACTAGTAGAAAGCTGAGACCACTGATGATGACGATAGAGAGAGAGTGGAGACCAGGCGCACCGTGCAAGGAGCCATGCACGAAGACACTCAGGATCCATGCAATGAGGCATACTAGTAGAAAGCTGAGACCACTGATGATGACGATAGAGAGAGAGTGGAGACCACTGCTGATGACAATATACATTGGGGTTTGGGGAGGGACTTGGCAGTTTCGCTTCCCGCAGTGTCATGTTCCATGTGGCCAGCACGTCCGTGCATAGCTTCGGTGGTTCCTGTGTATGGCCACGCAACCGCGACCCCCACACACAACAGCTACCCGCAGAGACGTATCTTCCTGTGGGTTGTTGCTGTGTGTGGCCACGCAACCGCGACCCACACACACAACAGCTACCCACACACACAACAGCTACCCGCAGAGACGTATCTTCCTGTGGGCTGTTGCTGTGTATGGCAACGCAACCGCGACCCGCACACACAACAGCTACCCACACACACAACAGCTACCCGCAGAGACGTATCTTCCTGTGGGTTGTTCCTGTGTATGGCCACGCAACCGCGACCCACACACACAACAGCTACCCACACACACAACAGCTACCCGCAGAGACGTATCTTCCTGTGGGTTGTTCCTGTGTGTGGCCACGCAACCGCGACCCACACACACAACAGCGACCCACACACACAACAGCTACCCGCAGAGACGTATCTTCCTGTGGGTTGTTCCTGTGTGTGGCCACGCAACCGCGACCCACACACACATCAGCTGCCTACGGAGACATGCTGGCATACGTCCCCACTGCAGACACAGGCAATGGATCTCTTTGACTGATGTAGTTTTGCCGGAGCATGGGTTTGTAATGAGTTCGGCACTGACATCTGCTGCGTACATCCCTGCTGCGTACATCCCTGCTGCGTGCCATCAGGTCGCGCGGGGGGCAGCTCGGCACCCTTGCCCCCCCGGGAGGAGGACAAGTGTGCCGTATGCTGGGAGCCATACAACAGCCCTTGCTGCACCAGCTGCGGACACTGGTTCTGCGGTAAGCCCTGCTGCATGCCGCCACGATGGTTCTGAAATGAGGCCTGCCTAGTCTTACTGTATACCATTACAAAACATCGTTGAACGTCACTCTCTATTTTGTGTTTGTTGCAGGCTGTCATGTTGACCTCTTTTCGTCCCCTCTTGTCATCTTCTCCATTCCCATGACCACCATGTTTCTTCTATTCGGAAGGCGTAAGTGACGACAGTATAAATTGGTCATGATCGAAAGTATCAGTTGTTAGTGACAAATGTATAAGTTGTTTGTGGCGAATCGGTGGATAGCTGCGGTTGCCTGGCCAGGAAGGTGTAAGGACGACGGGATTTTTCTATGACTTGAACTGATAATGAGGCTTCCCTTGGCTAGGGGGCCCCCCGTATGGACTAGAAATCCAGGTAAGGGCCAAGCACTAGCATGTGGCGGAGAGTTGTATGGATATGTAGTGAGTGGATCGAGTGTATGGAAGTTTGGGTATTTTTATTTTGGAAGTTTTGGGCAAGGTCACTTCCAATGATGCCTTGTGATTCGCCAACAGATCCGACCAGCTCTGATCAGTGAACGTATTTTTTAGTTGTATTCGATATTTTCCCTCGTGTTCAACCGGTGGAGTTGTGAACAGCCGGCCTGCCCCTGCCTCGAGCTAGTCTTTTGTGTGGTACGACCACGTCCGGAACGTAGCTGCCCTTTCCCATGCAAGGGTTACTGAGCAAGGTGATGTGAGTTGGGTACACTCATGCACAAAGGTAGTCGCGAAGATCGTCACCCATGGGTGTGTAGACTTCTGCTGCGTCGGTCATCAACTATGTGCCAGTGTGTGAGGGCAAGCATACCCAATGCCCATGCACCTGCACACCCACACCCACATGCACGTCCGCAGCCGCATGCACATGAACTCATGCACTGAGTTAGTACCCCTCACTGGCCAAGTGGGCGGATTTTTCAAGCATCATTGCTCCTCCCCTGGTCCCATGCTTTTCGCCCGTTGACCATTGAACATCACACCGCCCTCCCTTCCCACCGCCTGCCCGGCTCCCCCCCCCCTCGTGCCACCTGGTGCAGGCGCCTGCATCCTGCGTGTGTGGCAGTACCGCGCCGCCGCCATCTGCATGCCCGTCATCTGCCCCATTTGCCGCCGGGCCGTCACGCAGTTGACTCTCGCACCTGTGCGCGAGAGGGCGCAGAGGCGGCGGCGGCGACAGGACGCCACGACCATGGCAAGCCCGACCCATGCGTCATCCCATGCTGGGCCCCACGCATCCTCACCTGTGGATGGTCCACAGGAGGGGGAGGGCGAGTGGGTGGATGGGGCGGTGACGGATGATGGAGAGAATTGGTCACCGCCTGCCTCACCGAGACATGTGGCGGGTGCCAGTGGGAGTGCTAATGGCGGGGTGGCTGTTATCCTTTGGAGGCTCTTGGGATGGGTGACGGGTCAGCGTGCTGCGAGCCAAGGGCAAGGGCAGCATGGCGGTCGCGGCAGCCCCTTAGCGGATAGCATAGCGGAGTACAACCGGATCTTTGAGAACGCGCAAGTAGGGCGGGGCGGCCGCGGCAGCTTCACGCCGCGGCAACTGCTGGCGGCCGTCCCACGCATGATGCGGCTGCTGCTCACGACGCGCCACCTGGCGCAGCTGCTGGTGCACAGCTCCCACTTCCTTATGGTGCTCTCCGCGCTGCTCTACGTGGTCTCCCCGCTGGACCTGATCAGTGAAGGTGAGGGGTGGGAGCCAAAGCCTGATCAGTGAAGGTGAGGGGTGGGAGCCAAGACCAAGGGGGGGATGGGTGCCTGGTTTTGGAAGGTGGCGAATGGGTGCTTGGCTTTGGAAGGTGGGGCGTGGGTGCTTGGCTTTGGAAGGGGGAGGGAAAGGGTGCTTGGCTTTGGAAGGTGGCGGATGGGTGCTTGGTTTTGGAAGATGGGGGGTGGGTGTTTGTGCATTCGCATGGGACCGGCATGGGCGGGTTGCTCATGCATGTGCGGGTGATGGGTGGGTTGGGGCTGCCGGTTTGGCAGGGGGGATTGGGGGGGGCGGGGGGGTTCTGGCGGCCGGGTTGAGGCTGGGGGATGGGGGGGGGGGGGGGCGTGTTAGTGGATAGGAGGTGGGATGAGCTGAGGGATGGGGGGTGGGATGGGGTGAGCGGGGGTCATGTGTGGGGGCTCTGGAACATGAATGCATGATGGCAGCATTGTTTGCCCGGCTTTTTTCTTCTTTTTTATTCCACGAGAAGGCATTGGGTTTATGCCACAGTTTGTCTAGCTGAATGACGAGAATTCCTGATGACATTGTTGGCGGCGATGGCCGATGACACTACCATGTCGTCCTGGCACGAAACAACAGCGTGCAAACTCGCCGTCCTATGGTGCATGCATTGGAGCGTTTTGCCTTTATATTTGCTGGTACGGTTTCGATCATGGTTGTGTGGTCTAAAGGCCTCGGGGAGCCTGTGTGCGCTTACTGGCGTCGAGAGGGGCGCCTCAGTTCTCTAGGAATTCTAGCATGATTTTTCCTGGTGGATCTCACAGGTTACATACAGCAGCCCCATGACTGCTTGTTGCTGTCCAGATGGTGTCTCCTCGATCTATCAAGGAGACAACCAGCGCAGGCCAGAAATCGGGAGAATCCGGACCATGGTAGCTAGAGCCTGCCGTTATCTTGTCCGCGTGTGCGAGTCGTTCAGGATGATGAAGATGAATGGTGATGGAAATGTGTATCCTTGTGCATTGAAATTATGGCTGGCGTACATGTAAAGCGACTAGATGACCTAGACGGTGGGGCTGGAAACAGCTTGCTTGATCAGGGCGTGTGTTTCGAGCCTAACTGGCCGGGAGTGTCTAGTGGTGAGCACCATTGCTGCGATCGCTCTCTCACCATTTACGAGGAAATACCCGCAAATGGAAAACCACTGAAAAGGTCTAGCTAGTCAGTCATCACGTTAGCCATGCCATGATTCCAAACGTCCAAGAACTGCACACGGTGCAAAGGCAAAAAGCCGGAGGACAGCATTTTCAAATGTGCGGTGTCTCCTCGATCTATGACCTCAGCGCTGTGTTCCCTGGTGCAGCCCCTGCCTTTCAAGGAAAACCAACAACAACCATGTATAAAACTCGTGCATGTGTGCTTGCAGGCCTCACGGGTATTATCGGCATCATCGATGACCTGCTGCTGGTCCTGGTGCTATTTATATACCTGCGCGCTCTCTACCAGACATCTGTGGGTGCACTGAGGGGCCGGCCACCAGTGGTCAATTATTACCAGGATTAAGCAAGGTTACTGACCGTCACGGGGCAATCAAGCATTCAAAGTCATCTTATGTCTCTACACAGTGGTAACCGGTACTCATCATGCAGCCGGTTTTCATCATGCCATGCCCGTTACTTGTTACCTCACTTAGTATTTTCCATAACCTTTGATCCGTGCCTCTAAGTATGTATAATGCACAGAAGCGTGCACCTCTGTTGGGAGAGTCACGGGGTACCAACTTTTTGAGCAGGTTCATGTCATCCCTGTTGCACAGCGAGAAGGGGGCAGGGGATCCACCCCTTCTCTCTTTGTTTTGAAAGGCAGGCACTTGTCAATTAAGGATGCCACCGTTGTTGAGACAACTATTACTGGACGCATGGCGGTCCAACATCGTGTGAGGACTAAAGCTGGTGCAGTTGTCTGAGAGGAAAGGCGGGAAGATCGTGAAACAGCGCAGGGCTGCCTGTGCGTAGGAAGACCTGCATGGAGGGAGAAGAAAAAGTGATCAGATATTTAATGTCTGAAGTAAACTTTTCTTTACCTTGACCACAACGTCTAATGGGTGAATCAATATCGAATCGATCCGCATACACTACATGTCAGCTGACCTTTGGCGATCTTATTTAATCTTGCTCGCACCAGTCATGCAGGTATAGATCGACGTACTGCCCTTGGTCTGGCCTTCCCCAGCGGCTTGGCCAGCCAGGGCGGCGCCGCATATCCTGACCTGGCGCGGCGGCTGGCCCCATGCAAGGACATATTCCCAGAAAGGTCGCGTTGGTAATTAATCAATTAATTAATTAGACTCGTGCTCCCGTTGGGGAGTCGCGGAGCACCGAAGTGCTTTTAATCCCTGTGTGTGCACAACAGGAGAAAGGGCAGAGACCCCCAGTCTCCTTCATGCCAAAGGCATGCCACAGCTGCATTTGGGCACGTTAGCTAAACGGACACGCTAACGATCCGGCAATCTGTGGGTGCAATAAGACCCATGTGAGCATGGCATAACATGGAGTGTGGGCGAGTAAACGGATCATAGCCAAGACGTAGCATGGCTGTAGAACAAGGACTAAGCTAAGGCTACATGGCTGGTTGTGTACCGTGCGTTAGCGGTGCACATGACTAGGTATATGTTGGCACGGCTCTTTGGGACATCCTCACGGAGGCTCTTTAGGCCATCCTAGCTCTACATCGGGTACCACCAGCGTTTATTGCTGCCTCGGGGTTAATGCTCCGTGACTAGCAGAGGAGCACGAGTCTAATTAATTCATTCATTATTGCTGCCATTTGTCGACTGTATGAGGGCTCACATGTACAGGCAGTGGTACGGACTGCGGAAGGCACCACCCCACCATTCCCCGTTCACCACGGGGTGTGGCAAGGTTGTGTCCTGTCCCCATACCTGTTCATTATTGTCGTGGATCACGTCATGCGCCGGGCACGTGCGCGCTTTACTGCTCTTAACCCATGGGTTCGAGCCAGGCTTGGACATCCTTAACGAGAAAGAGCACGGCGGGGTTAAACCTGGCTACCGCCTGGCCGACCTGATGTATGCGGATGACACCACCCTCATCGCGCACCCCGAGCACATTTAGACCTGGCTGGACTGTCTGGGCCTGCATGGAGGCGTGGGCGGTGGGGCCGGTTGGAGATTAATTAGTGTCAAAACTGAGGCGATGGTGATTGGGGCCTCCAGTACACCGCCGCTGCCGCGCCTGCTCGACGGGACGGCGGTCCCGTTCCACGATCGCTTCAAACTGTTGGGGAGCTGGCTCCCTGACACCGCCGACAATGTGGACATCCGCATCGGCCTGGCTTGGGCTAGGCTCCGTTCGCTCAACACCTACTGGCGCTCCAAGGGCCTAGCTGGGCGAGCACCGCAAGCGCATGCTCTTCAAGGTCCTCGTCCTCACGGTGCTCATGGATGGCGCCGAGGCGTGGACACTCACACCCACACTGGCAGCTAAGCTAGACGGCACAGTTTACAGGATGCTCCGACAGGTCCTGAACGTAGGGAACCTTTTCCAAGCGCCCGTCATTAGAGTCTTTGTATCAGGGCATGCCTCGTATTTCGGACGGGATTAGACAGCGTAGGATAGCATTTGTAGGACACCTTGCTCGCACCAGCCAGGTCGACACCGCCCTTGGTCTGGCCGCCCCCCAGCGGCTTGGCCAGCCAGGGCGGCATATTCTGACCTGGCCTGGCCCCAAGGGCATTCCGATCCCAAAAGGGTAGGGAAACATGTCACGAACTACACCCAGATGTTGCTGGATGACCTACTGGTCCCAGCCCAGTTTGAATACCGCATCCACTCTCTCTCCCTTCTTTGGACTGCCATGCAGAACAAGACGCGGTGGAAGAAGATTGTCAAGGCTCACACGCCCAACCCTGTGGGCAAGCCACGTCCCCCCAAGACTGAGGAGGAGGCATTTTGATGAGTAGGGTAGTTAGGATTTTTCTAGACTAAACAGGCACTAAACGCAAATGGTTTTCACCTTTGCGGCGTGCCAAATCAGAAAATCAGAAGATAGATTAGCGTTAGGATAGTCAGATTACACGGCTCTCTCCACTCCTCCATCCATCAAGGAATATGTGCTACATGGTCTCCCAACGGATCGAGGCATTTTATAATTTAATTTAATTTTTAATTTAATTATTGCATGTGCTGTGCGGCTCCCTAAGGCATGGGACTAATTTAATAGTAGTACGTATTATTGCTTTAACAATAGCTGTTAGTTGAGGGGACTTAATTTCAAGTATTCAACTGTATTGTTCAGCATGTATGTGCCTGGCAGCAAAACCAGGACACTGCTGAGCACTTCCGTCGACACAAGGCCATGGGCAAGTGAGGATTCCTGTTAGTCCCAAAGCATCTCGTGCAGCCAACAAATCTGACAAAAACAGACCACCCCTGGAGCCTAGGAAGTGATAACCCTGGTCGCTGATCGGTGTGAAGCTGACGGAAACAGGCATTGACTTGAAGACATGCCAGTCTAGTTGTTTCCCAAAAGTTCGTCCAATCCCCTCAGCTCCAGCCACGTGGCTTCCTTGCCGTCCTTGCCAACTTGTCTCTTGACGTCATACACGTCAGCACCGCTCACCAGCTGCCCATCGATGACAACGCAACTCATCAGCACCAGTTCCCCTTTGTCTGGGTTGTACGGTGCCTCCACTCCCACCATGTCCACTAGACCATCATCGCCCAAGCCACCACGGGCATCCGCTACGTCGTCAGGCTCCACCATGCCATCCACAGGCTCCGTGGCACCTAGCTTGCTCGCCCCGGGCGCCGCCGGCTCCCTGGCAGGGACGGGGGCTTGCCCATCACCGCCGGCCGATGGTAAAGGCTTGAGCAGGCCCAGCAGCCGTGGCAGGTCGACGCGGGAGCCGTTGAGGATGTCCTGCAGCTCCTCGATGGTGAGGTACTCCCCTTGTGATTGGCCCTGGTCAAGGCCAATGAGAGGGTGCAGTGGAACCGCCAGTTAGTAAATACTTGAGTGCCATGCACGAAGGCATATCACGGAGTACTGTACCTGACTCATTATAACGAAAACGTAAAAAAAAGCGTCTGTATCATGTTGGGGAACGGAAGAGTGCCCAAGGACTTGTGCACAACGCATGTGTCAGGTTTGTGGCTTAAGGCGAGTGGTTGGAGTGGTTTCATTTGATACCGGTTCGGGAGGCAGGACCTGAGCAGTTGCATGGGCAAGGCTCCCTTCCCTACTGGTCGGCCCACTCCTCACTTGTCTAACTAGGCAGGCTCGGAGGCAGGATCAGCGCCACCGCAACCAGCAAGGCAGTCACAGCGGAGAGATTGTGTGAAGGATCGGTCTGAAGGATGGCAGTTGGTGGTGCAGGTGTCATGCTATCTATGTGATACTGTAGTACGTTTCAATACAAAATTACTATACATTATTTACCTGCACGATAGTGCCTTCCGGGATCTCTTTTCTCTGAATGGCCCAGGCTGGGATGTAGAATATGGACCAGGAGAGGCACTGCGCGAAAGCAAGAGAGGGTGCAAACAAAAAGAGAACGAATCCGAGCATGCAACGCAGCACGCTATCAGGCAATATGGTTACATAAAACCCGGCCAACCTAGCAACGACAAAGGCCAAGCGTGCACGTCTAGAACTAGTGCCGGACGTCAGAATGCAGGGTTCGAACGCAAACCTCTGTATTCGCCGCCATGTTACTCGTGTCTTCGGTTAGCCCACCGAAACCCTTTCCGATGGTAGTTGTCTCCAGTGTCTCCTTCATAAAGACAAAACCCCTGCCCTCCCTGGACAGGCCCTCGGACGCCGTCCCGACAATCTTAGCCACCCGGTCTGGGTCTTGGCAAGTGGAATCCATGGCGTCTTCCCACCTCATCATTAACGACTGGAACCCGCGGCGGCGCTGATCCCGCTTCGACGCTTTTGGCTTGCTCTTGCCTTTTCCACCCTTTCCTTTCGCTGCCGCTACAACCGTGAGACTGCCGCACTTTTTCGCTCTCCCCGGCAAACAGGCGGGCAATTCAGGGCCGCTGCTTTTTAAGCGGATACCATCAGTCCATGAGCTCAAACTGGTGAGCCACGGAGTGGACACGGCGGCAAAATGTGGATGTGTACCCGCCGGGCTTAGGTACCTTTGCAGTAATGCCATTATATGGCGAACACCCAGCAACTGCAATCGATCCTAAATCGATCCCCAGCAGAAAGACACAACAGGACGATGTCAGTTATTTCTAGAGGCAGCGGAAGTAATTTTTTTCCTCCCCGACATTTATATAGGGAATGAACGTGCGAGGTGTTTCGTCGTTGTGCCCGTTGCCCCCTCCACAAATCTACTTAAGTAAAATCTTACGGGTAGTGGCCGACGTTCCACTGGCTTGTGTGCCATCCCTGATGCTGCCGCCTGCCGGACACGGGTCTACCGTGCGCGCACAATGTCCGTTCTTACTGCTGCCATCTGCAACAAGCATGCAACAGCAGGCAGCACAGCAGTCTACAGCAGTGGCTGCAGGACTGTCAGCCACAGCAAGCAGCTTGCACCGTGCACGAAGCACGCAGCAGCTCACGCAGCGGCGGCAACACAAACCGGGTGCGCGCGCCAGTACATAGGTACATACTTATGACCGGGGAGCAGGCCATTTACCGGTATTCACGAATCACGCGGCACTCGGCAGGCCACCGAAGTGCAAAACAATCGAATATCCATTATCCGCGATAAACTGCATACCAAATTCGAAACTAACATTATAAGCAGTACCCAGTCACCTGGGAAAGGGCAAACGCAGGTTCTTGACACTTCGCTGAGCTTGTCATCCGACAATGGCTACCTCCGTGTATTTGTATATCCCAAATTTGATTGGTATGTACATGCATTTGTGAACAAAGAGCCTTTGGCCAATTTAGTATAGCAGTGCCTAACGTGCCAAACAGTTTTCCTGTGCATGAAATGAGCTGTCCAAATTGCGAAGTGTACTGGCTGTAATCAGATGCATCTTTGCTTACCTATGTTGGCTACGTGCCCCACAGGTTATTTCCGCATTATCCTGTTATTCGTTGCGTTCGGCGTCGCCTTCGACAGGCCAGAGTGGTTCCTTATCTGCTATTTCCTCAGGTAACTATGTAACTGCTTCGCTCAATTGCGCGACTTCCTCTGTTTCCGATTACCCTCCTGAAACAGCTTTAAATCTTGCCTTGAATGCATGGCATTTATTATAAGGCCTTCAGTCCGTGTCGGCTACGGGCGGCAAGCGGGTGAAAACGAGGGTTAAGGAATTCACGAGGGAAAGGAAAACGGCAGGCAGCCACGAGAGTATTGCCTGTCCTGCATGCCTTTCTTCCGTTTAAAATAGCCGAGGGTATCTACGGTATGACCGGGCATACACAGAGCGTAGTCGACGTAGTCCCAGGACTGCATTCAATATGTATGCTTGGCTTGGGGAAGTGGGGAACACAAACAGGCTGGCAATTAGCTTGGTTTGCGTGCGAGGCTGACTGTGCAGTACGCCGCAAGGGGCGAATGGGCAACTCGCTGGCAGATTCTAGCCAACTGAGTTCTTGGCTGCTTGGGGACCGCCCGTTGCAATCCTTCCATACTAGTGGCCCGCAGTGGCCTTCTGTCCTGCATGCCTCCATGCTTGTGTGCCCTCATGCCTGCCCCAGTGTGGTTTAGCCCTTAGAAAGGTATACCTCCTTGGGCAGCTCGCTGCTGCCAACGACTAGCAGGGAATTAGAATTTATCAGCCATGAACAAGAATCCATTTCATTGCAGCACACATACAAGGCAATGTACTAGCTCCCATGATGCATGGATGCAAGATAGCTATCAACATAGCGTAAAGCGGCCAATATCTTATCATGGACCATTGTACCATGTTTGCTTTGTGTTTGCTTTGCCCTCTGCCCTTGCCCCTTCACCCCTTGCCCACCGCTTCCCGCGGCGGTGCCCCCCTGGGTCACGCTTATGTCCCAACTGGCCCGTTGTGGGTGCAGCTTTGCATGCGATGAGCTTGATGGCCGGTTCGCGCGCATGTTCAACCAGAGTATGTGACCCTGACGCTTAACTAATTAATTAATGTGACTCTGATGCTGCCCTTTCTGGCTGTTAAGTTGCTGTTAGATTATAATTTCACCGCCTTGAACATGATGCTGATGCTTCCATCGCGGTGCCCTTTCTGGCACCTGATCCGCCATCTTTACCTTCCACTTTCCAGCACCACCACCTCTGCAACATTTATTTACATGGGGTAATTCCCGTGCACTGCCGGTTGCTCTGTCCCCTCGACCATAGGACCTTCTCCACCACCGCCACCACCACCACCACCACCACCACCACCACCACCACCACCACCACCACCACCACCACCACCACCACCACCACCACCACCACCACCACCACCACCACCACCACCACCACCGCCACCGCCACCGCCACCGCCACCGCCACCGCCACCGCCACCGCCACCGCCACCGCCACCGCCACCGCCACCGCCACCGCCACCGCCACCGCCACCGCCACCGCCA
Source organism: Mesostigma viride (assembly GCA_009746045.1). Taxonomy (NCBI): domain Eukaryota; kingdom Viridiplantae; phylum Streptophyta; class Mesostigmatophyceae; order Mesostigmatales; family Mesostigmataceae; genus Mesostigma; species Mesostigma viride. The sequence continues at coordinate 491,758 of RPFO01000645.1, forward strand.
CCGCCACCGCCACCGCCACCGCCACCGCCACCGCCCCCGCCCCGCCGCGCCGCCGCCGCCGCCGCCGCCGCCGCCGCCGCCGCCGCCGCCGCCGCCGCCGCCGCCGCCGCCGCCGCCGCCGCCGCCGCCGCCGCCCGCCGCCGCCGCCGCCGCCGCCGCCGCCGCCGCCGCCGCCGCCGCCGCCGCCGCCGCCGCCGCCGCCGCCGCCGCCGCCGCCGCCGCCGCCGCCGCCGCCGCCACCGCCACCGCCACCGCCACCGCCACCGCCACCGCCACCGCCACCGCCACCGCCACCGCCACCGCCACCGCCACCGCCACCGCCACCGCCACCGCCACCGCCACCACCACCGCCACCACCACCACCACCACCACCACCACCACCACCACCACCACCACCACCACCACACCGCCGCCGCCGCCGCAGCCGCAGCCGCAGCCGCCGCCGCCGCCGCCGCCACCGCTGCCGCTGCCGCTGCCGCCGCCGCCGCCACCGCCACCGCCCCCCCCCCCCCACCCCACACACCACCGCCAGCAGCAGCAGCAGCACCACCACCACCACCACCACCATTACCACCACCACCGCCACAAGGAATGGCTCACAGACATCCTTTCTGAATCTATCGGTGGAGGAGATATGCTGTCGGTATGCTTTGCTTTCCCTCCTCGCCCTACGCGTGCCCTCTATGCATGGTTCGCCTACCCCTTTGCTGTGCAGCGAGGACTCGTTTGATGTCCCCTGCCAGCCTGGCGGCCTCTCCCTGCCCTGCCTCCTATTTGACCAGAGACACTTGCCATTCCCCATCCCTCTCCATGCACATGTTTTTTTATTGCTTTTCTTACCCCTTACCATGCCTGACACTCTCACCACTTCCCACCCCTTGCCATGCCCGACATGCTTGCCACCCCCCCTCCCATGCATGTGTTATTATGTACGTATGTTCCCCACGCCATGCCCGCTACGTGCATCTTCCAGCGTCGGCGTTTGGCGCCGTCCTCGACATGGTCACGGACAGGTGAGGGATGGACTTAATCATTTTAGACAGTCTCATGGACATGTTAGAGATTTGCTTAATCATTAAAGTGTGGTCACAGACTGGAGAGGGATTTCCTCAATCAATGGGAATCAAGTCACGGGCAGGTGAGGGGATATGAATGGATGACCAAGGTCCCGGGCAGGTGAGGGCATGTGAATAGATGACTAATGTAATGGACAGATGAGGAGACTGAATTTAGTGATTAACAAATGAACATTTTTGTCCGATACTACTATACGATTGCATCCACTAGCCTGGAAATTACATCCTAGTATCCAAATATCCCTCTCTCTTGCTTGGACTGCTATGCAGGACAAGAAGAGGTGGAAGACGATAGTCCAGGCTCACACGCCGGCCCCTGTGGGCAAGCCCCCTCCCCCCAGGAGGAAGGGGCGGTTTGCTGAGTAGAGTAGTTAGGGTTTTCTAGATTAGCTTAGAGTTAGCTTAGTTCGGTTTTCGCGGCTTCGCCCACCTCCATCCATCCAGCAAGGGAATACGTGCTACAGGATCTCCCAATGGAGTCATGTTATAATTTCATTTTAATTTAATCCAAATATGGTACGCGTGTGTCTTGGTCATGTGTGCCAACGAAACCCGATGTTTCAGCATCACGCCTGCGGCCTGCCAGATGCGCGCCTGGTTGTTGCTGTCTGGGACACGAGTGTTGAGGCATTGCCAGCATGACTAGCTTGCAAAACCATTAGGTAGCGAGCTGTTGTCTACGTTTCCCTGCCCCTGTAAATGGCAGCATTGGGACTACCAGGCGGTTTCTTGCTGGCCGCAGCGGTGGCGAGCAATGACTCGTGCTTGCAGCTACTCGGCACGCAAGCATGCTGGCACTCCCAGCTTGTTTCCTGCACATGACGTCCTCCAACTGGCGCAGCTTCTTGAGACTTGGTTGCGACACAGATGGCGCGGCTCGCCGGTCCCATCCCTCATGTTTCAGAGATGGCAGCTGTTACGTTGGTAGCACTTGTGCGTATTCCTGCCAGGGCCAAACTTGTGCTTTGTGGACAGCACACCACGGCTGGTCGGGCATGGGATGGCAGGCACGGCTGGTCGGGCATGGGATGGCAGGCATGGCTGGTCGGGCCTGGGATGGCAGGCATGGCTGGTCAAGCATGGGATGGCAGGCATGGCTGGTCGGGCATGGGATGGCAGGCACGGCTGGTCAAGCATGGGATGGCAGGCATCGCTGGTCGGGCATGGGATGGCAGGCACGGCTGGTCAAGCATGGGATGGCAGGAACGGCTGGTCAGGCATGGGATGGCAGGCATGGCTGGTCGGGCATGGGATGGCAGGCATGGCTGGTCGGGCATGGGATGGCAGGCATGGCTGGTCAGGCATGGGATGGCAGGCATGGCTGGTCGGGCATGGGATGGCAGGCATGGCTGGTCGGGCATGGGATGGCAGGCATGGGGAAGGCTTTGCAAGGGCGACCCCTTGTTGCCAGGGGTCGGGTCCCATAGTTGCAGCAGCCTGGCGGGCCATCAAGGCATGCCACCGATGCACGTTGTTTTCCTACAACCGGTGTCACCCTGTCCGAATGCCGTGTGTTTTCTGGCCATCGCATCGCTCTGTTTGCCTTGAGGGTGACAAGGCGGCAGTATGGCTACTGTCAGCATGCTCCTACTGCCATTCACAGATCAGTGCAGCAGTGCTGCCATAGGTAGCACTCTTTTGGGGACATGTCTGGCAGCCCCAGTGGGCCCGGTGGCCGCTTCATAGTATGAGCCGCCTGCATTTGGACAGGGCTTGTGTGCCCGCGTTCTTGTTCTGAAGGAGTTTGCGTGAAGGTATGGAGAGCTTTCATGACCCATCCTGCGTGTTCATAAACAGCGTCAGCGCCAACTTTGTGCCAGCGTCGTGTGTGGCTCCCGCGCGTGCCACTCATGGCTATCCCCCCAAGTGGAGAGCATCCCACCTTCATGAGATGCTTGTTCTGGCCCACTGGACAGCCCGCATGACCCGCTGACGCCATGCTGACAACACGTCTCCCACGGTGCCCGCTGCGTTCTCTTTCTCTCCTTTCTCTGCCCTCCCCCCCCTCCCAACCCTCCCACCCCCCACCGTGATATTGCATGCGGCCTGCCCACCCACGCCACTCTCGCTCGCCCTGCCGCCCACGCCAGGCTAGCCACCACCGCGCTGCTGGTGCTTCTGTCTCAGTTCTACCGGTGAGCGCTCCTCGTCCCTCCGTGGGGTGGGGTGTGTGGGCGCTTGTTTCCCAGGCATCATGGGCGCAGTTTACGTGTTTTTGATGATGGACACGTGGACGGCAGATGGAAGGATTAGCAGTGGGCGGCTGTGGGGCAGCAGGCAGCTGGGGTGTAAAGATGCCATCAACGGACCGGGTTTTCTATGCGAGCGCAAGCTTGAGAATAGTGAAGTTGAGGTTGGGCCAGAGAAATGCTGAGCTGGCAGTGGGCGGATGGTTGGTACGAACGATATGGCGGCTGCATGGCTATGGGTAAAACGTTTGCCATGTTCTTGGTGCATGGTGATTGGCCAGCAGCATCTGCAGCATGGAGAGCTGTTGGCGAGAATTGGCCTGACCAGGGGCAGGGGCAGTTTCAGTTTTGCTCTCACATACCTTTTCTAAATATATCCCGAGCCCCCAGTGTCCTACCAGTACCTGGTTGCTGTGTGTTCGGCACCAACTTTGATGGGCCACGCCACTCACACAGCTTTTGTTCAGCAGCTGGACAAGAATCAGTTGATTTGGGGGACAGCGGGTTGACATCTAGGTCCTTGCTGTGCATATACTAGCAGACAGGTAGGTCTTTCCTGTGTCCTTGCTATGCTTGGTGCATCACATACACAAGAATCAGTGGATTTGGGGGACAGCGGGTTGACATCTAGGTCCTTGCTGTGCATATACTAGCAGACAGGTAGGTCTTTCCTGTGTCCTTGCTATGCTTGGTGCATCACACACACACACACACACACACACACACACACACACACACACACACACACACACACACACACACACACACACACACACACACACAAGAATCGGCTTTTGCTTCCTGGCAGGCCCCAACGGCAGTTTCTTGGACGATGTGAGACCTATCAACCACCCTGAAATGGCATACTACTTTACTACAGCAGTATTAAACAGCAGCTAGCGTCTGACCTGTTCTCTGTCCACTCATGTACCTTTCCCGTTCGTCCCACTGCCTCCCCCCCCCCACACAGGCACTACTTCCACCTATACCTGGGCCTTGTGGCACTCGACATCGGCAGCCACTGGCTGCAGATGCACAGGTGAGGGCTCCCAGTCCATGTGGGCGGGTCCCTTGCCCTTGTGTCGCCCCCCGTAAATGCTGGCCCTGACCCTCGTGTGCACGCTCGGTGGCGGCTACCTTGTGGGTCTATCGCCAGCCTCTCATTACCTTGTGCTGGGTCATTGCAGGATGTAACTGCGCAGAATGTTTTTTCCGTTAAGGCTGTGTTCCCCATTGCCACGTGTTCTGCATGTCAGTTGGCATGACCCTGCGACCTGGCATGAATGACCCTTGTATCTGACATGGAGCGATGGGCATCATGCACCAGGCAAATACTTGCCGGCCCGCCTGGTGCATCGACCAGCCTTGTCTGCCAAGTGCATGGGCCGACACCACCGGTTGGATTGCAAGTGGCTAACTAGCTACATTGTGAACATCCTGCGTGTTGGCACCCGTGAAAGCTTTTTTTCATGTTTTTTTGTTTTCAGAGTGTGCATGCCGTGCACTGAGTAGTTTGTGAAGCTTTGTATTAGTATACGAATGCATAGGTTCTTTAGTCCATGCCAAGTCGCTGCTCGGGATGCACTGCTGGCAGCGATTACGTGCTATCCCTGCATCTCCGCCAAGGCCCAAAGTTCTGCCATCCAAAGCCGCCCCTGCGCACGCACCGCTGTGATGTAACATCACAATCCAACCATCTGAGGAGCGGCCAAGCCATAGTGCTACACCCACGAGCCATATCTGCGCTCTCCCCCCCCCTCCCACAACCCCTGTGACCTGTGTCGTGCCTGTGGCGTGCTCCTGGCCCCCTGTGCCTACCGACCCACTGCCATGATGCCCCCCCTGCCCAGCTCCCACCTGGCAGCGCAGAAGAGCCACAAGGACCAGACGGGCAACCGCAGCTGGCTGATGCGGACTTACTACACCAACCGCATCTTCATGGGCGCGTGCTGCATATCGTGCGAGGTGCTCTACCTCGCCTGCTACGCGCGCAAGTTCCCCGATGTGCCGTTGCTCAGCACGCAGGTGGGTTGGCTCGTGCATTGCTTAGCACACTGGTGCGTGCAGAGGGGCGGCCGCGACGTGACGCCCTCGATGGAATTTCCTACAGCATGTCATGTGAGAGTGTGCAATGGAACGCGTGCTTTTCTTGCCCAGTGCCCTTGAATTTTGCGTTGTGCCACACCGTATACCGAGCGTTTCATGACGGTTTATGTTAAGGGTCCTCCTTGAGTAAAACTTGGGAAGTTGTACAAAGAACTGTGTCCTAATTGGGATAATGGTGCGTCTCAGCGCCCTGTCTAGTCATGCTTGCTGGCCTGGCTGCTTTGGCACTTTCTGTGGATCATCAGCCGCTGCCATTTATTTGCTGCGGCAGCAATCACCAGGGTTCATGCAAGATGGGTGCAGGGGTGGGCCAGTCACTCGCTGTCGCTAGATCACGAATCCACGATTTGGGGAGTAGTCATGGTGGTTTCTCCCTCTGGTCACGTATTCAGGCACCCCATGGCCAGGCCTTTGGGGCCAACCCGAAGTATCTTCCCATCCGGTGGATGGGGTCATCTAACGACTTAGCTGACGCAGCATCAATGATAGGTGTGACACTGTGTAGGAGAAGAATCATTTTGTCGAAAGGACGGCCCACCTCATGCCGGGGTGCGCAAGAGCCTCTTTCAACATTGTCACGATTCCTTTTTTTGCGACATTTGAAAACCAGTTGCCGCCTCGTGTCCTTGTTGGCTGCATCTGCAGAATCTCATTCTAGGTAGATGATGACATGGTCCATGCAGGGCGCCTCTTTCTGGATAGGGCATCGGAGGCGTCTATCCAAGTCTTGTACACTTTGAAGGGCTCACGTGATGCCTGTGTGTGCTCTGTCAAGTAGCACGTCTTGTTTGCCGGGTCACTTGCGCACACCCCATCGGCTCCCCTCCCCATGGCCCTGGTCCATCGTTCCAACCGAACGATCGTCGCATGCTTTGATTCTAACTAATCGCTCCACCACCACCACCACATGGCCTGGCTGTGCCTGCGTGTCCTCAGATCCCTGTGCCGGAACTGGGTGCCATCTCTGTGGCGGAGTTGCTGGCGCTGCTGGCGGTGCCCGGTTTCCTGGTCAAGCAATTCACCAACATCGTACAGGTATGTTATGTAGGTTAAGACATGGTGCAGGCATGTGCTACATTCTTGGGTGTCTCGTAGATAGGCCAGGTAGGAGCTGTTGCACCTGCGAGCAGATTTTGCCGGCCGCTGCTGTTCCTTGTTCCTGTGGCCTGCCCGCCTGCTCGACCTTTGGTGTGTTACCATGTCACGCAAGCTAGCAGAGGAGTTGGCGAACGCCTTTGCCAATGCCACGCGGCGCTTGTTCAGGGAAGTGGACATGGCCCGCTGTGCGTGCTGTCAAGAGTTTCAGTTTGAGGGGCTAACATAGACAAGGAGACTCTGAAACCCTGGTCGGCCAGAATGAAAAGTGGAGAGAAGGGGCACTGGATGGCCCAGTGCAGGTTGCAGCAGGTCCATGGGTGTAGCATATTGCGGCTTCTTGGCTTGTGTGTGACTGTCGATGCCATCGAAAAGAAGCACAGCATCGGCTATGCAAAGTTGTGATGTTCTCACCATGCTGAACAGTAGAGGCTGTAATGCTCATCTGCCTGGAGGCCCTCACCCAATCACCTTTAGCCAATCACTCAACCCATGTCGTACAGAAATGTGCCCCTGGGTACTTCATGCTTTGGCCTGCGGAACCATGCCTCGCTTGCCGTGGTACATGCGTGTGTGTCGCTTTGGCATGTAAAGACACAACACACTACTGCACACTACACACTACTACGCACTACTACACACTACTACACACTACTACGCACTACACACTACTACACACTACTACACACTACTACACACTACTACACACTACTACACACTACTACATTCTACTACACACTACTACACACTACTACACACTACTACACACTACTACACAACTACACACAACTACACACTACCACACACTACTGCACACTACTGCACACTACTACACACTACTACACACTACCACACACAAGACATGATCGTGGCCATTGTTATTGCTCTGGCAGCACAAGCGCATAGGAAATGCCTGACTGTTCACTGCATTGATGTTGTTTTGCTCACTGGGTTTCCCCCCACGATGCTGCCCCTGGTGCAGATCAAGAGTGCGTCCGATACATGCATCCGGTGCGACCCTCAACGGAAGAATCCGTAGGCGCACGCAGTTTCGTGGCGGGAAACGTGTTCATCGGCCAGTTGCAAGAAGCCGTGGTCTTTGTGCAATTCCGTGGCATCTACCCATGGTTAGAACATGTTTGCTCCAAGCCGCAGCCGCTGCCACTGACTGTATGTGGGTGCTTGCATTACGCATCCCAGAGAGTAACAACTGTTGGTAGTGCAGTACATGGTAATACGAGCAGTGACGTCTTTGTTGTATGTATCCCTTTTCTTCCCCAGCGAAGCAGGAATGTTGCTACAGTCCGTGTACTCCCAAGTACTTGCCTGCAGAGATCGTGCCCTTGTGTCACTGCATATATCACGTGTACCAGGTTGAAGGCTGCTTTTTCACGAGAGTGTAATCACATCCAGGAGTAGTTGTCTCATGTGCCTGATTATGAGGACATTTTCAATATATCCAGGCTTGCATGATTTTCATTGATCCGGATCAAGATTCCAGATATGGCATTAAATTATAACATGAATCAGTTGGGCGGTCATGTAGCATGTATTCCATTGCTGATGGGTGGGCGTGAGCGAAGCCGCGAAACCTATAACTAAGCTAACTCAAAGCTAATAATCTAAGCTACAAAATCCCCAGCTACTCTACTCACCAAAGCGCCCCTTGTTTGGGGGGGGGGGGGGGGGGGGGGGGGGGGGGGCGGGCTTGCCCACAGGGGCTGACATGTGGGCCTGGACAATGGTCTGCCACCGCTTCTTGTCCTGCATAGCAGTCCAATCAAGAAAGAGGGAGGAACGGTGTTCAAACTGGGCTTGCCGGGACCACTAACCGATCTGTATTGTTCATGGCAGGTCTGACAAGATGATGGACAAGGCCAAGTGGGCCCAGGTCATAGAGGACAACGAACCCCCCCCCCCCTTGGGGAAGTGCCCGCGGTTGCAGACACGCGGGAAGCACGCCAGACAGGTCCCATAGGGTAGCGAGCTTAGACTGGAGTTGGCTTGATGTTGTAGATAGATTATAATTGTGAGTCCCCATCCATCCATCCATCCATCCATCCACCCACCCACCCACCCACCCACCCACCCACCCACCACCCACCCACCCACCCACCCACCCACCCACCCACCCACCCACCCACCCACCCACCCACCCACCCACCCACCCACCCACCCACCCACCCACCCACCACCCACCCACCCACCCACCCACCCACCCACCCACCCACCCACCCACCACCCATCCATCCATCCATCCATCCACCATCCACCCATCCACCCATCCACCCATCCACCCATCCACCCATCCACCCATCCACCCATCCACCCATCCACCCATCCACCCATCCACCCATCCACCCATCCACCCATCCACCCATCCACCCATCCACCCATCCACCCATCCACCCATCCACCCATCCACCCATCCACCCATCCACCCATCCACCCATCCACCCATCCACCCATCCACCCATCCACCCATCCACCCATCCACCCATCCACCCATCCATCCATCCATCCATCCATCCATCCATCCATCCATCCATCCATCCATCCATCCATCCATCCATCCATCCATCCATCCATCCATCCATCCATCCATCCATCCATCCATCCATCCATCCATCCATCCATCCATCCATCCATCCATCCATCCATCCATCCATCCATCCATCCATCCATCCATCCATCCATCCATCCATCCATCCATCCATCCATCCATCCATCCATCCATCCATCCATCCATCCATCCATCCATCCATCCATCCATCCATCCATCCATCCATCCATCCATCCATCCATCCATCCATCCATCCATCCATCCATCCATCCATCCATCCATCCATCCATCGGGGTTAATGCTCCGTGACTCGCCAACGGGAGCACGAGTCTAATTAAATGGCAGGTCTACCCGCCCACGGCGGGGCTTGCCCTTGGGGCCAGGCCATGCAGGTCAGGATATGCCGCCTTCCCTGGCTGGCCAAGCCGCTGGGGGCCGGCCATGCAGACCAAGGGTGCTGTCTACCTGACTGGCTCGAGCATGCAAGATGCCCTACAAACGCTATCCTACCCTGCCTAATCTCATCCAAAATATACGGGGTATACACTATACGCGTACAGAGACTCTAGCAACCTATGCGTGGAAAGCCCTACATTCAGAACCTGTCGGAGCATCCTGTATGCTGTGCCGTTCAGCCGGCCGGGTGACGAGCTTGTCCGTGATATGGCATGCGTCAGGAGTAATATTCATTTGTAGATCCAGGTGCTGGTAACATAATCATTCTTTTTGGACAGAATAGTTTTATGTTATTATAAATCCATTTTCACACAATAGATTTATTCAGCCATTTGTGAGAAAATGGCAAAACTGATCATGTTGTCATATGCGCGACTTGTAGCATGCACATAGAATCGATCTGGGAAAAGATTAACCATAGGTCCATGGATCTCCAAACCGGAATTCCAAGGCACCTGAAATAGCAGCCAGCACGACTTTCTGCACGGACACATATCCCGAGAGCCAGTCTGGCCCCAAGGTGCTGCTGGCCCCAGCATCTAGAAATCCACATGTATGAACACACCCTTGATGTCCGACACCTTGACCTCGATCACGGACTCGCGCTGCTTCTTGTTCAGGCCCTGCCCTTTCTTCGTCTTCTGCGCGCGGTTGGCACGCACGTTGGCCAAGCGCCAGCGCGCCACCTGCGCGATCTCGTCATACTCCACCAGGTTCAGGATCTGGTCCTGCAACTCCCCCTCCGCGTCACCTCCAGCGGCAGCAGTGCCAGCTTGAGGCTCATAGACCACCCTCAGGGGGAGCGATGCAAACCGCCTCAGCTCGTCAGGGACAATCACCCTCCGCTCCGCGCCGGGGGAGGACACCTGGACTTCTACCGAGTCGGGTATGTTCGTTTTGGTGCCCATCTCGTCCAGGGCCTCCCTGTACCGTCGGGCAACCGTCGTGATCTCGTCCAGGTCTGGAGAACCATACTTGTTGGACAGCTTGTCAAGACTGAATTTAATGAGCTGGGGCCTCGCCAGCGCGCGGAACGTGAAGATCTTTAGGTCTCCTCCGCCGACTTTGGAAACCACGTCATTGGCCAGGGCCAACGCCTCGGCCTCCCACGTGGCAACCTCGCGCCACGTGGCCCCGTCCGCTCCTTGAACATCGTCGTCCAAATTTAAGTCGTCCAGATACTCCAGATCGTCATCGTCCTCCTCATCTTCCCAGAGTTCCTCCAGGTCATCCTCCTCGTCCTCTTCATCCTGGTCATCCTCCGTATTAGGCCCAGGTTTCGACGTGCTTCCAAACGCGCGTACCCGCCAGTGCTCGCCCTTTGAGAGGCTTGATGACAACCGATTGCTATTTAAAGGTTCCCAGCACGCACCTAACCTCACTCGGAAACGGGGCAACCAGGACCTCGATTCGGTAGACGATCGGGCGGCAGAAAGCAAGGATTCGGAAGGGCGCGGAGGCGGCGAGCCTGCAAGACCTGGTGACAACGGCAAAGCGCATAACCCCAAAACTGGAATTCCTGCTGCTGCTTGTTTGACGATCGTGCTGCGGGCGCAAAGCTGCCGGCGGAAGCAGGGCAAAGGTCGTGTCCCTATGGCACTTGCATGCCTGATCATCATGTCTGGTACTTTGACCAGTGCAACCACCTTTTTCAGTTTGAAGCGTCCTTGTTTGAGACTTTATTGAACCCCTCCGCACGAAGCAGACTACCCAGGGAAGTATAAAACGATTATCGCAAAGGGACTGGTGTAAACGCACAGCTATGATCAGAGAAGTGCTTTGACGAGAAGGTTGCACGGAGGTATCACTGGCTTTTCCTCAGGCAATGGCTGTTTCTGCAATCCGCAACTGGTAAGGCACGTGATCGCGGCATCGCGCAGGGCGTAAGTGGGTGTATCCGGCAGTATTATCGGTATGATTAGGACCTATCACCTATCGGCTACAGTATCAACTAGACAACTACCTATCTACCGCTTAACTACTAAGAGCTTCGATAGATTCTCTGCTGCCCATGTGCGGCGTGGGACACAACAACAACAACAACAACAACAACTAAGAGCTTCGGTTAGTTGGTTACAGTTGTCAGTTTCCAGCAGTTTACCGCCTACAACTGTACAGTACCGGTTAGGCGGTTACCCGCTTCTTTACCAGTTATCTCATGCGTAGGGTCCCTACAGGACGAGATCGTTTGCTGTAAGGCACTACACTGTACTGTACTGTAATAACTGTCCTGCTATGTACCGTAGTGGCTGAAATCACATTGCGAATAAATAATTTTTCGAGGGTTTTTCTGCATGGTTTTGACACTTTGCGGGGAAAGTTCAGCCCGGGTTAGGTAAACTTCGAGCCCGGGAGCTTGTTTAAAACGATTATCGCAAAGGGACTGGTGTAAACGCACAGCTATGATCAGAGAAGTGCTTTGACGAGAAGGTTGCACGGAGGTATCACTGGCTTTTCCTCAGGCAATGGCTGTTTCTGCAATCCGCAACTGGTAAGGCACGTGATCGCGGCATCGCGCAGGGCGTAAGTGGGTGTATCCGGCAGTATTATCGGTATGATTAGGACCTATCACCTATCGGCTACAGTATCAACTAGACAACTACCTATCTACCGCTTAACTACTAAGAGCTTCGATAGATTCTCTGCTGCCCATGTGCGGCGTGGGACACAACAACAACAACAACAACAACAACTAAGAGCTTCGGTTAGTTGGTTACAGTTGTCAGTTTCCAGCAGTTTACCGCCTACAACTGTACAGTACCGGTTAGGCGGTTACCCGCTTCTTTACCAGTTATCTCATGCGTAGGGTCCCTACAGGACGAGATCGTTTGCTGTAAGGCACTACACTGTACTGTACTGTAATAACTGTCCTGCTATGTACCGTAGTGGCTGAAATCACATTGCGAATAAATAATTTTTCGAGGGTTTTTCTGCATGGTTTTGACACTTTGCGGGGAAAGTTCAGCCCGGGTTAGGTAAACTTCGAGCCCGGGAGCTTGTTTATCCGGCGGAGCCCATTTTCGGAAGAACCAAAGGTTCGAAGAAAGGGCGAAGCCAATTTACACCGTCCGCATTGGAAGTTCTAACTAAATAATTAGCTTCTGGAAAATGTTCTGGCTGAAAACCATAAAAAAAACAAAAGAAAATTAATTAATTAACTCCGGGGGCTGAGGACTGGACTCAACAAACAAACAAACAAAATTAATTAATTAACTCATGTGGGCACGGGGTCGTCGCCCTGTGAGAAAACAAACAAACACTTTATATTATATAAAAGTACATAAAACCTTCGAAAATACCTTGGACAGGCGGGGAACATGAAATATCGTGAAAATCGAAAAAAAACCGCGAGACTCAGGCCGAGCGCGGGGTGAGGCGCGAACCAAGTGAACCGCTTTTGCATCCAGCAATCCACGCTCTACTGCCTCGGCAGGGCACGTCGGTCGGTACTCTGTAGAGGCTGAGGCCTGAGCGTGTCTACAGATGTACATGTAAGATGTACTACTCATGTGCGATACTTATGGGCCTTGAGCAATTAAATAGGGTATCACTGACCTGAGACCTCCACTGACTAGTGACTATAGCCTGTGGCCGCCGAAAGGGGGGCCGCCGGGCCGGGTTGGGGACGGCGTGTACCATATCTACCAAACAAACAAAAGAAATTTAATTAAATAAGTACCCACGTGCCTTGAACGGCTGCAGGACAAACAAACAAACAAAAGGTTTTAATTAAATAATAAAAACCCGGGACTCTAACTGGCTCCCCAACAAACAATCCAGGGTTATTCGTAATGCAAATACGGCAAAAATTGACCCATAATAACAAACTTCCAATGCGGACGGTGTAGTTGGAGAGGTGCGTGAGAAGGGGGATGCACGATTAGCGTTACCATTGGAGGAAACTTAGCCGACGGTGGATCTGATTTTAAAGTTTTTGCATCTGCGGCTGTAGTGGTACGGTCAGTTGAAAAGGGTCTAGTTTTTTGGGAAACTTCAACCGGCGAGTAGACCATCAACCGAATTTCTGCAAACGGCTAGTTGTATTTTCTGCAAACGGCTAGTTGTATTTTCTGCAAACGGCTAGCATGCGCCAAAGCCCAGATTCCCAGATTCGCTGTCAAGCCTGCGTCCAGGTCCGCACTCCGGCTCGCCCGTCACGAAGGTGTCATCCTACCCTATAGCGAAGCTTCGGAAGCGAAGCCATAAGAAAAAAAAATACCGCCAAGGCTGCATGCCATTGAATTCGTCTGCACAGGCTGCATGCGATAGCAATCGGACTTCATCGGCAATTCATCAGATGAGAATGTTTAGAGGCATTCATCATTTCATTTCTTATGTGTCCATGAGCGTCCGGTCCGGCGGCACGTCTATTTGACTCGCATCTACAGGTGCGCTGAATCCGATATGTCCGATATGTTGCCTTGGGCGCCCTGACTAACATCAAGATTATAGGGTTCCTGAAGGGTTGCAGCTCTCTTCACGTGCTGTCATCAATTGATGTGCGTCTTCCTTCGTGCTGCTCATTACCGCATCGCATTTTGTAATGCATTCTTTATGGCATGTCGGGATTGCGTTTCATTCAGGCCATCCGCTATCGCGCGCCTGGATTTCCAACTACCCGCGTATATTCGCCGGTACCGTGGCCCCTTCGCCAGGCCCTCCGCACGCGGGCCATGTACCACGCACCTTGAGCTCACATTTTCCGTTTAAAATATACCGAGCCTCCCGCAGAACGGTGCGTTGTGCCATCCGCGCATGCAATGTCTTCTTTTGCTTCGTTACCATCCTTCTTTTCATTCCCAGCATTGAGTTAGTTAGGGGAAATGCTGCTGGAATTTGCAACTTCTCAGGCTCAAAGGTGACATGCAAGTCTCGTGATAATACAATGTCTTCTTTTGCTTCGTTACCATCCTTCTTTTCATTCCCAGCATTGAGTTAGTTAGGGGAAATGCTGCTGGAATTTGCAACTTCTCAGGCTCAAAGGTGACATGCAAGTCTCATGATAGTATTGATCTCAGTGCATATAGGGAAAGCCCATGTTAGAGTCATCCTCAAGGCTAGTCAACTCACAATTAACTGACACTACGCCCAATTGGTGTCGGACTTCAGTTGGTCCTTCTCGTTCCACGTCACAATGAATTAAATAATTGAACTCGTGCTCAGTCCCGGTGGGTAGTCGCGTGGTATTCACCCCCGGGGCCGGTGAATGGATGGGTGGGCCGGTGCAATCTGTCCGACCGGATTATTAAATCTATAGCAAGGAGCCCGACACTACTTAGGAAAAGAGACAGCAAACGCGGATAACTAATTAATTACACTCGTGCTCCCGTTAATTCATTAAGGTGCTCCCGTTGGGGAGTCACGGATCATTAAACGCGGATAACAATCGTGCACGCCATATGACAGGATGAGCCTGACTAAACTGTTACCAGGCGGCAGGGGCGTAGGTTACATTAGTTTAGCTAGGATTTTGTAGGTAGTTTTTTTCGCGGCTCCGCTACAGTATCCATGACCCCCACGTGTCCATGGAACTGACGGACTTGTGCTACATGATGATTGATGTGCTACATGTCCTCCCAATGTTATAATTGAATTTGACGTGAAAGTTACAACGCACGTTAAAATTTAATTTAACGTGATAGTTACCACGCACGTTACTTTATTTAATTAATTTTATTTTTTTCAAGCAAAGCACCTACTGTCACGGAGTTTATGACCATCCTTCTCCAACTTCACCTCATCTGCCTAGGTGGTTATCGCTCCTAACGGGGGGGGGGGGCGGCGGCGTGGCGTGGCGCGGCGCGGCGGGGTGGCGGGGCAATACTCACTTGACTGTTCTTCCGAAAATGGGCTCCGCCGACGAAAGTTTTAACGTGAAAGTTACAACGCACGTTACTTGATATTAGGGCACCTAGTTCAGTGTCTGACTTGGATTCTAACCTATCAAGTACATTAATTACCCACCAAGCGCAGTTCCTATCTGACAATTAAGTGAGTACCAGTATGACATAAGGCCCTAATCAGTACTAATAGGGCCCCTAATCAGTGCTACTTGAACGGGTTCTCAATCTGGCGCAACGCGGCGCGGCGCGGCAAGCGCGGCGCTCCACTTCATCTAGCTGCGCCGCGGCCTGCAGCCAGAAACAGGTGTAGCGCCTCCCGGTTTTCATACTTTACGGGGTAAATTGAAGTATTATTTTAGCACTTTTCGGGGGGTCATTCGAAAAGATTTATTCGCAATGTGATTTCAGCCACTACGGTAGGTAATTGGCACGACCGCACGAGAGCCTGTTGTTGTTGTTGTTGTTGTTTCCCACGCCGCCCAAGGGCAGCTGAGATCTATAGTGGCCGAGGGCCGGATATATTTAGTATCGGTGGTACTATCGAGAGCCTGTACCTTCCGACAGCAGAAGCTCAGGCAAATGCTTCCCCCTTCCCAGAACTGCCAACTTCCCATCTCATCCACGGCCCACACTTGTAGCTCCCACTAAGCAGTCAGTTAGGTACAGTAAGATACCGCGTGAAGATACTGGATCTTGTGTGACGATAACGCTGGGAAGATCTCCTCAACCGCGCCGTTTCAGCCCACCGTCCACGTGCGCCTGGAAAATCTTACATCCTGCTTCCTGTGCCAGTGTGTGCTGAGTTTAAAGCCTAGCCAAGGCCTTTGGCCTAGCACACAAAAATGTAAAAACAGCAACGGGCGTGCCCGCGGAAAATTTTGACAGGCGTGACCGCGTGAGCCGGGTCAGACATCAGGAATCTAACGAGGACGCAAACTCACTGTCAGGAAGCCTTGGAAAGCAAGTCACCACAGACAGACGAGCCTGACGAGGCCCGTCATGCCACTGTCATGCCATACCTACTTGGAAAAACTCAGACTCACATTGGAAAAACTCAGGCAACCGAGGTAAGGCGGTAACGCCTAGGTAAATCAGCCGGTTCCCAATAAATTCTACGCGTATCTACCTCACTAGGATACAAGCTGGACTCCCAAGTCCAGCTCAGTACGCACACCGCATCCCCATCCCCAAACTGTCGCAAGTCCGAGGGCGATACGTAGCCTCCACCACCAAGCCTCGAGCTGAAAACACAGGATGGCTCAGGATAGCACTGTTTGGAGCATGTGCGCTGGGGTTTATAATGCATGAAGCTCGCTGCGGATCCCTTTCTCTGTTGGTTGGGATCCGCCATCGCCCCACAGCAGTCCGGCTTCGGGGAGCCACACTTCCAACAACTTAAAGCAGTATTTCCACTTCAATCATGGCGGCAGTTCACGGGATTACTGCAGCCGCCCCGGTGGTCTCTCTTTCCAAGAGTTTCCTGTCTGGCGAGGGAACTCTGCGTATGCGCCCTTCTACCGCCCAGCCTGCGAAGCTTGCCGGCGCTAGGCCAGTGAAAGCGCAATGGGCCGACGATTACGCCTGGAACGTCAACCACCGGGTTAGGAAAGAGGGCCGCGGAAGGTAATGGCTTGCGTGTTTTGAGTGCTCGCGAGTTGCTTCGCACCTGTATCGTAAGCCAACTGCGACCCAGCTCGTGGGTTGGGTTTAGGAACCTCAGCTGCTTTGCCCGCCATTCCTTCGAAAACCCCTTGAAGCCTGGTTGAGTTTTCGTTGATGCAGCTAGACGCGCAGTGACGCTCTCCACTGTTAGCATGAGAGGGACCCGTAGGTTGTGCGCATGTGCTAATGCGGGGCTCCGACTTTCTTAGTGTTGCAAAGGGACATGCAAGGCCACCGGTTGTGCCCCGCTTGCACACTCGGCGTGGTCGCCTCCTGTGCATGCTTAATCTGCTCGCTTCAGTTTGGACGGATGCCTCACCAGTGACTTCGCACCAGGCATCCAGAGAAAAGCCTCGCGTCCTGTGCTAAGTATCTGTGACGCTCAATTCTTTTCACGCAAGCCTAGCAATGCGCTGTACTGCCAGATGAAACAGCCCTGTCAACGCCCACACCACTTCCCTGCCAACCCCTCATGGTGTATGTGTGCATCAAAGCTGTTTGGTATTCACCTTGTGGTTGCAATTCCTTGTTGCTCACCACTGTGTCTCCCGGCAATTACTGTCATTTGTCACGTCCATCATTCTTGCTCTGTTTGCATACTATCCCTTGCTGTCCCTTACAAGACCTGTCCCAGCTTACTCCCGGTTCCCGCCAGCTACACTAACAGGACTTAATACAAGACATGCGCTAACCCCATCCTACCCACTGTGCGGCCGCTTCTATGTGCCACCCCCCTCATTGCTTCCCCCCCGCCCACCGCCCGCTCTGTGTTTGCCAGCATTGTGGAGCGCTACGACAGCCACATCCCCGGTGCGCCCGTCAAGGACGACTCGTTCAGTACTGGCTTCCGCGCGACCA
The DNA here is from genome assembly GCA_009746045.1 of Mesostigma viride. Taxonomy (NCBI): domain Eukaryota; kingdom Viridiplantae; phylum Streptophyta; class Mesostigmatophyceae; order Mesostigmatales; family Mesostigmataceae; genus Mesostigma; species Mesostigma viride. The sequence goes on from RPFO01000645.1 coordinate 509,606, forward strand.
GCCTGATCCCCCCCCCCCTGATCTACCCCCCCTTTGACCAGGGCTCGTTTGCCCGCTACCGCAGCAAGGCACTGATGTACGCGGTCGAGGTGGGCCATCTGGACGGCCATGCATACATGATGACTGCGCACCCAGAGCTGCGCCTTAACGGCGTCAGCCACGTGGGGTTGGACGCGATCAAGCGCGCGCTGGCCCCGCTGCTGAGCGGCAAGGACCTTTACCTGGACGCCAGCAGCCTGTACGAGACCGAGGAAAAGGTGGGCTGCTTAATCAACGTGTCCTGTTTGGCCATGGAAGAGGATAGCCTGTTTGTATGAGACACAGGAGGTGTGTGGTGGCGGTTTCGTGTCGGGCTTAACTTGGGTTAAGGATGTGGCCATGTGAGCAGCCTGTCGCACACCGTACCATAACGTCTGACTGAGGCGGAGGTATTTGCTTGCGGAGATATTTGCTTCCGTCCGACCATGGGGAGATATTTGTGGATTGCTGTCCACTTGGAACTTGCGGCGGTGGTTGTATTGGTCCTCGCCAAATTTGCCGAGATTTTGACAGCACATGGCTGTGCATTGTGGCTCAACACACACTTGACAGTGCGGACTGCACCGTGTGCGTTTGAGCAGGTTGCATCGCACTAGCTTATGCGACGACGGTTTGTCAATGGTTTGGCTGCGGTAGTTCCGGCAAATTGACAAATGACAGCAATGCATTATGTGCCGATTTGTGAATGTCGGCACTGCCCACAGCTTCTTGTCGTCAAGTGCATGATGGCTGGCTAGGTTAAAAGGAGAAACGAGCAGCTTTGTTGGGTGTTGTTCGTTTCAGTTCTTCACTCACAACCAGTAGTTTTATGTCGTCGCCATGTGATGCACTAGGCGAACAACCCAGGTGCGGCCTCCGACATGTTCGCGTTTGTGGTTGTTGTCATAAGAGGGACATGTTGATGGAAAGAGTCGGGGTAGTGCGTCATCTAACTAAGGACGTGTGCTTGGGTCGCCGATACCCGCACAACGTTGGTGAGGATTCTAGGGGTCTTGTAGGCTGGTTTGGGGGCTGAGAAAGAGGTCTCCTCCCATCTCCTGCGGGAGCTAGGGCAGGTCGTGAATAGCCAAGGTCGGCTATGTCAGACATCGCCAGCTAGCTCAAGCACTAGATAGTAGGCCATTGGCTGGAATTCGGAATTGGCTGAACCAGTCTTTCTTCTTGTGATGATTGCCACTCCATAAATTGATATATTCTTTATGTCAGAATCATTGTTGTAACAAAAGCAAGCCGGATGACTCTCATCGGGCAGATTAGGTAGCCTAGCACGGAGAGTGCCGGGTGCATGCGGCGACGCACCAGTCATCCTCTGTCCACCCCTTATTGAAAAGGGATGCCAGTAGTGTGGCTGACCTCCTTTCAATAGAGTGACCTCAAAGCCATGGATGATGGAAGTGTTAAATGTCATTGCCTTGGGAATGCAATTACAGTTTTACATGTCAAGCCTGGGTGGCTGAGATACTTTGGAATGGAACGCGACAAGACTGTTTGTATGGTACCGAGGAGAGGGTGGGGTGGCGGTTTCGTGTCGGGTTTAACTTGGGGCAAGGATGTGGGTGGTCTGTTTGTATGGGGCCGAGGAGAGGGTGGGTGGCCAGCTGACATAATAAGCTACTAAGGAAACTTGGTACTGAAACATGATCGAGAGGTAATTGGTGGGGTCCCTAAAGGTGTTGCGCGCGTGTGTGGTGGGTGGACCTCCGGCCACGCAGGTGGCCTCTGCCAGCCATGGATGCAATTCTGCTGTTGTGATAATGGCAGGATGGATGGTGGCGCGGGTAGCAGCATCGAAGTATCTCCCAGGGCATGAGAGAGGATGCAGCCTCCAGCCCGACCTGAAAAGTATGGGTCAGGGTGCCTGTTTAAAATCCAGCATTACATCTTTCGCAGGGTCCTTCTTCTCCCTCGCCATCGGTTCTGCAATGTTTGGATGCACGGAACGGATTACTCATAACTTAATCCACCCCCCTGCCCCGTAACGGGATGTGCTGTCCTTGTGATGGTTTCGATCCGTATGGTGGAGCCAGGCTCATATGCCGGTGCCTGCATCACTTCACGTGCCCCGCCGTCCCGCCACCTGTCTCGCATCACCTGCCCTGTTGTTCCCTGCCAGGTGGACATTGCCCTCTTTGCGCACATGCAGCGCGCGGACGGCAGCGTGGCCACCTCCCAGGCCACGTTCACCACCTACTACGACGGCGACCTGGTCAGCCGCATCGACTTTGGCGTTGACATCAACGCGCTGCTGACCACCAAGAACACCGTCCCTGGGCCCATCACCCGCACGGTATGGTGATGGAGGTGGTGTGCACGCATGCACACGCACACAAGTGCACATTGGATTGGGGTGTATCTCACTGCATTGATTCAGGGCACGGTGCTGATCGTTTACGTAACATTGCGTTCAGTTGCTTTGTTGTAAGCAATGGATGCCTTGCTGTTTTCTTTAGGCATGCATCCATCACCTGTTGTACTATTTTGCCTCGTTATAGGCATGCATTGGATGCCTACTAGCTGCCGGCATTCTGTTGCCTTGTCATTGGAATCCATGGCCTATCGTACTATGTTGCCTTGTTATCGGCATCTGGATGTTCTCTATGGGCCGAACTAGCGCGTTGGCCATCCTTTTGGCGCAGCTGCCTGACCCTTTGTTATACACCGTAAGTTACTTACAAGTAGTTGCGGGCTGTGCTTGGCACATGAGTTGGACACTAACTGGCGGTGCATTGTTTATTGATATCAGAGCATTGCATGTAGCTGGGCCATTTGCAGCAGTTCTTGGGGGGGGGCGGGGGGCAGATGCTACCACGGTTTGACACGTGTAAGGTGGTGATTACGCGTTTAGCTCAACTCTTTGGGTCAACTGGTCCATGCCCCCTGCTGTGGTCTACTAGTCAGTTCCCCTTTCCCAATCTAATCTATCACCGCGCTGCCACGTTTGCTGCATGTACCCCGGCTCTACTGCTCGGGCATGCCCTCCCACCCCTGTATTCCCACTCCCCCCCCACCCCCCGACCAGCCATGGGACTTGCTGAGCAGCTACAAGTACCGCTTTGGCGGCATGATGTTCGCGGCTGCGGCCGCGGGCACCGAGGAGTCGTGGGAAGCGTTCAAGCGCGCCAACCTGGCGGACGACATCCTGCTGCGCGTGGCGGGCGATGACGTCATCTGGGGCCCTGATGACGTCGCGGCGTTCCTGCGCGAGATGTACTCGATTGTGACGCCGGTGACGTTTGCCATCCGCGGCGAGCACGTGTGCACATCCACCATCGTCTCCGAGTACAACAGCATCTACAAGCGCAAGCGCGACGGTGTCATGTTCATCACACCCTGCGTCGACTTCTACCGCTGGTGGGTGGCTGCTTTAGACAGTGTGCGTATCTGGTCTGGTCAGGAGAATTCCGCAGGATATTGATCGTGTGGAGAGAGAGGTTGGCGGTTGCAGGGGTGGGCAGGGAACAATGTCTTCATGTCCTTGCTCTCCAGGGCTCTTCTGAGTTCAATCAATATGTTTTTTTCCCTCCTGCTTCTAGATCGAGAAACAGGACCTGTTCAAGGTCCTCGTCCTTCCTGTTCTCACGTATGGGGCCGAGACCTGGACCCTCACCGCCGACCTGGCCCGCAAGCTGGACGGCGCGGTCATGCACCAACATGCTGCGTTCCATTTTCAGAGTAGGATATGCTGCTCATGTCCGCAATGAGGACCTGTACCAGGGCATGCCATATATCAAGGAGACAACCAGCGCAGGCCAGAAATCGGGAGAATCACCAGCACCATTAAGCAGCGGTGCCTGCAGCTCGTAGGGCACCTAGCTCGCACCAACCAGGCAGACACCTCACGTGGCCCCCCCGCAGGACTGCGACCAGCTCAGCCTGGCCGGCACCTCCTGACGTGGGCCGGGCCCCCTAATGTTAGACGCCGCAAGGCCCGCACCTTCAAAGAACAGCTAGTAAAGGACATGGGGGGCCTAGGCCTCTCCGTGATTTGGAAGAAGATGATGGACAAGGCCAAGTGGTCCCAGGTCATAGAGGACAACGAGCCCCCCCCTGTGGGGAAGCGCCCGCATGTGCAAGCCCGTGGGAGGCACGCCAGTGCTGTATAGATAGTTGTTGTAGTTAGTAATGCTGTTAGATATCCTAGATGCCGTAGGTAGCTGAGGTAGATAGCTTAGACCGGTAGGACTGTTTGCACCCACCCATCCATCCATCGGGGTTAATGCTCCGTGACTCCCCATGCAACGGGAGCACGAGTCTAATTAATTAATTAATTAATTAATTAATTAATTAATTCTTGATCACGGTCAGGGGAGGCATCTCTTGTGCATGATTAGTCCATTTACTTGAACCTGCAACATTAGCATGTGCTTGATCACCTTCCTGATGTTTAATTGGGTACATATTGCTGTACACACATTGACCCTCAGCACATTCCCTCCCTTCCCTATAATTGTTGAAATCCAACAGGCGCGGGGACAAGATCTGCGAGTGGCGCGCATACCCCGACAGGCGGTGGTAAACCATGGACATCACGGGCACAAGTCCTTTAAAACTTTTTTCTCCAAAGGTGCATGATGATGAAAAGGGCATGGGATTGTTTCGCTGCAAGTGATGCAACATTGCCCATGTGGCTGCAGACCTTGTGTTTTAATGTTTCATCATGTGCGCTCGCTTGTGACTGTGCCTAGCTTGCCTAGTTAAACAAGGCAGAAGATGGATTGGTACATTCGCCCGCCAAGCATGCCTTGCGAAAGTTTTACTTCCCACATCATTCCAAAAAGCCATTTTTCCACCCTGAAAATTATTCTAGGATAGGCTAATGATTAGTTTGGCCTCAAATTTGGCACCAAGGTGCCTAATCAGATATCTTATGGTGGCATGTGGTCAAATAATTTTTTGGGAGTCGGCAGCATGGTAACATGGTGACATTTGCTAGCATAAAAATACCGAATTTTCAGCACTTTCTGGCATGTATGCGTATATAATGACATCAAATGAACTCAGTTGGGCCTGGAACTTTGCACATGTTATAAACACATCCCATGCAGCATGCCCACAAAGTTTCAGGCTGGTTGGATCACAAAATGGTGACAGATGCTAGCATAAATACCCCCAAAATGCAGTTTTTCAGGGTTTTCCAAGGGTTTCATCACACATATGCATATATAATGACACAAATGAACTCAGTTGGGCGTGGAACTTTGCATATGTTCTAAACACATCCCATGCAGCATGCCCACAAAGTTTCAGGCTGGTTGGATGACAAATTGGTGACAGATGCTAGCATAAACACCACAAAAATGCAGTTTTTCAGGGTTTTCCAAGGGTTTCATCACACATTTGCATATATAATGACATCAAATGAACTCAGTTGGACCTGGGACTTGGCACATGTTCGAAACACATCCCATGCAGCCTGCCCACAAAGCTTCAGGCTGGTTGGATGACAAACTGGTGACAAATGCTAGCATAAATACCACAAAAATGCAGTTTTTCATGGTTTTCAAGGGTTTCATCACACATGTGCATATATAATGACATCAAATGAACTCAGTTGGACCTGGAACTTGGCACATGTTCGAAACACATCCCATGCAGCCTGCCCACAAAGCTTCAGGCTGGTTGGATAACAAATTGGTGACAGATGCTAGCATAAATACCACAGAAAAAGCAGCTTTCTATTGTTCTTCCAAGGGTTTCATGGCAATCATTCCACCTTGGTGTACAGAAGGTTCCAAACAACACATCATTACATTATGCATCATATTTACAATGCAGGAAGGCATACTTGGGGGCACATGCCTATAGTACAATGCATTAATAACACAGCTCTAGCCAGCTAGCTAGCTATATAGTGGCTAATGCCACACCCGGGGGCACGTTCTCACGGCCCTGCTGCATCCTTTTCCTTTTCTTCTTGTCTGCATCTGACAGGGGCCTGCCCCCCATCTTCTCATCCACCAGCCTGGTGAGCACCCTGACGTTGGTGACTTGCGTCAGCTACCCTACCCCCATGGCACGCTTGGCCTTACGCTTGGTGAAGGTGGAGGGGTGGGTGCGACAGTTGGTCTGGGTTTTCATCACCCCCTTCCTCCAGTGCATGCGTGTGCTCCAACGCCTAAGCAGAGAAGCACACACACACACACATACACACACACACACACACACACACGTCGATCCCTTACCCACCCACCCACCCACACCCACGTACACATGTATCCACCCACCCATGCATACACGCACGCACGCACGCACGCACGCACGCACGCACGCACGCACGCACGCACGCACGCACGCACGCACGCACGCACGCACGCACGCACGCACGCACGCACGCACGCACGCACGCACGCACGCACGCACGCACGCACGCACGCACGCACGCACGCACGCACGCACGCACGCACGCACGCACGCACGCACGCACGCACGCACGCACGCACGCACGCACGCACGCACGCAGTCATACCCTCCCTCCCTCCCTCCCTCCCTCCCTCCCTCCCTCCCTCCTCCCTCCCTCCCTCCCTCCTCCCTCCCTCCCTCCCCCTCCCTCCCTCCCTCCCTCCCCCTCCCTCCCTCCTCCCTCCCTCCTCCCTCCCTCCCTCCCTCCTCCCTCCCTCCCTCCTCCCTCCCTCCCTCCCTCCCTCCTCCTCCTCCCTCCCTCCCTCCCTCCTCCCTCCCTCCCTCCCTCCCTCCCTCCCTCCTCCCTCCCTCCTCCTCCTCCCTCCCTCCCTCCCTCCTCCTCCCTCCCTCCCTCCCTCCTCCCTCCTCCTCCCTCCTCCCTCCCTCCCTCCTCCCTCCCTCCCCCTCCCTCCTCCCTCCCTCCCTCCCTCCCTCCCTCCCTCCCTCCCTCCCTCCCTCCCTCCCTCCTCCCTCCTCCTCCCTCCCTCCTCCCTCCCTCCCTCCCTCCCTCCCTCCCTCCCTCCCTCCCTCCCTCCCTCCCTCCCTCCCTCCCTCCTCCCTCCCTCCCTCCCTCCCTCCCTCCCTCCCTCCCTCCCTCCCTCCCTCCCTCCCTCCCTCCCTCCTCCCTCCTCCCTCCCTCCCTCCCTCCCTCCCTCCCTCCCTCCCTCCCTCCCTCCCTCCCTCCCTCCCTCCCTCCCTCCTCCCCCCTCCCTCATTCATACACCCGTTCATTCATGCATGCAGCCGCTCATCATGAACACGCCTCCGTTGGGAAACTCACGGGGTATGAACTATGAAACGGGCGGTAAGAAAGGAAGAAGGAGCCGCCTCCCCAACATGCCGCCCGGCAAAGGCAGCGATGGGCCGTCCAGGAGGGAAACACTGCGCTTTGCCTTGTACGCCGGGGTGCGCAGGCGACGTGCGGGCACTGTCGCGTGTAAATTTGCCTGCCCGCCCCAGTCCTTCTCGGAACGCCTCCCCAGAGCATGCCGTCATGGTAAGAGCTCTTTTCGCCCGTCGCCGGAAGCTTAAACCACAAGAATACGCCGGTTAATGACCAGAAAATGGGGGGTTGTCGACGTTATAAACCAGTAGCTGTGGTTTTTCCCGCACCCCGAGCACACTCCGGACGGGGCCAGCAAGCCCCGCCCGCAGGATAAACACCGGGCGATGTTGCTGCGCCCAAGGGAAGTCATATAGCTGCAAGAAAAGACGTAAAAGCGATTAAAAGCACGACATGCAGTGGTGCCCCTGTCAGCGCTCCTATAATTCTCACTTTTTCGCGGAAGGGGCGTAAAAATCGGAAACGCAAAATTAAGGGAAATCCATCGCTGGGTTTCTTTGAAATGATGTTAGGAACTGGTAGAATGTGTTCATGACCGCCGAGAGCATGTTTTTCCTGTCTGTGTCTTACCTTGCACACACACGGGTCGGGCCGGTTGGTGTGCAAAACGCCCGCCTGCTGCCCACGTGCCCTCGCTGCAGAAAAAAAAGAAACTGTTTTTCAGGTTTTTTAATCTACGATACTTTTCCTTATGTAATCAACGTCCGAAAAAGCGAAATAACGTCCAAAATGGTTGCGTAATCAGCTCGCAATAAATTTTCGCGTCACCATAGCCGTGCACACCGAATTTCAGTCAACATTGCACGCGCGCACCGAATTTCGTCAACTTTCGCGCGGGAATTACCGGGGTGGTACCGGCGCTGCGCCGGACTGATGTGTCCTGCATGCTTGGCATAATGTTGGCAAATTAAATGATAACATGACCGAGGGGAGATCACGTAGCACGGATTGCGTGTACCCAACCATCCATCCATCAGATCGAATTCATGCTCCGTGATTCCCCTTAACGGGAGCAGGTTTTTAACTAATTAATTAACGTAGCACATATTCCTTTGCGTGATCCCCTGTCCCCAGATCTGTTCATTACTGTCGTTATTTTTATTATTGTTGTGGATCACGCCATGCGCCAGGCACGTGCACCTTGTTCGAGCCGGGCTTGGACATCGATCCTTCCTATTTTTCTAGACTAGATAGCTTAGAGTTAGGTTAGTTCGATTACGCGGCTCGCTCCACTCCACCCATCCATCATGGAATATGTGCTACATAAGTAAGTAAGTAAGTAAGTACTTGCGTGTCATGCGCAAAGGCATGCCACGGAGTACTATGCTAATCTCATTAGAAAAATAATTACACAAAAGTTTAAACAAATATCGTCTGCATCATCCCCCAACCGTTAAGCACTAGATGGGGATGTAATCCTCATCCGAGCTGTCCTCTACTGTAATGGCAGACGAGGCGGTAGTGTAGCGGCTATCCTCAGGACCAATAACCTCCACCTGCGGACTTCTACCCTGGCTAGCAACGGGCCGCGGGGCCCGTGGGGAGAAAACAGGAGCATACCCCTCGGGAAGGTGCTTATCGCAGATGGCAGCCCATTTCTCCTTGTCAATCATGCGGGCGCGGAGTACGGATAGTCCCAGAAGCCCTGCATCTTCAAGCAGTTGTGTCACATAGGTCCGGGTCGCGCCGCGCCGGTGCCCGGCGCGCGCAAGTTTGCCAGTGGGTTGCGATGGGACAAGGGGACCCTGCCATAGGAGGAGGTGTCTACCTGGTTGGCCCGTCTTAAGCCCCCCGGCAGGGCCCACATCGGTATTCACCTGGTCTGTGCGGGCAAGATGGCCGGCAAAGAGGAGGCGGCGGTGTCGGATGGTATATGGGTGACAAGAGGGAGCTCGCAGTAGAGCTCGGCCCGGGTGCGGCGTTCTTGGTAGCGGACGCCGAGGATATGACGGAGCATTCGAGTGACGGTGCCGTCAAGCTGCTGGCTCAGCGCCTGGTCCAGTGTCCACGCCTCGCAGCCATAAAGGAGGATGCTGAGGACAAGGGCCTTGAACAGAATGCGCTTGCGTCGCTCACTCAGGTAGCGACAGGTCCAGAACCTGTCGAGGCGGCGGAGGGCCGCCCAGGCCTGGCCAATGCGGGTGTTGATGTCGTCGGCCGTGGAGGGAAGCCAGCTGCCAAGGAGCTTGAAGCGAGTCGCCGGGGGGACGGGGCTGCCGTCCAGCAAAAGGAGGGTGGGTGGGGCTATCCCAGCAGGGAAGCCGATGGCCATGACCTTCGTTTTCTTGCTGATCATAAGCCCCACCGCCCGCGCTTCCAGTGATAAGCTGTCTAGCCACAGTTGGGCTGACTCTGGGGTTTCCACGAGTGTCGTGTCATCAGCGTAGATCAGATCGCTCAGGCGGTAGGGTGGGTCAACCCCGCCGTAGCTGGCGTACTCCGTGATCTCGATCCCCGGCGGGCGCCCCTCCACGGTCCGGGCGAAGCGGGCTTGTGCACGCCGCATAATATAGTCCACCATAATGATGAATAGATATGGGGAGAGCACACAGCCCTGCCACACCCCGGTGTGCAGGGGGAACGCCGGAGTGACGCCGTCGGCGGTACGGACCTGGGCTTGGGACCCTTCATAGAACTGGCGGATGATCTCAACGATGTACGATGGGACACGGAACAGGTGAAGGACCACCCACAGGGCGTCCCATGTGCTACATGATCTCCCAACGGATATGCATGTTATAATATAATTTAATTTTTTTAATCGATCCTTCCCAAAATAAAAATCCTTAATTTAATTAACGATCGCGAAATTAAGGGCGGCGGTGGCCCAGATCATCGCCTGTCCGACCTGATCCATGCGGATGATACCACCCTCATCAAGCGCCCCGAGCACATTCAGACCTGGCTGGAATGTCTGGGCTTGGAGGTGCGGGCGGTGGGGTTGGAGATTAGTGGACATCACAACTGAGGCGATGGTGATTGGGGCTACCAGTTGCCCGCCGCGCTGCCGCGGCTGCTAGACGGGACGCGGAGGTCCCGTTCCGTGTTCGCTTCCTTAATTAATTAATACGGAGTTATGTTCCAACTTAGTTTAATTGCATGATTGCATGTGCACTCTAGCTTTCAGGTACCTGGCTTAGCTGGCTGTAGGCGGGCATGCCCCATGTTAATAAAGCTTTCGGTGTGTGTGAAACAGGTATGATGCACATATCGGACTATGGAAGGTACGAGCTTGGCATGCCGAATATTTCTCCCCCACGATGGAGACTAGATCAATTGCCCACATGTCGTATGAATCAGCTGTGTCTAAATTGACAAGCTTGCGTGAGCTTCTGCACTCAATTTCATGCACTTGACACGCAGCTGAACAGACTAAACAAGCTGATGGTTGTGTGAAAATGCAGAAATACTTGCATGGTACAGCAAACTGTGAGGAAGTACGGATAATGCCAAAAATATTTACAAACTCAAAAGGGTCAGGACTTTGAACGTTGGACAGATCAAAGACCCATGCACACATCATGGTGTGTAATTGTATCCTCATGTGCATGACCCCATCACCCCCACACCTAGCGGGTACCTAACACCATGCTCGACGGCTGACCAGTCGTGCCTAGGAGTTCCCCGTCCATTCGGTTCACTCGACGCGGCGGACCGCGAATCCTGTCGGATCCAGCATCCACTCTCGTAGGGTGCGCACCGACGTGCTCACTTTGCGGTCATTCGCCACGCCATGCACCTGCAGCACCCGCCGGAGCACATCCCCCGCGCCCGCGTCCAGGAAAACCTTGCGGCTCGTCCAGTGCGCTAGGAGTATCGGCCACCAGAAATCCACCCAGAAGAAAAACGGCCACGGCCACACAGGTTTGTCCTTGCCTCCCGCCTCGAGGTCCAGCGCAAGCTGCACCGCGGACACCAACACGCTGACGGTCCTGTGGCGTCCCACCTGCCGTGGGATGGCGGGGACATTGACTACCATCCGCCGTATCGCATCATGCGCATGGGTAAGCAACCTCTCGTCCCTCCTCTCCACCGCCTGGCGAAGGGCCTCTGTCACCGCCTCAAACACGCCTGCCTCCTGCAGGCCGGTCGCGGATGGGGCATCTACCGTAAGCCCCCGAATCGCAGCCAGGACGCTGCACTGCGCTGCATACGTGTCGCCTTGCGAGGCGGTGCCCCCACATTCCGCGTTGAACACCAGCAGCAGGCGCACCAGGGCAGAACACGTCTCGGGCCCCTGGAACGCGGCCCCAAGGTCATGGCACGCACACAGGCTCCAGATGGTGGGGACCACGTCAAGCACGAGCCTGGTGGCGGCGCATCGGCTGGCGGACGCCCCGCGCTCATCCCGCGCTGACAGGACGGACGTCAATAATGCCAGTGCGCGCATCAGACTGGTGCACACACTCGGCGTGGCCAGCAACCGGACCAGCTTGGTGGGGTAAACCTCCGGCTGCGCGATCGCGTAGATGGCGGTGCATACGGACGACAGGTCTGCGATGACGTCGCGGTGGTACATTCGTCCACAGCGGCATTGCTGCGGTGCCCCTGTCAGTGTGTCGAGGGTGTGGGAGTACAGGTCATGCTGATGGGCCGCCGCAGACTCTGCAGCGGTCACCGCCTCTCCCAGGCACGTGTCCAGCGCAGCAAAGAGGCCGCACGACTGGCCCAGCCGGTTGCGGTTTTTGCATCTGGCATCCGTGCACATGCACGCCATGATCTGGAGCTGCCACAACGCGCCACACGCGTTGAAGCCTAGGGTGGCCCTGTCAGGAGACGACCACGCCGCCCACATGACGCACTCGGCAACCGCTTCAAAGGCACCAGCAGCACCAAACTGGCCACAGAACGACGATACCTTTGCCATGGCTAGCTCGGTCAGGAAGGAAACGGCCGTCGTGGCAAGCAGCCAGTCTTGCTCACGGATGGCCTTCCGGAGGGCTTCGGCGGTGCTGGATATCACGCCAAGTGCGCCGTACGCGGCCTTGTTCTTGACAGAATCCGTGGCCAGGTACAACAAGCTCTTGAAGAGCTCACTAAGAGAGACCGGGCTGTTGCCCGTCACTGCTCGCTCCAAGGCAGAGGCGAGCACCTCGCAGGCACCCGCTTTTGCTAGCATCCGCTCGTTCTGGACAGACAAGCGGCTCAGAACGTGCTGAAGTCGGTGGAACGGAGGAACCTCGCCAGGAGGGGTGTCAAGCTGGCCGTCCAGCTGCTGGGCTACAGCCGTGACCAGTTTCTTGGCTTGGGACAGGCTCAGGGGGGGTTCGTCCTCGTTTGCTCTCTCCTCCCACGCCGCCGTCAGCTTGCACTTGTCTCTATGGTAAGGGTAATCGCTGACCTGGCATTCCTGCATGCATTCGAAAGGCAGGAAAGAAAAAGTTGGCGAGCACGACTAAAACAGGATAAGTAGATAGACAACATTTGCACTAAGGTTTTTGCACAAACTAGAATTCTGCGCGGTAAGCCTCATTGATGCTCTACTAACCCTCCAGGGATTCGTTTGTCCTGTCGATATTACTCACTCGGGAGCAGTAGAAGACCACACGGCACCTGGCGCATGACTTTGTGGCCGCCGCACTGCAATGTAATTTACCACATCTCACTCCCAGGCTCGATGATGACGAATCGACGCGCGGCTTTTTAGTGTGCACTAGGATGTAGTAAACCAAGGCTAAGGGACAGAGAGACGCGCATATAAGAAACGTTTTGCAAAGTAAAGCTGCCAAATAAGTAATCCAAGGTAGCAGCATTCCCGTTCACTGCGTCCTCAGCTGTGACTCGTTCTGTCCACTTGCAAGCTATAACTCATGCCCGTTGCGGGCAGGGAAAATTCGTGTTGCGAGCTAGGCGAATCCTACACAAATTTCATGAATTATATGCGGGCTTTCACCAATACTATGGAGACGAGCGGTATGCAAAACGACATTCCCCCCCTCATTGATCTAAGCAACATTTGTCTGTGCAAAGAAAATAATTTCGCATGGATGTAAGTATGACAACTGCTATGCCGTATTACACGCAATCGATGACTGACATGTCGTTGGCTCCAGTTTTCTAGTCACAAAAAGTCATATGATCGTTCTGTTCGTTGATGTGCGATAAGCTGTTCATTCATCACACACAAGGCCTCTCAGACAAAGAACAACTGGCTTGGCTAAGAGATGTACTGGCTGAATCCATAAGCTTTCCCGCCCAATCTCGCGCCCATGGGTGATGGTCATAAAATGGCGGGAATAAACTCAACTCAACTCAACTCAACTCGACTCAACTCAACTCAACTCATAGGTGATGGTCATTGGTGAACGGTCATTGATCAATGATCAATGTGTTCTCTCCATTTAAACAAGCCCCCCCCCCCAAGCTGACGCGGACGCGTCAGCTTTTCCCCCACCGCCGATTCTCCGCACCCCGCACCCCCGCACCCCCCCACCCACCTAGATTAACGGACCCCCCCACACCCCGGCAGCCCGCAGTTCCCCTGCCGCAGTTCGTCGCTACTCGCAGTCCAGTCTCCTCGCGGAGGCGACTACGTGGCGTGCCCCCACGCCCCCAATTTCTGCTGTCCGCCAGTGTCCGCCTGGCCCCAATGTAAACGAACCCCCACAGAAGCACTCTCGTCAGCTCATAATCACTCGGCCGTTCAGTTCTCCCTCTCGCGGCAGCTTATATTTCCCTTTCCTTCTGTTCGCTGCTACTCTCATCCTCCCCCAAGCCCGAGGAGTCTTCCCGTCTCTTCGACAGTTCACTCGATTCGTCGCTACTCCTTTCCCTCCCCTAAACCTTCTTCCCCTCATTCGCGGCAACTCAATACGATTCAGTCCAGCCGTCTCTCTTTGTGCCCCTACGTGGCATTTTCGCTTAGTATTCCTTACTTCTCAGAGGCCGCTCCCCCCCCCCGCGCCACTTCCCCTGCGTTTGCCACCGGAACTACCCGCCCCGCGCCACTTCCCCTGCGTTTTGCCACCGGAACTCCAAGCAGACGCGGACGCGTCAGCTTTTCCCCCACCGCCGATTCTCCGCACCCCGCACCCCCGCACCCCCCCACCCAAACGGACCCCCCACACCCCGGCAGCCCTTACTTCTCAGAGGCCGCTCCCCCCCCCGCGCCACTTCCCCTGCGTTTGCCACCGGAACTACCCTCGCCCAAGCAGTTTCCCTTTCCTTCTATTCGCTGCTACTCTCATCCTTCCCCAAGCCCGAGGAGTCTTCCCGTCTCTTCGAACAGCTCAGCTCCGGGCACCCCACGACCCATTTTCGTCTCCAGTTCACTCGATTCGTCGCTACTCCTTTCCCTCCCCTAGCCCTTCTTCCCCTCATTCGCGGTAACTCAGTACGATTCAGTTCAGTCTCTCTTTGTGCCCCTACGTGGCATTTTCGCTTAGTATTCCTTACCTCTCAGAGGCCGCTCCCCCCCCCGCGCCACTTCCCCTGCGTTTGCCACCGGAACTACCCCGCGCCCAAGCAGAGAGTTGTTTTTTACATCTAAAGGAGTATTCCTTACTTCTCAGAGGCCGCTCCCCCCCCCGCGCCACTTCCCCTGCGTTTGCCACCGGAACTACCCTCGCCCAAGCAGTTTCCCTTTCCTTCTATTCGCTGCTACTCTCATCCTCCCCCAAGCCCGAGGAGTCTTCCCGTCTCTTCGAACAGCTCAGCTCCGGGCACCCCACGACCCATTTTCGTCTCCAGTTCACTCGATTCGTCGCTACTCCTTTCCCTCCCCTAGCCCTTCTTCCCCTCATTCGCGGTAACTCAGTACGATTCAGTTCAGTCTCTCTTTGTGCCCCTACGTGGCATTTTCGCTTAGTATTCCTTACCTCTCAGAGGCCGCTCCCCCCCCCCGCGCCACTTCCCCTGCGTTTGCCACCGGAACTACCCGCCCCGCGCCACTTCCCCTGCGTTTGCCACCGGAACTACCCCGCGCCCAAGCAGAGAGTTGTTCCTCAGTATTCCTTACTTCTCAGAGGCCGCTCCCCCCCCCCGCGCCACTTCCCCTGCGTTTTGCCACCGGAACTACCCGCGCCCAAGCATTTTCGCTCAGTATTCCTTACTTCTCAGAGGCCGCTCCCCCCCCCCGCGCCACTTCCCCTGCGTTTTGCCACCGGAACTACCCGCGCCCAAGCATTTTCGCTTAGTATTCCTTACTTCTCAGAGGCCGCTCCCCCCCCCCGCGCCACTTCCCCTGCGTTTTGCCACCGGAACTCCAAGCAGAGAGTTGTTTTTTAATACACTTAAGGATATCTGTTTTTTATACATACAGTTTGCAAAAGTCTTACGAAACTAGTTTACTAGTTTAGAACGGAGGCCATTCGTGACCAATGGCCTCGTAGGGCCAGTGGGCCACGTGCAGCGTGGGCCGTGGAGACGTGGAGACTCGAGTACCCTGTCGGACCTGCTGATAGACTCTGCTGCCCATGTGCGGCGTGGGATTTCGGGGAAATGGGTATATTTTATTAGCCAATTATGGACCAAAGAGGTGAGAGGGGAAATGAGTATCAGCGAATCCTAATCCAGGTGTGCGGCGTGGGATTTCAACTAACTAACTAATAACTAACTAACTAACTACATAACTAACTAACTAACTAAGTAACTTATTAACTGTCGGAACTCGGACCACCAGCGCGGGAACAAACTCAACTCAACGCAACTTTTTTTCCGGGTAAATCAGGTAAATGGGTACTTTTTATTAACCAATGGGGGCCGTTGGATCCATCATCGTACGCTCCAGATTGTCGGCGGCTAACGTTTTAACTTTTTTCATTTTGCCTTCGTATATCGTTACCACAAACTCTGTAGTTGTTGACTTGTTGTTGTTGTGCCCACGCCTGACGCCGCAGATGAGCAGCTCTATGTAGTCGTCTGCAGCAGAGCCAGCTGTAGACTCTAGAGCAACAGAGCCAGAACTGAGGTCCTATGAGACTTCTATGTAAATTGTAATCCTAGTTCGATAGGCCGATA
Source organism: Mesostigma viride (assembly GCA_009746045.1). Taxonomy (NCBI): domain Eukaryota; kingdom Viridiplantae; phylum Streptophyta; class Mesostigmatophyceae; order Mesostigmatales; family Mesostigmataceae; genus Mesostigma; species Mesostigma viride. The sequence goes on from RPFO01000645.1 coordinate 525,846, forward strand.
CTAGGTAATTCTTAGTCCGATACAACAATCTCTGCGAGACCGCGACTCTGCCGCTACATCTGTATTGCTTGCGGCCAGCCCTGCGTTGGCCTAGCCTTGGTCTCCTGAAGCCTGTAAGTCATTTGTACGTTACTTATTTTTTTGGCATTCTAATAATGAGGAAACCAATTAGATAGCTGGCCACATACTATGTACACGGGCGCAAAATTATGTGCGCTTAACGTCATCGAGCCCTAGAAAAATGAGACGACGTAATAATTTTGTTTGGAGACCAAACTTTGGGGCACGGGGTCGTCATATTCTGTCTTTTTGCCATGTTGGCTTCTGTAACAACACATGACAGGATTTACAATGCGCCCGGTGGTATGAAACGTAGAATTGCCCTCGTAATTGTGGCAACCGGCATGGCGCAATGAGGCCGTTCTGAGCCATGGTTGATTAATTATTACATACCTTCAGAGAATGTGCGGGACAGTTTTATTGTAATCATTTGTGCATGATGCATGCAGTAGGAGCGCACAGCCTCGCGCCCATCGCGGCAAGTAAGTTGAAGAGTTTCCGGCTGCATTTGCTTCGGTTTTCCCAAGCCTTGTCGACTTGCCAGCATGAAATGGTGGCTCCCCTGCAAGACTTCGGAGCCCTGCCGCGGACACCCGACCGCCGTGTTGTTGTGACTGGTAAGTATTGCCATGCATGCCCTATCACCAACTGCTTATTTATGTGTTTTTGTGATTACTACTCAGGTACACAACTAGAAATGAAAAATGCGCTGTTTCCAGGAAGGTGCAGTAAGACGGCCGAAACTTGCAAGTATTTCCAGGATGGCGCAGTAAAACTGCCGTAAGTTGCAAATATTGCCATGCATGCCCCTACCACCACCTTCTTGATTATGCATTTGTACTTGCTGATGCGCATGCTTCACGATAAACACCCTGAGCATCTGATGCTGTCCTTGCCCTCGCCATTCGCTGACGTGATCGCACATCGCTTGTACATCCCTGCATAACTGACCAGATATAGTCCCGGTCGGTATCAGGGCTTGCAAAGACATCCTGTGGTTGAGTGTTGGCTTCATCACTTTTCCTGCCGAGCTTGTGTTGTGTGCATCCCATGTACCAAATTTGGCCCCAGCATGCCCCTCTCCGCTCCATGCACCACGCATGACCTCACCAAACTGTACTCGCTTGGTCGCATATCGAAGGCCTTTCTACCGTTTTGTAAGGCAGCCCCTGACAATGGGGGGTGGTACCACTCTCCTGCCAACGCATGGTCCCACTCTCTTGCCAACGCACGGTCTCGCGTGCTGCTCTGCCATATCTGCCAACCTTACACCACATTCCCGTGTTGGGCGTTGCGCCACCTCGGACCCTTTGACGCGTTGGGCCTTGCGCCACCTTTACCCCTTTGCCGCGTTGGGCCTTGCGCCACCTTCAACCCTTGGCCACGTTGGGCTTTGCGCCACGCGCAGGCCTAGGCATCGTGTCCCCTCTGGGAAACGGCGTGCAGGCCACCTGGTCCCGCCTGGTGCGCGGGGACTGTGCCGTGCGACAGCTGCAACCAGACGACCTGCTGCTCAGCACCACGGTTCACACCGGGGGGCTCGCCGCCGCCCGCGAGTTGGCCTCGTCCGTCGTGGACCAGCTGTCTTCGCGCGTGGCCGCCGTGGTACCCAGGGGCACGGAGGAAGGGACATTTGACCAGCAGCGCTGGGCCCCTGCAGGCGTGAGTGGTTTCCCCCCCCTATCTTCCCTGCCTCGATCTCAAGACCATGGGATCGGCCCATGCCGTGCTGTTTGCGGAGCGTGGCCATGTCGGCTGCCCTGTCCATGCCGTGTGATTAGGCCAGTTACCGCTCGATGAGTTTTGTTCGGCACGTCTTCAGGAGCGATGCAAGTGTTATGTAATGACAATACCCTGCTTGATTGTCTGGGGTTCCACTCCTAAAGAGAGGAAGGTTGAGATAGCTAGGCATGATACTCCACCGCCTGGCTTCTCTCCTGCTTGTCAACATACGGCCCAGGCGCGTGACGCACGTCAGCAAGGCGAGAGCTGCGGTGGGGAAGTTTGTATAAAGGAAGTTTTGATAAAGGTTGCTGGAATTGTGCTTGCGACTGCGGGGGGTATCTCGTCCAGTTGGCAAGCTAGCAGCTGCAGTGGCAGCAGCAGTGCCAGCAACTGGTAGCAGCAGTACCCTACTCCACCCCCACTCACTACAGCATTCTGTAGCATGCTGTAGCAAGTTATTGCACTCTATAGCATGCTAAAGCACTTCAGCACTCTATAGCGATAGCCATATCCTGGGCAGGCAGGCCGGCCCCTGTGATAGATACCCTGAAGGGACTGGGCATGATCCCGTATTTCCCCTGGTTTGGCTGTACAGTGTTTTTTCGGGTGCACGGTGGGGCAGATGCTGACACGAGGCTGGGCAATCATTTGTGTGGCGCTGCCTGCAGGGGCGGGTCTCCCTCTTTGTGGGCTTTGCACTGGCGGCTGCAGAGGAAGCGCTGCGGGACGCCAAGTGGCAGCCAGCAACCGTCACGGAGCGCGAGGCCACGGTGTGGGACGGTTGGGCCACTGTCATTCGTTTCGATGTGTTGCTGCTTATATGGCGCGGCTGTTGTAATAACAATTATAAGTATCATACTAGTACGAGGATAGCACCAGTAACGTTGTAATAATGACTATAAGTATCATACTAGTACCAGTATAGCACCAGTAACGTTGTAATAATAACTATAAGTATCATACTAGTACCAGTATAGCACCAGTAACGTTGTAATAATAACTATAAGTATCATACTAGTACCAGTATAGCACGAGTAACGGCATGGTTGTTGGTTGTTGCCCCTCATCCACGCCACCATGGCACAGCCTGCCTTAGTTAACCCCTCAACGGTCCTGGTGCCGATTTCCAACCACGAGTTTTTCTCGTGACACAAGAACGGCACTAGTTTGTGGGCCCTATAAGGAGTTGGAGGGACGGTTTTGGGGGGAACCGACTAGACCAACGGAAAGATCTAGAGTCACTTTATCCCTAGCACACTAGTTTGACCATATTTGACCCCCGGACCAGGGTGAACACCCTGGACAAAGTCAAGGGGGTACTGGGGTACCCTGGTGCACAGCTGTCTGAGTAGGGAAAAAACCCAGCTATTTTTAGCAGTATCTTGTGGGTCCCTTGGGCAGTTACACTTTTTAGTGTTGGTATCCCATCCTAACTAGCAATCTCTCTACAAAACCAACCCCAGGGTCAACTCATTGAGGAAAGGGGTCTATGGTCCATTATTAGGGTGTCACCGCGCACAATCACCAAACCCCCCTAAGGGGAGGGGGCTATCTATAGAGAAAGGGGACCTAGTACTGGGACCACCCACAATACCCCCAGGTGGGCCCTTATAAGGTTATGCTTGGTTCCTAGTATGGTCTTGAAATGATGATTAGGCTGAATGGGGCCACCTGTGGCGTACCGTGCAACGGGTGACTCATTCTAGGTGCGAGCCAGAGACGGTTGCGGGGTTCAAAGCTCGTGACTGCGTGCATTATAAGCGGATCAGAGCCAACGCGTGGGATCGAATGATCCTGCTACCTGGTCTTTGTGGGCATCACCCAATCATCTACTTGTGGCTTTCCTTTGATGGGGCCATGCCATGCCAAGGGCTGCGAGCCTTGCGGTTGACACGGCTGGCGTTCCCCGTATTGCAAGCTCCATCTTCCTCATTTTGCCTGGCAGCACTGCCCGGTTGTGCTTGTGGCCGCCCCCCCCGCAGGGGGTGAGCATCGGCGCGGGCATGGGCAGCCTGGCGGAGATATCTGATGCTGGCATCCTCATGGCGCAGCAGGTACTGTAACACTTGGGTTTACTTGAACGAGGGGAAGCATCAATTTGCTGTAACATTAGCTAGCAGTGTCATCCTCATGGAACAGCTGGTGAGCGGCGGCAGCATTACTCTACTTTACCATTAGCTCGCCTGTTTTTACGGATAGGTGCTGCTGTGACCCTGTCTCAGACATCAGAGCACGTTTGCTGAGCTGCACACGCCATGGCATGGCCAACATGGCGTATGAATGGGCGCGCTGCCGCTGCGGAGTGCTCGGTGCTTCGGTTACAAACGCTGCCACCCACTCTGCCCCTTGATACATGCCCATGACTTTGCCACGCTTATGGGCAACTGCGGTGCCCATGAGAATTTATAATGCTATTATCTGGAACCAGCACCACGGTTGTCACCTCCAAGCCAGCGGACAGCCCCCTGGCATCGTGATCACGACCTTTGGCTGCTCCCTGCATGCTTGCGTATGCTGGCACCTGGCACCCCAGAAACTGCGCAAGCTCAGCCCCTACTTCATCCCCAAAGTCCTTGTCAACATGCCTGCAGGACTGGTCAGCATCCAACACAAGCTGGAGGTGAGCTGCGTGGCTGCACTGATCAGCAGGGTGGGCCTTGGGGTGTGGGGGTGGGTGGCTTGAACCACGGACATTATGCGAGGATGCCTCTGGCTGCCCCAACATGGTCTGGTACATGCTGTTTGCAATGATGTGGACTTTGGGGATAGCCATTGGGGGCGCCGCGCCTCCTGCAGTTGCTACTCATGCCAGCCCTGACTCTTGAAGTATGTGACTATGTTTTGATGCGCGAGCTGCCAGGCGATACATCTAGCAGAAGTTTACATCTTTGACCAACAATAACACCTACTACCTGATCACCTGGTGTATTATCGAATGAATGTAAGTAGTATTCCTAGTGCCTTCACAATCGATGGAACGTTTGCTCCCCCCCTGGCCTGCCTGAATCCGCGGGTACTCATCATGGATGGTGTGCTGCCATTCCCACCGGCAGGGACCCTGCCACGCGGGCGCCACGGCGTGCAGCAGTGGCGCGCACGCTATCGCCGACGCCTGGCGGCTCATCCGCGGCGGCGACGCCGACGTGATGCTGGCGGGCGCGTCCGACGCTTGCATCGACGCCGTCTCCATCATGGGCTTTGCGCGGTGCGTGCGCTGGTCGTCGCTCACTTCCTACTCCTTGCATGGTCAATTGTCCATCACGGGCTTTGGCCAGAGCGTATGGCAGTTGTTGCTTGCTTGACTCTGGTGTGGGCGCTGCTCCATACTTTACTATCCAGCGGTTCTGCTTACACCACTGTAGATAGCAGCTGATGTGAGCATGCAGAAAACTTTGGACCTCTAGCCCCATACCATACGGTACGGTACAGTACGGGACGGGACGGGACGGGACGGGACGGGACGGGACGGCACTAAACTATTGCCCTATATACTACGATTTTAGACAGCTAAAAGTTTGCGCAAACCCTTCCCCAAACTGTTGCCGCGTGCGAGTAGCGTGCCGCGGCGACCGCGATTGGGGGGGTCGACCGTAGGGGTTCCCTTACATGCGTGCAGTTGCGCGCCAACGTTTGTCCCATTTGTGGGACATTTGTGGCACCATCGCGGCAAACTTTTGTCAGACAGATTTTGGCTGGGTTCCGCCAAGCTGTTTGCCCAAACTCTTGCCCAAAGTGCTGTGCAAAATCTTCCGTATTCGGGTAGCGTGGCGTATTGGCCACCGGCTTGCGGCATTGGGACCAATTCTAGCGGTATGGATGATGGATACGACTGATGTATATATATATATATATATATATATGATACCATATACCGTATCCTTTCCGTGTAGTAACTTTGTGGAGGCAGTTGCTGTGTTTGCTCTGTGTCCACTAGCAGCATTCGCTTGTAGGGTTCTCGGGCTGATGGCCAGCTGCCACCTTTTGTTTTGCGAATTTTTTCATTGCACACTTCCCCCACTGGCTGGCTCGTCCCCTTCCCCTTTGCCAGGTTGCGTGCGCTGGCAACCAAATTCAATGAGATGCCGCAGGCGGCGTCGCGTCCCTTTGACGAAGCAAGGGACGGATTCGTGTGAGTGGGGTTTGGGGGGCGGCATGGATTTGTTCTTTCCCTGACACAACAGCTGTGTGTCGGCCACCGGGTACTGCTGCCATCCACGCCCCGTCTTCCCCTGCATTTTCACTCCTGGCTGGATCATGTTCTACTAGTATAGGGTAAGTAATAACAATCTAATGTGGGCGCCAATCCCTACAGCTGCACATTTTCAAGCTCCCCTCTTCATCTTGTGTCCGTTCGGCTGCTTGTTTGTACTATGGTGCCATCATGGCTTCCATGCATACAGCCATGATGTTCATAACGATGACTTCTCCGTACCTTTCATGTCCATCCTTTAAGGGGACGGTCCCGGCGCGAATATTTTGGCGCCGAAAAATTCGCGGTACCCGTCCGTACCGTGAAAAAGTGGTGCACGGTGCGCGCACCCCTACCGGAGCTGG
>RPFO01000645.1:537184-632184 GCA_009746045.1 Mesostigma viride
GTTGGCTGAGCATGCATGAGCTCGACCCACCCACCAACAAAAAAACCTGTTCAAGTACCATTGCTGCCTGCAATGTGATGCGTCTCACTCGCGGCCGCACGTGGGTTGCGTGCGCGGCATCGGGGACAGTGTTGTGCACTGCATGCAACCTTATGCCCTGTATGGCAGCATCTTGCGACCTGTGGCTTTGGCTGTAGGTAGAAACACGGTATTCTGAATTCCACTACCTTCTGAATTTCACTACCCCCCGTTTCATGTGCCCTGCCCATCACTGCCCGCTGGCAACCATCCCTCGACATCTCTGGCGGTCTAACCCACAGGCGACGTGGCCGAGTGGAAGGCCATTGAAGCCGTGTTTGGGGATCGGGCAATCGCTGGCGATCTGCCAGTGTCGTCCACCAAGGTGTGTGGATATAGTAGTACCTCATGACAGTATACCTTATTTTATCGCGGTTATAACGGTGGTCCATTCCTGGACATGGGCATAGGATTGTCTGTGTCTGCACGTGTGACCAATTTTTTGTGTTCCCTCACCTTGCGCATGAGAATGCACGGTATGTGCGTCGGGATCTGCGACTTGCCGCCCACGGCCCCAAGACGTGCCCACCTTGTGTTTGGCAAAGTGGCTATTCCAGGACGAGCGGTCTATCGGTGTCCCTGGCAGACTCCCGTCACTGCTGACTTGCAAGGCCCCCTTCCAGGATATGTGGTCGCGTCCTTCAAGCTGAACTTTAAAAATAATGTTTTGAGCCTGGTTCTTCGCACATGCTGCCCCAACATGCCTGTGCTGCATGTTGGTTTGCATGCCTTATTCTGGCATCTTGTGCGCTGGCCCCCAGGGTGCGTTTGGGCACCTGCTGGGAGCTGCGGGCGCGTTGGAGGCCGCCGTGGTGGTGAAAGCGCTCGAAACGGTATGCCTTGTCCTGGGCTTGTTCTCGGACTTGTCTGTCCGAGTGTGCCATTGGGATCACGGGGATGTAACCTTGGCACGTGCGTCATCTCGACTGCGTCCAGATATTGCCAAAGGCGAATATAGTAAGCAGTTTGCTTCATGATATCCTATCAAAGGCGAATATAGTAAGCAGTATGCTTCATGATATCCTATCAAAGGCGAATATTGTAAGCAGTAGGCTTCATTATATCCTATCAAAGGCGAATATAGTAAGCAGTAGGCTTCATTATATCCTATCAAAGGCGAATATAGTAAGCAGTAGGCTTCATTATATCCTATCAAAGGCGAATATAGTAAGCAGTAGGCTTCATTATATCCTATCAAAGGCGAATATAGTAAGCAGTAGGCTTCATTATATCCTATCAAAGGCGAATATAGTAAGCAGTAGGCTTCATGATATCCTATCATGCGCTGCTTCTCTCCGGTGCCATCTGCTGCTCGCATGGCATGGATGCACAGCTACGAACACACGTGGCGGTCATGTGCACGAGCTACGGTGCCAGTTGCCAGATGAAGGGAACGAGGCAAGCAGAGCTTGCCTCTTCTGGCGGGACATTTGCTGACATGTTAGGTCAAGTTTGGCTCCTGTCGACCAGGAGCCAGTGAACTACATTATTCCATGACTTGGTCTGAACAGGCCAGCTGGCGAGCACTAAAGAACCAGCCTGCCATGCTTCCCCCCATTCCATGATTCGGCAGCATCCCAGGCCACGCCCTACAGTTTGGCGGCCAGCAGTTCACATCCTCACCTTAGCACAAAGCTGGACTGCTGTGGAGGCATCAAATGTCAGGGGAGGACGTGGTAGGACGTGGCAGGCGCAGGCGCATGCAGGTCGGGAACCGCCACAGTTGGTAGGGTGGCTGGCTGCAACTCATGGCCACAGATTTTCCTACAGCATGCTGGACTGTGTAAAAAAATAGACATGGCCACACATAGACTGCAACGCTCTGATGCTCACACTGCTGTGGTGCGGCCAGCCTGACCGGTTTGAATCATCCCCGTGTCTCTGCTCACCCCTACGCCAACACTCCTCATGCTCCTTATGCTTCTCATGGCGTGCATGGCCGACGGCAGGGTGTGCTTCCCCCCACGCTGAACCTGCATGCACCGGACAAGTCCATCCCCACTAGCGTAAACCTGATCCCGTGTACGGCACAGAGCAAGCCCGACACGAAGGTAGTCCTGACTAACTCGTTTGGCTTCGGTGGCACCAACGCGTGCCTTGTCTTCTCGGCCCCCCCGCCCCTCCCTGGCGTGTAAGGTGGCAGCTGCAATGGCATGGGAATTCGTACGTACTGCTAGTGCTGCCATGTGCTGCTTCCCCCGAAGCGTTGAAAGATGCTGCTGGATGCTGCCAGGCGGCGATGACGAAGCCCCGGTGGTCGTCTGTGGTCACATGCAAGGCAGGCAGGTTTGCAGCGACATCATGGCTGATGGAACAACCAATACGCTAGCGCAGTGGCAGCCAGCCCACAGTTTGCACAAACCAAGAGTTCATAGCTTTGCACGCTTATGCACAGTGATGCCATCGTAAGTACGATGCGCAAAATGCAAACCCCCCCGCCCCGGCCAAGCTTACGCATTGCCTGAGTGTGTGCGTCCGTCGCGAGGTCTTCAAGTACCACCAAGTTTCCCTTTGGGACATCATGTAAGAAGCAGGGCTGGGCGTAGATGGGTTACGTTAAGTCAACACGTAAATTTAAGTCGTACTTTACGCTAAATTTACGTTTAATTGAAGTCCAAGAAAACAAGGGCTTAAACGCTCAATTTGTGTACAGGCTTCAAGTCATAAATCTGACATGAACGCGTAAATTAAGTATATGGTGTGCGCCACTGTCTCGAGCTTGCGCATGCAGGCCGGAGCCGCAACGTGGACGACTCTTCGTCTGGACTGATCGATCCAGGCGGCCAAACATCCAACCTCGTCCCGCAACACCTGACAGGCCTGAATATATCTATACTTCTAAGTGAAAACATTCATCTAGTTTGCAAGTATCTAGCTCCTGATCATGAAAAAAATTTAGACGACTCAAGACATTATAAGTCTTAAAATTGAAGTTGCAGTCTAGACTTCAATTCAAAAGTTGAACTTGCATCCCTTTTACTTGAAGTCCCCTTTCTGCATTTAATTTACGTCTAAAATTGCGGGCTAATTCATCCAAAAACCATTTCACGCCCAACCCTAGTAAGAAGCTGACCAGCCCATAATGGAATGGGCGCCGGCCTCATATAGCAACCGGCGCCTCGATCTATTAAATGAGTCCCGAGCCTATCTGTGGCCACTGGACTACAGGGCAGCCCTGCTGCATTCGCTATATGCTTTTGCTATGTCGAAGCCTTTTTGCAAGCACAGTAGGTCGATGCTAGAATTCCCCCAGTGAGCAGTTCAATTGAACCTGTGCCGGCCTGCCTTTCAATCTATTGATCTAGGCTTACTTGCACATGTTTATTAAAGCATCAGCACAATAAAAAAGTGATCATCATGCTTGGCTTGTGTGGTTTCAAAGGTGTGCCCTTACCACATGCCATGACACGTACTTAAGTGTGAAGTTGTGCATATAGGCTTGGTTACCGACTGGCCAGCCCGGGAGATATCTTCTGATATGGTCAGGCCCTGCCACGTTCGGCGACGCGTTGGCCAACATTGGACATACCGCGACATGATTTTAGCTGATCGACATGCAGAGCAAAGACGCTGTTGGCGTCATCCGCTCAACCCCTCTTACTCAGATGTGGTCGGATATGCAGGACAAGCAGCGTTGGGCGGACATTGTCAAAGACTACGACCCCCCGGCTGTGGGTCCTAGGAAATATAAAAAGCATGGTAGGCATAGTTTGCGTGCAAGATCAGCTCGAGGCCTCACTTGAGGCCCATATTTTAGACTAGTTAGCTGTGGACATACATGTACATATAAAGGAGACAACCAGCGCAGGCCAGAAATCGGGAGAATGTACATATTGATGTCTTTGGGAGACGTCCACTATATCTTAAACTGGTGAATTCAGTGCTAGCTCGATCCGTGGTCCCCCAACAACGGGGACACGAGACTAATTAATGAAGGTTTACTTAATTAACCAATACATGCATAAAGTTGCATTTTTCCATATCACGGTTCAAGGCCCATTTAAGCCCCTAATGTCCTCTAGATACGAGTTGCTCCGGCCTAATTGAACGTGCGGGCCGTACGGCGTATAGAGCATATTGCTTGGCCCATCCCAGGTGCATGCATGCATGAGGTGGTGCCTGCCCGGCTGCGCGGGCCTCAACCCCGCGGCTGGGCCACGGGCCAAGTATAGTACAGTATATCAATTAAGAGACCGGATAGTAGTATATACGTCACGATAAGGTACACATGCATTTTAACTCGCGCTGTTCTAGAGCTCTACATGCTCAAGCCTAGTTAGATCGGAGATATACAACAAGTGATAGATGGTTTGGAATCCATGCAAATATTTCGATCTGGATACATGAAACACACCGGGCCTATATGATAGTTTGCGCATTCGATTATATGTATCAATGTAGTAAAAGAATATAAAGAATGAGTATGGGATCATTATGAGTATGGGCCAATTTTGTGTACCCCCTATAGTGGTACATGCGCTAGATTGGCCTGACATCATTGTTGATGTCGAGCTCGCATCAGTCATAGGACATGTTGTGCTGCCAGGCACTGCATGGGGTCAAACGTAGCTAGCCAGCAAATGCAGGCCGAGGCTGTAACAAATGATGCACTGCCACCATGTACTTCGACCCCCACCCCCTTCCCCCGGCCCCTCGCAGACAAACGTTAGTATAAAGACCTTGAAAAGCCTCTTTCGGGTCAACAATTTTCATGCAAGCAACGAGGCAGTCCACTCAACTTATAGTGTGCACATGTCCACACCTGCGCAGGCACAACACACGATGTGCACACCATGCCCACCCTGGCATGCACTCCATGCACACGTAGTGCTCTGGTCTACTTATGGCACACGGTTGAGAGATCCTGCCTAGCTGCCTAGTTCTTGGGCGCGCCCAGCACCTTGCAGGCCGCGGCCACCGCGACGCCTGTGTTGATCGGAGCCCCCATCTCCCTCAGCGTGGCCTCCAGTGCCGTGAGGCAGAAGATTACGTTCTTGGGTGTGGATGCGGCGCCCATGAGGCCGATGCGCCAGACCTTGCCCGCAAGCACGCCCAACCCCGCACCGATCTCCAGCCCATAGTTTGCCAGCAGCTTGGCACGCACCGCTTTCTCGTCCACGCCCTCCGGCACGACCACCGCATTGAGCTGTGGGAGCTGCGAGCCCTCCGGCACCAGCATGCGCATGCCCATCGCGGTAAGCCCTGCCTTGAGCGCGTCGTGGTGCTGCCGGTGGCGCGACCATGAGGCCTCCATGCCTTCCTCCAGCAGCATTACAAGCGACTCGTGGAAGCCGTAGAGCGCGTTCACGGGTGCCGTGTGGTGGTAGGAGCGAGGCGCGCCCCCCGAGGCCGCCTCCCAGTAGGACATGACGAGGGAGAGGTCGAGGAACCAGGACTGGACCTGCTCGCCGCCGGCACCGTGAGGAGGGGGGGGGGAATGCAAAGGGGGGGCGGGGGGATAAAAGGGGGGGAAGGGAGGGGCGGGGTTGCAAGGGGGGAGGGGGGAGGATGCAAGGGGTTAGGGGGGGAGGGGGAAGCTTAAAAGGGGGGAGGGGCAGGCACAGCCTGCCATGGCGCTCCGCATTACAAAGTGTTAGGTTGCCAATGTTAGGTAAGAGCAAAGTCAGCAAACATTGACCACTGAAGGTGTCCTTAACATTTGTTGATGTGTCAACTCACCGTCACCATTGGTCAGTGACTCCCATACTTCACAGGGATGGTGGTGGGTGGGGACGGGGTGTAGACATGGAGAGTGTCTTTTCCAGCAACAATAGGTTCCCTCCATTCCCTCCTCGCCCTCACTGTACATGGAATACATCTTATAACTCCGGCAAACAGTGGCAAATTAGTCTACGCGAGCGAATCCCGACCAGGAGCCTGTAGGAGCAGCAAGACAGGTACACCACCCCCCAAAAATGGCAATTGCCGTTCACGCAATTACAACTTTACAGTAGAAAAGGCGCTCACGGAAGCAGCTACTCACGATTTGTTGCCTCGCTATCCACGAAACACAAGCACAGCGCCCTGAGCATAACCGCCTGTCCGCTACGTGCACAGAAGAAGGCAATGTGCCTCAACTCTCCCCAACTCTCCCCAGCCTCGTGCCCCCCCCCCCCCAGCTAACCTTTGTTTTCCTGTTCTTGACCACCTGCGCGGCCTTATCCGAGAAGGTGACGGGCGACAGACCCGGCGTGCAGGAGAGGCACTTCTGGGACCCCGAGTAGACCGCGTCCGCTCCCCATTCGTCCACCAGCAAGGGGACTCCCCCTAGCGACGTCACCGCGTCCACGATCGACAGCATGCCGTGTGACGCCGCCAGCCTACACAGCGACTTGGCGTCCGACAGCGCGCCCGTGCTGGTCTCCGCATGCACAAACGCGAGTGCCTTGGCGCTCGGGTTGGCCTTGATGGCCGCCTCCACCTTGTCGACTGACACCGGGTGCCCCCACTCGTCCTCCACCATCACCGCGGTGCCCCCGCAGCGCTCCACGTTCTCCTTCATCCTGGGCGGTGGGTGGGGGGTGAGGGGGGGTGAGGGGGGGTGAGGGCACGAGGACCGATGGGCGTGGACAGCGCGAGTGTGAGGAGGGGAAATGTCAGCGTTCGAGCGCTCCCATTTGGACAGGCATGGTCGGTCCGGCGAGGCCGCGGCACGTGCGACGACTCACGCACCTCCACATGAGATGGTCGGGTCGTGACCAGGTGTATAACATTACTTAGGGGTGATGGCACTACATGAGATGGTCGGGTCGTGACCAGGTGTATAACATTACTTGGGGGTGATGGCACCACATGAGATGGTCGGGTCATGACCAGGTGTATAACATTACTTGGGGGTGATGGCACCACATGAGATGGTCGGGTCATGACCAGGTGTATAACATTACTTGGGGGTGATGGCACCACATGAGATGGTCGGGTCATGACCAGGTGTATAACATTACTTAGGGGTGATGGCACCACATGAGATGGTCGGGTCGTGACCAGGTGTATAACATTACTTGGGGGTGATGGCACCACATGAGATGGTCGGGTCATGACCAGGTGCCAGGTGTATAACATTACTTGGGGGTGATGGCACCACATGAGATGGTCGGGTCGTGACCAGGTGTATAACATTACTTGGGGGTGATGGCACCACATGAGATGGTCGGGTCATGACCAGGTGTATAACATTACTTGGGGGTGATGGCACTACATGAGATGGTCGGGTCGTGACCAGGTGTATAACATTACTTGGGGGTGATGGCACTACATGAGATGGTCGGGTCGTGACCAGGTGTATAACATTACTTGGGGGTGATGGCACTACATGAGATGGTCGGGTCATGACCAGGTGTATAACATTACTTGGGGGTGATGGCACCACATGAGATGGTCGGGTCGTGACCAGGTGTATAACATTACTTGGGGGTGATGGCACCACATGAGATGGTCGGGTCATGACCAGGTGTATAACATTACTTGGGGGTGATGGCACCACATGAGATGGTCGGGTCATGACCAGGTGTATAACATTACTTGGGGGTGATGGCACCACATGAGATGGTCGGGTCATGACCAGGTGTATAACATTACTTGGGGGTGATGGCACCACATGAGATGGTCGGGTCGTGACCAGGTGTATAACATTACTTGGGGGTGATGGCACCACATGAGATGGTCGGGTCATGACCAGGTGTATAACATTACTTGGGGGTGATGGCACCACATGAGATGGTCGGGTCATGACCAGGTGTATAACATTACTTGGGGGTGATGGCACCACATGAGATGGTCGGGTCATGACCAGGTGTATAACATTACTTGGGGGTGATGGCACCACATGAGATGGTCGGGTCATGACCAGGTGTATAACATTACTTAGGGGTGATGGCACCACATGAGATGGTCGGGTCATGACCAGGTGTATAACATTACTTGGGGGTGATGGCACCACATGAGATGGTCGGGTCATGACCAGGTGTATAACATTACTTAGGGGTGATGGCACCACATGAGATGGTCGGGTCGTGACCAGGTGTATAACATTACTTGGGGGTGATGGCACCACATGAGATGGTCGGGTCGTGACCAGGTGTATAACATTACTTGGGGGTGATGGCACCACATGAGATGGTCGGGTCGTGACCAGGTGTATAACATTACTTGGGGGTGATGGCACCACATGAGATGGTCGGGTCATGACCAGGTGCCAGGTGTATAACATTACTTGCGGGTGATGGCACCACATGAGATGGTCGGGTCGTGACCAGGTGTATAACATTACTTGGGGGTGATGGCACCACATGAGATGGTCGGGTCGTGACCAGGTGTATAACATTACTTGGGGGTGATGGCACTACATGAGATGGTCGGGTCGTGACCAGGTGTATAACATTACTTGGGGGTGATGGCACCACATGAGATGGTCGGGTCATGACCAGGTGTATAACATTACTTGGGGGTGATGGCACTACATGAGATGGTCGGGTCATGACCAGGTGTATAACATTACTTAGGGGTGATGGCACTACATGAGATGGTCGGGTCGTGACCAGGTGTATAACATTACTTGGGGGTGATGGCACTACATGAGATGGTCGGGTCATGACCAGGTGTATAACATTACTTGGGGGTGATGGCACCACATGAGATGGTCGGGTCATGACCAGGTGTATAACATTACTTAGGGGTGATGGCACCACATGAGATGGTCGGGTCGTGACCAGGTGTATAACATTACTTGGGGGTGATGGCACCACATGAGATGGTCGGGTCGTGACCAGGTGTATAACATTACTTAGGGGTGATGGCACCACATGAGATGGTCGGGTCGTGACCAGGTGTATAACATTACTTGGGGGTGATGGCACCACATGAGATGGTCGGGTCATGACCAGGTGTATAACATTACTTGGGGGTGATGGCACCACATGAGATGGTCGGGTCATGACCAGGTGTATAACATTACTTAGGGGTGATGGCACCACATGAGATGGTCGGGTCGTGACCAGGTGTATAACATTACTTGGGGGTGATGGCACTACATGAGATGGTCGGGTCGTGACCAGGTGTATAACATTACTTGGGGGTGATGGCACCACATGAGATGGTCGGGTCGTGACCAGGTGTATAACATTACTTAGGGGTGATGGCACCACATGAGATGGTCGGGTCGTGACCAGGTGTATAACATTACTTGGGGGTGATGGCACCACATGAGATGGTCGGGTCGTGACCAGGTGTATAACATTACTTGGGGGTGATGGCACTACATGAGATGGTCGGGTCGTGACCAGGTGTATAACATTACTTAGGGGTGATGGCACTACATGAGATGGTCGGGTCGTGACCAGGTGTATAACATTACTTGGGGGTGATGGCACCACATGAGATGGTCGGGTCATGTCCAGGTGTATAACATTACTTGGGGGTGATGGCACTACATGAGATGGTCGGGTCGTGACCAGGTGTATAACATTACTTAGGGGTGATGGCACCACATGAGATGGTCGGGTCGTGACCAGGTGTATAACATTACTTGGGGGTGATGGCACCACATGAGATGGTCGGGTCATGACCAGGTGTATAACATTACTTGGGGGTGATGGCACCACATGAGATGGTCGGGTCATGACCAGGTGTATAACATTACTTAGGGGTGATGGCACCACATGAGATGGTCGGGTCGTGACCAGGTGTATAACATTACTTGGGGGTGATGGCACCACATGAGATGGTCGGGTCGTGACCAGGTGTATAACATTACTTGGGGGTGATGGCACCACATGAGATGGTCGGGTCGTGACCAGGTGTATAACATTACTTGGGGGTGATGGCACCACATGAGATGGTCGGGTCATGACCAGGTGCCAGGTGTATAACATTACTTGGGGGTGATGGCACCACATGACATGGTCGGGTCGTGACCAGGTGTATAACATTACTTGGGGGTGATGGCACCACATGAGATGGTCGGGTCGTGACCAGGTGTATAACATTACTTGGGGGTGATGGCACTACATGAGATGGTCGGGTCGTGACCAGGTGTATAACATTACTTGGGGGTGATGGCACTACATGAGATGGTCGGGTCATGACCAGGTGTATAACATTACTTGGGGGTGATGGCACTACATGAGATGGTCGGGTCGTGACCAGGTGTATAACATTACTTGGGGGTGATGGCACTACATGAGATGGTCGGGTCGTGACCAGGTGTATAACATTACTTGGGGGTGATGGCACTACATGAGATGGTCGGGTCGTGACCAGGTGTATAACATTACTTGGGGGTGATGGCACTACATGAGATGGTCGGGTCGTGACCAGGTGTATAACATTACTTGGGGGTGATGGCACTACATGAGATGGTCGGGTCGTGACCAGGTGTATAACATTACTTGGGGGTGATGGCACTACATGAGATGGTCGGGTCGTGACCAGGTGTATAACATTACTTGGGGGTGATGGCACCACATGAGATGGTCGGGTCATGACCAGGTGTATAACATTACTTGGGGGTGATGGCACCACATGAGATGGTCGGGTCGTGACCAGGTGTATAACATTACTTGGGGGTGATGGCACCACATGAGATGGTCGGGTCATGACCAGGTGCCAGGTGTATAACATTACTTGGGGGTGATGGCACCACATGAGATGGTCGGGTCATGACCAGGTGTATAACATTACTTAGGGGTGATGGCACTACATGAGATGGTCGGGTCGTGACCAGGTGTATAACATTACTTGGGGGTGATGGCACCACATGAGATGGTCGGGTCATGACCAGGTGTATAACATTACTTGGGGGTGATGGCACTACATGAGATGGTCGGGTCATGACCAGGTGTATAACATTACTTGGGGGTGATGGCACTACATGAGATGGTCGGGTCGTGACCAGGTGCCAGGTGTATAACATTACTTGGGGGTGATGGCACTACATGAGATGGTCGGGTCATGACCAGGTGTATAACATTACTTGGGGGTGATGGCACTACATGAGATGGTCGGGTCGTGACCAGGTGTATAACATTACTTGGGGGTGATGGCACTACATGAGATGGTCGGGTCATGACCAGGTGTATAACATTACTTGGGGGTGATGGCACTACATGAGATGGTCGGGTCGTGACCAGGTGTATAACATTACTTGGGGGTGATGGCACCACATGAGATGGTCGGGTCGTGACCAGGTGTATAACATTACTTGGGGGTGATGGCACCACATGAGATGGTCGGGTCATGACCAGGTGTATAACATTACTTGGGGGTGATGGCACCACATGAGATGGTCGGGTCATGACCAGGTGTATAACATTACTTGGGGGTGATGGCACTACATGAGATGGTCGGGTCATGACCAGGTGCATAACATTACTTGGGGGTGATGGCACTACATGAGATGGTCGGGTCGTGACCAGGTGTATAACATTACTTGGGGGTGATGGCACTACATGAGATGGTCGGGTCGTGACCAGGTGTATAACATTACTTGGGGGTGATGGCACTACATGAGATGGTCGGGTCGTGACCAGGTGTATAACATTACTTGGGGGTGATGGCACTACATGAGATGGTCGGGTCATGACCAGGTGTATAACATTACTTGGGGGTGATGGCACCACATGAGATGGTCGGGTCATGACCAGGTGTATAACATTACTTGGGGGTGATGGCACCACATGAGATGGTCGGGTCGTGACCAGGTGTATAACATTACTTGGGGGTGATGGCACCACATGAGATGGTCGGGTCATGACCAGGTGTATAACATTACTTGGGGGTGATGCCACCACATGAGATGGTCGGGTCGTGACCAGGTGTATAACATTACTTGGGGGTGATGGCACTACATGAGATGGTCGGGTCATGACCAGGTGCCAGGTGTATAACATTACTTGGGGGTGATGGCACTAACGGATGATGCCCCTCCGTGCGAAGCGAGCTCCTACCTGCCCCCGAACACGCCGTTGCGGCACACGATGACCAAATCCCCGGGCTCCACCAGGTTTACAAAGCAGGCCTCCATGCCCGCGGAGCCGGGCGCCGACACGGGGAAGGTGAGCCGGTGGGTGGTCTGGAACGCCACCTGGCAGCATAGGGGTGGTGGTGTGTGGTGTGGTGTAATGTGATGGGGTGTGATGTTGGTGTGCGTGGACAGGGGGGGATGGGAGTGGGGTTGGGGGGGGTTGGGGGGGAAAGGGAGGGGAAGGGCAACAAGGCAGCCACATACCATGCAAGTTAAACTGGCGAAGCAAACCATGTGGTCAGGGCAGTCTTACGATAAACTACGTTGGCAGATACCATAAGTGCTGCGTTTCCGTATGCTGTAGCGCGTTAAGAATGAGAAGAAGAAAAAAATTACGGTTTTTATCAATCCTGATGTTGTGAAGTATGATAGACTCATCTTAAGAATGTTGATAATGCTATGGGGGCACACAGCAGAAAGAATTATATATCGCGTTCGATAGGTGCCATAATCAACATGCCAATAAATGCTGGCACAGGCATGTATATGGAGGTGGGTGCTGTCCAGTGGCCGCAGCCCGCAAGTCGTATCAACCAGGCAGATTGCAGTCAAGGGCCCAAACAGAGTCACCACTACGACCCCCTCACACCACACAAATGCAGCAGAGGACATTAGCAGCAGAACGAGGCCTAGTGGTTGCCCTGAAAATGAGGATCCAACCAGTTCCCGGGTGTTCAATCAGGGATTCGCAGCAGGGTGTTCCTATGAGTGGCATACCGTGCCACATGCCCTGCTAAGAGTATGGCTGCTATGCCAAAACCATACAAAACAAGACCAACCTTCTTAGTGAACAAATTACTTATTTATGGCTCAATAATGAAACCGATCATGCTATCGACAGCCCACGCGGTTGACATCTGCCCATAACGATGGGGCGATGACACCCAAATGGAATAACCGTGCAGTGAAGGCCAGCGGGTTGGTCTCAAACGCTAAAAGCATACTTGATGTCGTGGAACCAACTAACGCAGTGACCATACGTGGTAATAACGACTGGTACGCTTCGGCAGCAAGAGGCAGTGAAGGTATACATCGGAGACTAGATGGCACTGGTCTGCCGACGCTTCGACAATCAACGTCCTTGGGTTTTGTGCTTTTGTACAACAGCCGAGAAACCATTACGAGTAGAGTTAGAAAATTAAATTGGGAGCAATGGAAAAACCGCAAGGTTAACAATGAACTAGTTCACAAAAAAAATGAAATCCAGCTTACCCTCAACATTTCTTTTATTTCGTCCATCATGGTCACAAACGCGGGGTCCAGATGCCCAACAGTCGGTCTCGCCATGGCTTGCAAGACTCGAGGGTGTACGTCACTCGGCCCAGGACCCATCAGAACCCTGACAGGAGGATTGAAGCTTTTGAATTGTTTATCTGGAGAAGCCATAGCTCTTACGTCGAAAGCAGGAAAGCCACGGGCGGTTTTCAAGCAAGGTTTAATTGCAGAGGGACGCAAAAATGTGAGGCGAAATCGCTTTGGCAAAAAGCCGGTAGCGGGATCCGAGGGTGCAGAAACGGGAAAGCAGCCACTCGAGGAGTCCAAAAGCCGAGTGCTAGCGTCAATGGCGTACATGGAAGGCAATGGGCTCACTGGGCTAGGCGAGAATGGTTTGTGACGCAAAGAACACGCCCCCTTGAACTAAACGTCACCGAGCTGGAGTTGCAAAATTACGTGTACAGTCATGCCTAGTCACGCGCGCCTAGCCGCCTAGTCATGCGCGCCCGGTCACCTGGACGGCTTGCGACTTGTGCAGGAAGAATAAACGACACGTGTGTTGAGCCGCGTTCAACGGATCAGGTTGTGAGTTTCGGATTCTTATAATTACACGGGGCGATTTTTTGGGGGCTGCCAGAAGATACTTGTGGCTTCAAGGTGGCTTACTAGAAAATTGCTACAGCGACAAATTAGGCTTATTACGCTCGCCGCGTGCCACGTGGATACCCACAACCGCCTGCAGAAATCCTGCCAGCGCCACGAACGCTGGCAACAACAACAACTCACAACTCACAACTCACACACTCACAACCCACAACCACAAACTGGGAGTCAGAATATTTTATAACCATGGAATCTGGCTTGTGACTTGTCCACAGTTGTAAGTACGCAATCTACGAAGCCACTGCTCAGCTTAGCTGGATGTACAGTATCCACAACGATACCTTGCGTACCTACCGCCAGAGTAGAGGATCCATGGAGGATAGGAAAGCCATGATATTGCCAGGCCAACAGGCAACAAACCTGAGTGAAGGCCCGAAGGGAGAAGCTTGAGGCACTGGGATTTTAATTTATTTTATTTGCCATGTCTATTGTTCAAGCTAGTCATTTCGTAGGTTCGAAGGCATGCCTATTGTCCGGTAGCAACGCGCGCCCGGATGGGGTGGCGACATCATGGGCCAGGTCACCTAGCGCGGTTAAAAGTGAAAGCCCAGTGGTAAGTTGAAGGGGACGGTCACGCAATTTTACACATCTTTTGGAAGAGCGTATAAATGACACCCAAATATATAATTGTATGCTTATGGCATCGAAGCGCACATACTTAAAACTTTAACAAAACTAGTCAGCGGATAACACCTGCATAATACCTGCACACACCGTTTACTGTGGTTCGAAAGCCTGGAAGTTGGTGTTTTCAGGACATTGTCTGAAAACATATTGCAGCCTTAGTTGATGAAGAAGCGTCTAGCATCGTGTCCTGAATGCGGGATTGACTCCTCAGCAGGCGTGGCTGTCAGGTTCTCGCCCGAACACCAAGCTCTCACTGGGCCACCGCAATCAGTCCAAGAACCGCGTTCGGAAGGCCGCGGCAGCTGGCGATGGGGACGTCGCTCCAGTGCTCATGTCATCAGCAGGAGAAGCGGAATCCGATAAGGTTGTTGACACCAGAGACGACAGGTGAGTGAGGAGCGCCTGTACGCCATTCACGCTTGCTCCTCAGATGACGTCGCTAACCAACCAAACGAAGCCACCTTGGCAGTACCCATCCGAAGCGGTAGGGCATCAGTGACCGCGTGTACCTTAATGCACATGCAGGTGGCATTATGATCCCCGTATATATATATATATATATATATATATATATATATATATATAGCGCATCGATGATGCGAGCGCACTCTATCCCCAGGTACCCCCGGCATGAGGTTGTGCACAGCCGGCACAGTTCGACGATGCTGCCCTGTGTGTCGCACAGTTAGGGATGGGAAAAGCGTGCCAGGCATGACACCGTGAGGGAGCTGAGAATCTGCAGGACGCTTTGCGTCCAGACATGCGAATGTTGCATTTGTCACTGGGAGAGCGGAGTAGCGAGGGGAGGAGGGAGGGGGGAGGGGAGGGGGAGGGGGAGGGAGGGGGAGGGAGGGGGAGGGGGAGGGGGAGGGGGGGAGGGGAGGGGGAGGGGGAGGGGAGGGGGAGGGGGAGGGGAGGGGGAGGGGAGGGGGAGGGGGAGGGGGAGGGGGAGGGGTGGTACTTTTGTTCACTGCTTCATCTTTTGCATCTTATTGCTTGGTTGCTATCGCCCCCCCACACACACCCTCTTGCGCCCACCATGCCGTCATGATATATCCGTCTGCCGCAGCGTGCTTCCGGACTCGTTCGAAGGCTCCCTCATTGCTGCGGCAAAGGCAGCGGCTCGCATCATCAACAGCGGCGCCGGCACGCGCGTGCTGGTACGCACTACTCCATATCAATGACACAACCCATGTGTCACAACCCATCGGTTCGCGCCATCACCATATGCCTCCCAATGCCCTCATCCACATCCACATCCACATCCACACCCAGACCCACACCCACACCCACACCCACACCCACACCCACACCCACACCCACACCCACGCCCACGCCCACGCCCACGCCCACGCCCACGCCCACGCCCACGCCCACGCCCACGCCCACGCCCACACCCACACCCACACCCACACCCACACCCACACCCACATCCACATCCACACCCACAAAACCACACACCTCCTGGTATGAGCTGCTCTGCTGCAAGTTAATATTGCAAAGCCTGGTTTTCCAAGACACTTCCATGGCGTAAGCCCTTTGGTAGGGCTTGCCCCCTCACTATCATGTGTGCACACTTAAGAGGCGGCAGCCTGCCTCTATAGATGGAAAAGCAACCAGGGCTTGACTGTTTCGCCCTGCAAGTAGCTGCACAAATGGGTCGCTGAGGACCGTGCCATGCTCCTGCTGGCATTTGTATTGTCATCACCGGCGTGCCCACACGTGTATCTGCTGCAGTAGCCGACTGCCTTGATAGACTTTGAATCAATATTCTTTGCGACGTCCGACACCGCTTGCAAATAGCAGTGGTGGCGTGCTGCACGATGCTTAATATGTCATACATCGATCATCGCGGCTGCATCACCGCTGCACATAGCTGTGTTGTATGCACCGGCATCAGACACAGGATTGTGGCAGTTGCAGATAAATGTCACTGGGTTGCCTGCCCTTGGTTAGGTATATGCGTGCTTGTGCAAGTGCATCTTTTTATGTGGCTGACAAGCCAAAAGACAATGTTCCTATGTGTGTATGCGTGCCCCAGAATTCACCACCATCTTATATAGTCACTGCCCTCTCTCGGCTTGGCACACTTTTCATACACATGCACCTTGCCGCACCCCCCCTAACCCCTATGCCCTTCCCCCCTACCCCTTGCTCCCTCCATGATCCCCCCTTCAACCCCCAGGTGGAGGTGATCGTTCCAGAACTGGAGATCAAGGCGGACGACGGCGACCAGCAGCGCGAGTGGGACATGTGCGGCATGTTCGTGGCCGCGCTGACACAGCTCACGGGGCAAGGGGCGGTGCGTGCGAGGGTACACTGGGCAGTAGCACCTGGCAGCCGTACGCATGGTTTCTCCCTTTGCAGTAGCACCTGGCAGCCGTGCGCATGGTTTCTCCCTTTGCAGTAGCACCTGGCAGCCGTACGCATGGTTTCTCCCTTTGCAGTAGCACCTGGCAGCCGTACGCATGGTTTCTCCCTTTGCAGTAGCACCTGGCAGCCGTACGCATGGTTTCTCCCTTTGCAGTAGCACCTGGCAGCCGTACGCATGGTTTCTCCCTTTGCAGTAGCACCTGGCAGCCGTACGCATGATGGTTTCTCCCTTTGCAGTAGCACCTGGCAGCCGTACGCTTGGTTTCTCCCTTTGCAGTAGCACCTGGCAGCCGTACGCATGGTTTCTCCCTTTGCAGTAGCACCTGGCAGCCGTACGCATGGTTTCTCCCTGCAGAACGAGGATGCAAGCCATGTCCTTTTGCCCTTCTCATCATCTGCCATCGTTCCATTAGGTGTGGCGTGTGTGCATCAAGTGAATGCAGTACCTTTGCGTGGCCGCCTGTGGCACTACCCTGCCGCACAGTTTTGCGGTCCCTGTGCTGGCTGTGGCTTCATGCGGAGATCATTTGTCAGACCCTGCCATGCTGGAGGGCGTCCCTCTGCACCGTTCCATCCTTTGAAACAGGAATGCAATAGAACTTCAGCGACAAGACCAAATGTGTAGCATATGCATTGTGCTTCCTGCAGTACTAGCCAGTTTCACTTTATTGTGGCACTGTATGGATTGACGGCTGGCGACTGCATTGCCCCGCGTAGGGAACGAGGGGCAGTGGAGTCACCCATCCCCCCATGGCAGCACCACATCCATGGTCGGCATCCCCATCAACTTCCCGTAGACACATATCGGGCACATGTTGGCTTGCCTGATCGCCTTACCTTGCCTGGAAACGCATTGTCGGTTGGGTGGCCTGCGTGGCATTGGAGTTGGGGTGTCCCTGGATGGGGTTTCGGCGTGCCTGGCCAAGCAGGGCGTGCGTGCCATCTTCCCTGACGCAGGCGCGGCCGCCATGCTAAAAAACGCGTGGGTGGACGCGTCGTTCCAGATCGGGAGGTACTGCCAACTGTCACTTTTCTTGATCCTGTGTCTCCATCCGGCAGGTATCTGTTGCAATATGTGTAAAAAAAACTTGTTTTTGAATTCCTTGTTGCTATCAGATGGCACACATACTGTGCATGTGTACTATCAGCAGCCATGCCAGCCAGCCAGCCGCCGCCGCCGCCGCCGCACGCCCTTTCTTAGCGATTCAATCATCGTTCCGCATTGGCACGCGGCCCAAGCAGCAACGACCGGCCATCGTGCCCGGAACATGCGCCCTAGGCAGGTGGTAGTGTCACGTCCGAACCATGGCACACGCAAGCATGGTTGCAGGAGATGGTTAACCCTGTTATGCATCGCAAATGGCAGTATCAACGACAGGTGCATGGAAGTTTCAGGCCATGCGTATGACTGGTGTCAATGTGACGGAATGTGTTGGGGCCGTTCATTATTTGTCAGCCTTTCGGGGGGGTGGAGCCCTGATTGCCACATCTGCTTGTACCCCCCGCACCCGCAGCAACTTGCCCGCTTTCCAGCCCGATCGCATGGGACAGTGATGCAGTTATTGGGTTTTCCCCACCCCCGCAGTGCCGACCCTTACGCATGTGTACATAATACTACCTTCTCTCTCTAGTGTGTGTGTGTCACAGCCACACATCATGGCCACACCCATGTGTCGCATGAACTATCTATTCCATGTCTATTCCATGTCTATTCATCGTCCTTCATTCACCGCGTCTTCCGTTGTCTTTCCGCTCCTGCTCTCTCTCTCCCTTCTCGCCCCGCCCCTGGCCACAGCCTGAACGACCGCAAGCCAGTGGGCGACGAGGACACGCTGGCCGTGCTGTGCGTTCCGGACCACCAGATGGTGGACACAGTGAGGCGCATCGCGTCCAACCTGGCCACCGAGGAGGTGGTGCGTGCGCGCGCTGTCTGGGCTGCTATTGGTTGTTAAGCTAGCAACGGATTAGCTACTAGTAAGAACTTTCTGTATCTCCTTATACTTCCGTTAGAAGTACTATTTAGCTGATCGCTTGATAAGAACGGATCTTCGTTGGGAGGCCACGGACTTGCTTGACATACCATGTGTTCGCTGTTTCTTGTCGGGATGCTGTTTACTAGATCAAGTACAGTCGACACCCCGTTCCCCGCGCGCAGAGAATGAGGGCCAGTCGTTTATCCTTGACCACCAAGTGCGGGCACTAGCCAGGGGCCCAAGCCAACATTGGTAATAGATAAAGGTACTTTGATGGATACTGCGATAAAGGGGGTTGGCGTGCGATACTGTTGTACGTGCTGGCGCCATTCGCTGCGCCTTGCACATATCATATGCCAATGTAGTCACGTGGCCCAAAAGCGTTGCCTTACCACGGCCTTTTTCTTTTCTGGTACCAGCATTTTCTGATACCAGCCAGCCCATGTGCATGCAAATTCAGATACATCTTCGTATCAATTCTCGTTTATCTTCATGAACTGACCCGTGACTCACCGACGGCATAAACCTGTGCCCCCCCCCTGCCCCCCCCCAGGTGCGCCCGATGGTCATGTTCAACCCGCGCCTGTTCAGCGGCGACGTGGGTATTGGCCTAAACGTGCGCCGCACGCGCCAGGAGCTGCTGGACACGTTCGTCACCGCCTACTCTCTGCGGCCGCTGCCCCAGGTGGACGGCACGCTCTTCCGCGAGTACCCAGGGTGAGCACCTTTCTTTCACCTTGTGTGTGTGCTGTTGGCTCGTGTTCACTCTGCAAGCAGCTGGGGTGGCGCATTGTTCGTTTGTGGTGGTGGGCTGGGTAGGAAAGCAACTAAGGTTAAAGCTCAAACGACTCCCTGCTTTCGGAAAATTAAGAAGTATTATATGTATCATGTATAAGAAGTATATGATATATTATATATAAGAAGTATTATTATATGTTTATTTTTTATTCAGGGGGGGGGGGAGCCAGGAAGGGCACAAGCATGGCCTCATATGTGAGATGAATACCGCATACACGCGCGTGGTGGGGCGCCTTGTGCTCCGTGCACAACGCGTGGCCCAAACATGCAGCCAGCGGGAACATGCCTCTCGAAGCAAGCCATAAGCCGTGGGGGTAGGCAGCATGGTCGGAATTTTTTTAGCAGTGTGTAGTAACAGCAGGCAGCATGATGTGCCTTTCCACCAGCGTGCCATGGCACAGTAGCGCGCTTGCTCCTGCTGGGCCTATTGTGTGGGTATCCCTCGACCTGTTTTAAACAGTATATGAGGCGCTGGGGACCTCGCCTGTCCGTGATGTGAGTAGCTCAAGGATTTGTTGAAAAATGTGTTCGGAGTCTTCAAGGCCTGTCGCATATGTTTTGCCTTAGAACACGGACGACATGCACTTGCGCTGCCTGTGCTCTGCGTTGATTGTAACAATTTATTTGGTTTCTGCATCTCCAACAGCACCGGTGCCCCCCTTTCTGAGCATTGTTGGATGGTATGTCGGAGCAATATTGTCTTTTGTTTACGCCGCGTGCCCCTCTGTGTGCGACTGCCACCGCGGCGCCAGGCGCTGGAAGGTGTTCCTCCCCGACACGGAGGTGGAGGGCCGCTACCGGCTGGTGGAGGAGACCGACACGCGGCCCTCTGCGGACCGGCTGGACGTGAGTGTGCCCTCATCCACTGCTTGGGATGCTGTTGGTGTGGGTGGGTTGGGGATTGATTCCCATGGGGGTGGTGAGTGGGGGGAGATTAGCGGGGGGGGGGGGGGGCACAGAAGCAGATGGCTGTTTGCTCAAAGTTGAATTGAGCTATCGCGGTGGAGTTCCTTTTACTCATGATGTGGTAAATCGATGTCCTTGTTTCGTAGATCGTATAGATCCTACTGTCGTGTAGAATGCAGGCGTGCAGTGGTTTCCGTGATGCATGGAACCCACCCTTGTATGCCTTCGCTGTACCCCTGCTGCCTGCTGGGTGTGGACACCTGTTTTGAAACCATGCAGCAAATCTACCTGCGGGAATTAGGCGGTGGAGAGACCGGGGACATGCCAGCGGCAGCATCCAACACGCTTGGAGTGCTCGCATCGTTGAACCGATTCATGAGGTCACTGACCCAGTGATCTACGAATACACATTGCCTATGCAGTTTAGCTGCATCTCTCAGGAAAAAGCGAAGCAAGTCGGTTGCTTACAGGTCCCCAACCCATTAAGGCTTAATGATTTGATGAGCATGTGTTGTGCCGTCATTCATTCATTCATTCATTCATTCACGCGCCTCCGTTGGGAGAGTCACGGGGTACCAACTTTTGAGTAGGTACCTTTCATTCCTGTTTGATACACAGCAAGAAGGGGGCACGGGACCCACCCCTTCCCTCGTTGCCTTGAGAGGCAGGCCACACGTGCAAGTCCAAGTAAACTGCTCACTGGGAGAGTATGGCAACTACGGTGGGCCGTCATGGTGAACATGCTATATCATTTATGAACTGAATCGATCACACGATCATGTTTGTAGATTAAGTAAAAGCGTGAACATGCACTGAAGGCATGGCACGGAGTACCCGATGAGGTACTTTTCTATGCGGATACTTCACCCGCGAAGGCAAGTGGCGCGACTCACTCGCCCAGGTCTGGAGTCGCATATAGCAACTCCGCGTCATCCAGATCGACTATCCAAGATGACTGTACGCGCGGCCATGAATATGACGGGTGTGGGGGTACTTTGCATGCTGTAACCCCCGATAGCCAAGGATCACTGTTAATTTAATTTGTGGATTGATAATGTAGCCCAATTTGAAGGTTACATCGATCGAAGTTTCACATATCGATTGGCCAGCCAATTGCCACATGTATTAAATATGAAGTGAGACAACTATGCCTGTGTCAACTATGAAGTTAGATGGTCCAACTATAATTACTTACATCAGAGTGGAGGCACCCACTAAACAAAGCCAACGCAAACAAGATATACCACGACAAAATAGCTACAGCCGGCATTGGACACTCGATCCACAAGTGCTGCACGGAATGAAGTAAAACAGCCTAATATATAACCGTGCTGCGCCGCAAAGTCAGCTCGCGTGCGCAGGAGCAAGATTTCAGCCATAGCCCGGGCAATCGCTACCGAAAGGCGTTTGCGCCAATACGATGTCCAGGTCCGCGCTGCCCGCAAGGGGCCCGCTGCATGGGCGCTGGCCCTCCAGGTCCAGGCGGTCCTCACGGAGCCAGCAGTACTCCTTAAAGAAAGCCGGCAGTCAGGGTCCCCATGCATGGCCCGGACTCCTCCATGCAAGACAAAGGGCACCACACGGTGGTGCCCGACGTCCCATTGTTGCCACATACATGTATACAGCCGGCCATCCGAGGCTCCCTGCAATGGGATGTACTGTGCACATGCATTAAATTAAATTATTTAAATTAAATTATAACATGCCTCCGTGGGGAGATCATGTAGCACATATTCCTTGATGGGGGGTGGAGCTAGGTGGAGGAAGCCGCTTAATCGGACTAACCTAACTCTAAGCTATCTAGTCTATAAAATCCTAACTACACTACTCAGCAAAACGTCTCCTTCCTCTTGGGGGGGGTTTGCTTGCCCACAGGGGCTGGCGTGTGAGACTGGACAATCTTCTGCCACCGCTTCTTGTTCTGCATATGGCAGTCCAAAGAAGGGAGAGGGAATGGATGCGGTGTTCAAACTGAGCTGGGACCACAAGGTCGGCCAGCAACATCTGGGTGTATGCACATGCATTAAATTATATTAAATTAGAACATGAATGACTCCGTTGTACCTAGATTGATGTAGCACATATTCCCTTGCTGGATGGATGGAGGTGGGCGAAGCATATGGCATATGCTTCCTAAATATCATGGAGACAACCAGCGCAGGCCAGAAATCGGGAGAATCCAGACCATGGTAGCTCGAGCCTGCCGTTATCTTGTCCGCGTGTTCGAGTCGTACAGGATGATGAATATGAATGGTGCATGATGGAAATGTGTAGCCTTGTGCATTGAAATGATGGCTGGCTTACGTGTAGAGCGACTAGATGACCTAGACGGTGGTGCCGGAAACAGCTTGCTTGATCAGGGCGTGTGTTTCGAGCCTAACTGGCTGGGAGTGTCTAGTGGTGAGCACCATTGCTGCGATCGCTCTCCCGCCATTTACGAGGAAATACCCGCGCAAATGGAAAACAACTGAAAAGGTCTAGCTTCATAACTATAACATTAATTAGTCATGTACATGTGTGCCCATGATCGATGTACGCGCCTGCACACACCAGATGCTGCCTAGCCTTATTAAATATTTAGTTATGCTGTGATTACGCAGAGGAGAGCTACTCTCTGCTGAGAAGCCATGCCCTAGCTTTTGTATAGCCATGGTGATCTTCCCCCCCATGACAGGCCCCCCTTAGTTGGGTTGAGCTTGAGACTCTGGGGGGTGCAGGTGCCCTTGGTGCACCTAGAGCAAGTGTCGTTTACATTCCCACCCCTGCAGGAAATAGCTTAGAATGTATTGAAAAGCCATATGCCCCTTCTCTGGGATATGTGGTACATAGTAGGCTCCCAACCATTAATTAATTAATTAATTAATTATCAACATCACTCCGTTGGGAGTCAATGTAGCACATATCCCTGAGAAGGGGCATATGGCTTTTAATACATCCTAGGCTACTTCATGCAAGGGTGGGAATGTAAGCAACACTTGCTCTAGGTGCCGCGAGGGCACCTGCACCACCATGCTGTCTCAGGTTCAACCCAACGAAGGGGATCCCGGCATGGGGGAGGAAGATCATCATGGCTATACAAGGGCTAGGGCATGGCTTCTCGACAGAGAGCATCTCTCTGCATGGCATAGCATGGCTAAATTCTTAATGCAGCATCCATGGGGGTCCCATTATAGGCATGGCTTGGCTAAACTCTGAAGAATCCCAACCATCACATATATATATTCATGAATTGAGAATGATAGATTACGGAGGTGAGATAGGCATGCAACATAAGGAAAAACCCGATAACTGGGAGAATAACCCTGAAGAAATTAATAGTAATCTGACACAGACATCCAAGGATCACGCTGCAGCTGCACAAGGTACAACACAAATATATATTCATTGAGAATGATAGATTACGGAGGTGAGATAGGCATGCAACATAAGGAAAAACCCGATAACTGGGAGAATAACCCTGAAGAAATTAAGAGTAATCTGACCGTACAGACATCCAAGGATCACGCCAGCGGCACAAGGTACAACTAACTAGACATCACAAAACTACACGCAGCAACAGCGCTGCCGGCCCACCGGCATGCAGGCCTGGAAGGGATCTAGACCGCATGGGTCGCGACAAAGTCGGCCCGGGTGCGGCCAGGTTGTAAAATACGTGTGCGGGGTATAATACGTGGACTTAAAATACGCGTATTATACGTGGGGGGTATAAAATACGCGGTGGTAAAATGCGCGACAGTTTTTGTGGTCCAATTGTCAGTCACCCAATTAGCACGCTCCTTGATGATGGTCATGCAGTTATTACAACTGAAATTTGGTGTATATGCTTATTTATTAACATCTTCCATTTATGCCCTGCAATCCTATCTGATTATGATTTGTTAAATGCAGGGGGGAGCATGCTGCAACGGGAATAGTAAGGATTCAATTAATTAATTGATTGTAAGGAAAGCCATCCACTATATAATGCATGAGAGGACATAAGACACAACTTCCGAGAAGGAGGGGTGACGTGCCCTCCTTCGTACTGGATCATGCCGGCCACCATCTGCTTGAAAGAGGCGCTCTCAGCCGCATTGAAGGCAATGCCGTTCTCGATAAAAAATTCGGCAGCCAGCAGCTGGACACCTTTCTCGTCGACGGGAACCAGCCATTTGGTGATGCTCAGCTGGCCTTTGCTGGGAACCGACGACAAGTCAGCCGGCGCAGCCCCTCCCATCTCCGCCATTGCCCTGTTCAAATTGTGCTGCTTTTAGGCGTCTGACTGCTGCGACTTGTTGTTATACATCCTGAGAAACTTGCTCCGGATATTCGGTGGAATTTTGTCGCAGGGTAACATCCCTTCCCCTGCGATTCCGGCAAAGTGTGCACGGACTCGGAATACGCTGATTGCCCCCGCCCCGTATGAGAACTTCTTGTTGCAAAATGAGCAGAACTTATTCGACACAAACTGCGTTTTGTTACTAACAGCATCTGTGACTGCTTCTTTCTTCTCGAGAACGAAATCCCATTCAGGCCCTTTCTTCCTCATGGCTGCAAATCGAAAATGGCTGCACACTGTCGCACAGTCGCACTGGCCTCGTCGTCGCTATATTGCATTACACCGTCAGTAGCACAGCTGGCATTTGCTGGCACACTGTTATTATGCGTTATGCACCTAGTCCTAGCTGTCTCCTACCGGCCAAACATTTTGCAAGGCTTGCGCTTTATGAAAAGAACTGTACGCATCTACTTCTAGTAGTAAAAATCTCAAACGTGCAGTGAGCGCGCCGCGCCCAGAATCTGGGCACCGCGCCAGTGCCCGCTGCCCGCTGGTACCCCCGAAAAATTCGAAGTCCAAACCGCGCGGTCAGACGTAAAATACGCGTAAAATACGTCGAGGCCCATACCTGGTAATATGCTTTATCCCGCATTTTATCGCAAAAGTGCGGCGTACATAACAACCCGGGGGTGCGGCGGAATAACACATCAGCCACGGTGCGAGTGAGGGCGAGTGACAGGCGCTGCCGCCAATACGAGGACCACGTGCGGGCCGACCACGGGGCGGTCTGACCCTCGAGGTCGAGGCGGTCTTCACGGCACAAATATATATATTAAAAATATAATCACATATATATACTCCCGACCATTCGCCTCCGGTTGATCCATGTCCCCGAGCGCCGCGCCCCAGTGGCCGGCCGCCCCGACTGGTCGCGAATCATTTGCTCTGCGCCCGGTCCGGGGGGATCCTGAGGACTGGACGGACACCGAGCGCGAACGCAACCAGTGCCGCGAGGAGTACCCATGGCGGCCCTGGACGCCCGGGCGGACGTCGACGCGCTGGACCAGGGTGCTCCCAACGCCGCCATTCTTGCGGGCTTCGCGGCCCGCGCCCCGTTGCTGGCGGCCCGGCACCTGCCGGTCATGCCCCGCCGCCGCACCGGCCCGCTCTACCGCCAGGACCCCAAGGTCTTGGTCGCCCGGCACCGCCTCAAGCTTGCCTAACCGGGACCCGAGCGCTGCAGAAACTGGTGCTCAAGGCAGCCCTGGTGGAGGCCTACGAGCAGGCTCAGGACGCAGAGGCCGGCGGCCCAGCCAGTGCATCGCAGATGCCAAGGCCTGCCAAGCTCGCAACTGCACGGGGCAAGGACATGTCGGTACCACGTACCGGCCTCGACCGGCTCGGCGGAAGCGCACCCCGGTGTCCAGAGCACACGGGGGACGGCATGGCGCCGGTCAGCCTTGACCGTTGGTTGGCCCACAGTTAATTAATGTTTCCTTGACAGGTGGGGCTCGCGCCGGCCCCCCCCCGCGCCGCGGCCGACTTCACTGACCCCGAGACGGCCGCCCGTCTCGGTGTTGCCGGACCCCCCCCGGCGCCGCCTGCGCCCCCCTCCTCGGCCGCGGACTACCAAGTCCCCGCCTTGCAGGATAGAGGGCTGCCTTGCCACTGCAACGGCGTCGTCCACCCCGCGGCCTTCACTTTGAAGGAATTGGACGGCGGGCCCTTGCTCGCCTGCGGTTACTACTCGACGCGGCGGTCGGTGCATGTCGAGCACCTTTCTGCTGATGAGCTGCTGAAGACCCCTGCCCCGGCGGTGAGGGATCTTCTGCTGGCGTTCTGCAACCGTGTCCTGCGGCTCTGATGAGCCTCCGCCTGCTTAGTGAGTGGCAGACGGCCGGCCATCCGAGTCATGCTGTACAAGAAGGGCTCTGCTGCTGACCCCGCGGTAACTATCCGGGGGGTGTCTGCCTCCAGTCTGAGCGCCCGCGCGCTGAAGGTCTTCATGCGCATGATGCTGCACAGCCTGGCTCCGCGCCGGCCGCGCTGGACCCACACCTGGGTGAGTCTCAGATCAGTCAGATGGGTTTCCGTCGTGGTCGTAACACTGTCATGGCTTTATTTGTCGCGCACCGGTTGATGGACCTGAGGAGCGTCGCCTTTGCCCTGATGCATGGTTTGCCGCTGCAGGTCTTCATTTTTGTCGACTATATCAAACGGCCTTTAATTAATTAATTAATTAAACTCGTGCTCCCGTTGGGGAGTCACGGAGCACCGAAGTGCTTTTAATCCCTGTGTGTGCACTACAGGAGAAAGGGCAGAGACCCCCAGTCTCCTTCATGCCAAAGGCATGCCACAGCTGCAATCGGGCGCGGCTCAAGCTAAAAGGACAGGCTAACGATCCGGCAAACTGTGGGTGCAATAAGACCCATGTGAGCATATCATAGCAAGGAGCGTGGGCAAGTAATCTGAACACCGGAAACGGCCTTTGATGTCCACGGTCCTCTGGGACTCAGGCTCTTTGGGCCATCCTAGCTCTAGATCGGGTACCGCCAGCGTTTATTGCTGCCATTCGTCGACTGTATGAGGGCTCACAGGCAGTAGTAGTGCGGACTGCGGAAGGCACCACCCCGCCGTTCCTCCTTCACCACGGGGTGTGGCAAGGTTGTATAGTCCTGTCCCCATATCTACAGGTTCGTTATTGCATGTCGTGGATCAGTCACTCACGTCATGCGCCGGGCACGTGCACGCTTTACTGCTCTTATATAAAGGGGTTCGAGCCCAGCTTGGCGAGCGCGAGCACGGCGGGGGCGGCATGCGCATGCACTGGATACCGCCTGGCCGACCTAATTTATGCGGATGACTACCACCCGTCATCGCGCGCCCCGAGCACATTCAGACCTGGCTGGACTGTCTGGGGTTGGAGGCGAGGGCGGTGGGGTCGGAGATTAGTGTCAAAACTGAGGCGATGGTGATTGGGGCCTCCAGTCGCCCGCCTCTGCCGCGCCTGCTCGACGGGGCGGAGGTCCCGTTCCGTGATCGCTTTAAACTGCATGTTAGGGAGCATGCTCCCCGACACCGCCGACGATGTGGACATCCGCATCGGCCTGGCCTGGGCCCGGCTCCGTTCGCTCAACACATACTGGCGCTTGAAGGGCCTGGGCAAGCACCGTAAGAGCATGCTCTTCAAGGTCCTGGTCCTCACGGTGCTTACGCATGGCGCCGAGGCATGGACACTGAGGCTCACGGACACAGTGGCCGAGTGGCGGCTAAGAGAGGAGCGGGCTCTGCCCCCAGTCTCCTTCATGCCTAAGGCATGCCACAGCTGCATTCGGGCCGACGCTAGCTAGCTAAACGGACACGCTAACGATCCGGCAATCTGTGGGTGCAATAAGAGTCACCCATGTGAGCATGGCATAACAAGGAGCGTGGGCAAGTAATCTGATCATAGCCAGGACGTAGCATGGCTGTACAAGGGTCACTAAGCTAAGGCTATGGCTGGTTGTGTACCGTGCTTGAGCGGTGCACGTGACTAGTAGGTATGTTGGCAACGCTATAGGCAAACATTCTAAGCATGGCTGCCATAGCGGCAGTGACTACCAATGGATACAAGCTAGGGCTACTAGGCAAGCTATTCTAGCCCGCTGGGGGCGTCCACATCTTGTGGTTGATCATCAGGTCCCTGCCCATCCAGTACACCTTGGGCTTCTGGGGGTCCTGCTTGTGGCGGAGGTATTCCGGCGCCACAGGTCGCGTCGCTGCTTCTGCTGAGCGGGGGTCAGGTCGTCGTCCAGTACAAGAAGCGGTGGCAGAAGATTGTCCAGACTCACACGCCAGCCCCTGTGGGCAAGCCCCCTCCCCCCAAGCGGAAAGGTCGTCTTGCTGAATAGTGTAGTTAGATTTTTTTTCTAGATAGCTTAGTTAGGTTCGTTCGATTACGCGCGGCTTCGCCCACCTTGATCCATCCATCCAGCAAGGAATATGTGCTACGTGATCTCCCAACGGAGACATGCATGTTATACTTTAATTTAATATCTAGCTTTAATACTCCCAACGGAGTACGTTATGTTCCTAAATAATTTGATATGCAGGCAAATTAATATTTGTAGTATTTAATTTCATCACACGTGCTCCCCGCAGATAAATGGTCTTGAATTATAAAAGATACCAAATTCTTATGCAACCTAGCTGGTGGAAACGGAAACCCTGAAGGGATAAAGCCCCGGCCTGCATACACGTCTTGAATTATAAAAGATAGGTACCAAATTCTTATCCAGCCGGCCTAGCTGGTGGAAACGGAAAGGGATAAAGACCCGGCCTGCATACATATCAATTAGTCGAGACATGCAACCAGCGCAGGCCAGAAATCTGGAGAATCGATC
Organism: Mesostigma viride; assembly: GCA_009746045.1. NCBI lineage: Eukaryota > Viridiplantae > Streptophyta > Mesostigmatophyceae > Mesostigmatales > Mesostigmataceae > Mesostigma > Mesostigma viride. The sequence continues at coordinate 566,477 of RPFO01000645.1, forward strand.
TGGAGCATGGTAGCTCGAGCCTGCCGTTATCTGAAATCCACGCGTCTTCAAGTTGATGATGCAGACGATATTTGTCACTTTCATGTAATTATTTAATTCTAATGAAATTAAAGCATAGTACTGCGTGGCATGCCCATGCGCATAACACGCAAGTACTTGTACCTAGTAGTTACTTACTTCAAGTCGATCATGCAGGATATATTGGATCTGAATGGAGATGGAAATGTATAGCCTTACATTCACTGAAATCATGGCTTGCTGGCACTAAGAGCAACTAGATGACCTAGTCGTTGGGGCTGGAAACATCTTGCTTGATCAGGTCGTGTGTTTCGAGACATGCCTAATTTTGTAAGCGTATATAGTGCCATTCCGCCAGCGCAGGCCATGGGCATGGTTGTCCCCGCCACACTTGTGCACATATGACTTACGACCGTACATTATTTTTCAGCATTCTAGGGCACCTGGCCCTCTGGCCGGTTTTGTCCCTATCGCGTCATGTGAATATACAGAAGGTGTCATTTTGCTAGCAGCGACGCAAGATTACCAGTCCAGCCTTCAAAACAATCCCAGAGCTCCCACCCTGTTGCCGAGCAGGTGGCAGTAGGAAGGTGGTGCCGATGCCAACGGCAGTTGCCAACAAGAGCGTGCTCGGCAGAGCATGCTCCCTAAAGCATGCATGGTTGACACAGCCTGCTCAATAGAGCGTGCTCCCTACATCGTGCATGATCGACAGAGCCTGCTCAATAGAACATGTCCCGCGCCTTGAGCAGGTACTTCTGGTGGTACTCCTCTGCGCGCGTGAAGACACCCGCCGGTTCGATCATCGTCGCTGGCGCACGCCCCCTCGCGGCCGCCTGCTCCTGGAACGTGCGCTGCGCCGCCGCCATCTGGCGCTCGTCGTGCGTGAAGATGGCAGACATGTACTGGCGGCTGCGGCGGCCCATCGGGTCATGCATGGTCCAAAACAGGTCGAGCAGCTGCTCGTACGTAATCACGTTGGGGTCGTACGAGAGCTGCACGCTCTCCGAGTGGTCGCCCATGTTGTGGTACGTGGGGTTCTGCACACGACAGAGCATGGCATATGGCATGGCATGGTACGATGTGTGTGAAGGCAGCCAGCATTGGCTAGAGTGCTCGGTCAAGTTTGGATAGGTGACAGCGCACGGTGGGTCAAAGTCACATTTAACACTTGACGGGTCAAATAAGATACAATCCATGTCCTGCACACATCACGGCGTCGCATCGCACGGTGGGCGTAGCCAGCAACAACATCGGGTTCTGCATCATCGGCATGCGTTGTATAGTGTGAGGATGAATGCGGCCAACAACACCGGAATGTCCAACAAATTTCGTTTTACGCTCGTGAACAGCAAGTGGTAGGCCCAGGAGGCTCCAGCTGTGTGCACACAGCTTCACAGAGGATGCATGCATGTGTACACGTCTGGGCATGTCAACATGACAGCAAAGCAGAATGCTGTGGGATGAAGGAGTATGTTGACAGTTAAGTTGAGGGCATATGTTGTCGGTGATTAGAGAAGCAAGCCCCCCTTTAGAAGTCACCTCCGCGAAGCCTAGCACCCAGTCAGATCGACAGTACATGATGTGAGGGATGCAAGGTAGGTTTTTGCAGGTCTGGAACAGGACATTGTTGTGTGCAGACCACCTGCAGGCATCCGTACCTCTGTGGTTCCACCCGCATAGCCAACTTGTGTAGATACGATGCCGTGAACCTTCAGGAACGCGGCCTCGGGCTGAAAATGGCATGCACACGCACAAGTCCAACATCGGGATCAGGTTACAACCGAAAGCGGTGAGAGCACCCCCCCCTTCACATACTCTTCACAGCCATCAAGGTGCCACAAACAGTACCGTTTTCCTCGGGATGCCTTTCGCAATAACCGATATAGCTCTTCTTTAGTGCTTCGGAAACGGCCTTGAATAAGCGGGGCTGCTGGCGGACATCATCGTGCCGACCATTCGGTCACCTGTAAAGATAGCATGTCGTGACGTGTAGTGGCTTCTACGTGCATACGGCTGAAGCATCCCATGGCCTAACGCTATAGATGCTCAAGAAACATGCATGGGCCGAGTGTGCCCAGCTTTTTCCAATTCGACATTTCAATCGCTCGGCTGAAGAGTCAAGGCCCACGGGCGTGGAAACATGACGATACTTACTTGCCAAAATCATCCCATAGCAAAGGTAGCCAGCTCGGTCGGCCTGACAATTTCATTTGCAGACTTGATGACACCGGGGCTGCCATTTTCTCCCTTGCTGGACATGGTCGTCACTTGCCGGGGCAGCTTCACCATGGAGGCGGGCCTTGATCCGAGTGGCAGCAAGGTGGCTCGCTTCGTTGGGGAACAATACCTCAGCACAGCCCTGTTTAGGATTCTAGAGGATGCCGCGATACCTAAAGCTTGACGAGGCGTGATGTACGGCTTGCACACCACGCACGCACTCATTGCTCCTTTCTCGAAAGGAAAGATGCCTGGCGCATGCAATTTCAGGCAATTTATGGATATGGCGGAGAGCCGGGGGGGTTATCAACGCCGCTTCGTGATGTGCAGACAGTATCTATCCCCGGCAGCCATTGACGTGGCGAACTGGGGGACTCCATCATATGCATGCCCTGGTTCTCCACAACCTGGAAATGCCACGAAGGCAGATTGTGCGAGATACGCTCGACAGCATGCGAAATTGATGTTGTTCAGTAATTTTATAAATAACGTGATATTACTTCCCTGCAAGTACCACTAATTAAGACCACTATTGTCCGTATCGCCACTTGTCGGGAACATCAGGTAGATTGTCAAACATCAACTCGTTCTCGTCATTTCCCGGAAAGTTTTAAAATATTATGCTGGCTGGTCGCGACTCGCGAACGTATGTCAGCATTTGGGGAACGTTGCGTACAGTAATTTGGAATGCCACCGCCCGCGTGTTTAGCGTAATGCAATAAGACGGAAATGGCGGACTGCTAAAAGCACTGCCAATTTGCCGGCCGATCCTTCTGTCTCTTGTAGGAACGTGCCAATGTGCCCATACGGCTGGCAGAGAAAGTCTCCTGTGCTGCTCTAGGTTGGAGCTCGTGCTGAATGTACACGGCTTGGGTGCGGGGCGTGCGATGAGGACCAGTTCAGGGAGACCGCTGTGTTAATGACATGCCCATGTTTTCCCTGATATCTGGCGCCGTCCGATTGGTTACCGCGAGAAAAGATGAAGGCAATGCTCCCCAACCACTCACCCCCACGAGGCATGGCAGGCGAGCCGGCAATCTCCTCCTTTTGTCTATCCTGGTGGCATCGTTCGCGGTGGCATCCTTCTTTGTTAAGGTCATCCACATACACTACCACGCGCCGCACGCGCCGCAGATGGTGGGCGTCCAAAGGACTGTCAAGCTGCGGACGGCGGCCTTCCCTGAGATGACAAACGGCGGCTCTGTCTGCCCGGAATGCGACAAGGCGACAGCTAGCAGCAACTTGGATGCAATCTTGCAAAGAGTGAGCAGTGGGCCTGATGGGCTAGAGCTCGGGCAGCTTTCTTCCGCGTCAGATAACCTCTCGCCTGACCGACCGGCTGGCTCAAGTCAAAGTCCTCAAACTCTCGCTGCTGGTGTGGCATCGGCTGGACCGGCGCCGGGCGTGCAACCGGACGCAACGCGGCCCATCCCTTCCTTCGCCAGTGGCTCCAGCGCGCCAGGTCCAGACCCGGGCGCGCAGCGTCCTTTACAGTTACAGACGGCATCTCTGCCACGAGCCCTGTCAGCTTGGGAAACCATGCTGCTGCCAAACGCGGCATCCTCCCCGCCGCCTGTCCAGCCCCTGGCCAGGTGGCAGCCCAGAAACGCGGTCGCGCTACGTGCGGGCACCTTCCGCAGGGGCCGCGCGCCCCGCCGTGACGTCGACGGCATCCACGTGATCTGCACGTCGGACGGCAGCGCCGCCTTAAACTGGCAGACGGTGGTCATGTACCACAGCTTCCTCCAGGTGGCGCCCGCCAGCGACATGCACTGCTTCACGCGCATCCTCCATCGCAGCACGCCCGATGAGCTCATGCTGCGCGTGCCCACGCTGCGCGTCGATCCGCTCGACCCCGCGTGCGACGCCGGCGCGTCCCAGGCATGCCCCTACCCGGTGGCGGGGCGGCCGAAAGCGGTTGCGGACTGGGTCGCGTCAGGGGACCTGTGCAGCCGATGGATCCTGATGGTCGAGACCGACTACGTGTTTGTGCGGCCGATCCACCTGGCAAGCGTGATGCAGTCAGCACGACATGCCCTCGGTGCGAAGCCAGAACATGGCAGTGATGACAACTCATCCCAACCGGGCGCCAATAGTAGTGCCAGCGGGCCCAGCTCGGTGGCAACCCAACCTTATGCTGGCGCGCCGCCCCTGCCTGAGATCCAAGCGGTGGGCTACCCCTGGAAGAACATCAAGCCGTCGCACGGCAAGACCGGCCGGCTCATGCGCCGCTACTTCCCCGAGTCCAAGGGCCCGCTGACGCTGGTGCCCGGCACAGGGAACGCGCCCGTGCTAATTCAGGCGCCCGCGCTGCGCCGCCTGCTCCCCCACTGGGTCAATGTGACGGCGGCCATGGAGACCGACCCGGACGTGGTCTCCTCGCTCGGCTGGGTGCGCGAGATGTATGCCTACTCGGTCGCGTCCGCGCTGGCCAGGGTCCCCCACGTGCTCCCCCACTACCCCCACTCGCTGATCGCGATGCCCACCGTGCACAAGCGCATGGGCCACGCGCATATGATCCACTTCACGGGGCGGGTGGTGCTGGAGGATGGCGCACACAACAAGGTGTGGTCATTCAACAAGGCCTTCTGGCCCGGCGCGGCGCCTGAGCATATCCCGGAGCCACCGGCGGAGCTCTCATTTCCGACGATTCGGCTCCTGGTGGACACGATCAACACGGCACTGCGGGAGTATGCCGCCAGCAAGGGTGGGTGAGGTGGCTTGCGGGGGCATGCGGGGGCGTTATGTGATGTGCTACAGAAGCCCAAATGAGACCTCTGTGGAAGGGGTCGCCTTGTGGAGAATGGTGAGGGCTCGAGATCGATAACTCTGGCCCAAGTGGGCGGCCTGTCGATCTATCTGGTGCGAGATGGCGACCGGTTGCCATGCATGTGTGCATTGCTCTGATGTGTGTCGTCAATGTAGCTTTTGGCCTGCAAGTGGCGCGTCAAATGCATGAGGAAATGTGGCCTACGGACAAGTGTTTCGGAACAGCCACTGCACCATGATTGTCTTTTATTTATTTTGCTAGCCTTAACTTCGGATGTTAATTGGCTCATGTCGCCTGTTGCAACATGATGCGATAATAGTATTAATTTGTATAAGCGCACTGGGTGCAGCACTGCAGCTTTTCTTGGACGTTCATGGTGTTGTTGATGTAGTGAGTTGGTCAACACGACCTATTGATATTTGATAGTAGCTCCATCGACGGCGATTCCTTGTTTTAAATGGACGCCAGGTACTTATTTCCACTGGGGGTGCCTGCTGATAAAAGGGCGGGAGAGCGATCGCAGCAGTGGTGCGTATGTGTAACCTAACATCCTGACCGCTAGGAACAAATACTGAATTACTGATCACGAGAGTTTGAACATTTTTTAGCCAAACCATCCAGCTATCTCGCTAGTTCGATAAACGTTAGCCAGCTGCATTATTTTTTGCATACACTGGTTGTCTCCTTGATACACAGCTCCACAATTGGGCCATTGCATCTCCATTAACATTTCCATCGTATCCTGCATGGTTGTCTCTTTGATATCCTGCATGAACAGCTAGCTCATACAGTTAACAAGGATCGATTAGATCTCAGCAGCGTATCATGCTCTAGCTAAATTTTCCACAGCGTGCCTGCACATGCATGCTGTAAGCCTGCATGCACTGTACTTAATTGTCTCATATAGCAGCTTATATTGATCAATTGGATTTCTATAGATCACATATGAAATTAAATTAATTAATTCATTAATTAGACTCGTGCTCCCGTTGGGGAGTCACGGAGCATTAACCCCGATGGATGGATGGATGGATGGATGGATGGGTGGGTGCAAACATTCCTACCGGTCTAATCTACATTGGCTACATACTACATCTATCTTACAGCATTCTAACTACAACATCTATCTAGGCAGCCGCCCGCTGCCCTAGGGGGAGCTATCTGGCGTGCCTCCCGCGGGATTGCACACGCGGGCGCTTCCCCACTGGGGGGGGCTCGTTGTCCTCTATGACCTGGGCCCACTTGGCCTTAATTGTCCATCATCTGAAGTCTTCCAAATCACGGAGAGGCCTAGGCCCCCCATGTCCTCCACTAGCTGTTCCTTGAAGGTGCGGGCCTTGCGGCGTCTAACATCACTGGGCCCAGCCCACGTCAGGAGGTGCCGGCCAGGCTGGGCTGGTCGCAGTCCTGCGGGGGGGCCACGTGAGGTGTCTACCTGGTTGGTGCGAGCTAGGTGCCCTACTAGCTGCAGGCGGCGTTGCTTACTGGTGCTGGTGATATAGGGCATGCCCTGGTACAGGTCCTCATTGCGGACATGAGCAGCATATCCTACTCTGAAAATGGAACGAAGCATGCTGGTGACCGCGCCGTCCAGCTTGCGGGCCAGGTCGGCGGTGAGGGTCCACGTCTTGGCTCCATACGTGAGAACAGGAAGGACGAGGACCTTGAACAGGTCCTGTTTCTCGATCTTGCCCAGGGGCTTGCGCCACAGGGCCCGGTATGATCGAAATTAAAGAAAAGTAAATTAAAATATAAATTGGAATGAACGTGTCTCCGTTGGGAGTACATGTAGCCGTACATATCCCTGAGAATCGGCATATCACTTTTAATGCATTCTGGGCTACTTCCTGCAAGGGGCCTGCTCTGGGTGCACAAAGGGCCGGCACCTGCACTACTATGTATTCCAGCTAGCAGCTACTTAAGGTGCGGACATATGGTTCACCATGGTCCGGATTCTCCCGATTTCTGGCCTGCGCTGGTTGTCTCTTTGATATGGTTCACCATGCGTCCAGGCATAGTTGTCTCACGTTTCATATGCTGGAAGATCATCATTAATTAATTAATTAATTAATTAAACTCGTGCTCCCGTTGGGGAGTCACGGAGCACCGAAGTGCTTTTAATCCCTGTGTGTGCACTACAGGAGAAAGGGCAGAGACCCCCAGTCTCCTTCATGCCGAAGGCATGCCACAGCTGCAATCGGGCGCGGCTAGCTAAAAGGACAGGCTAACGATCCGGCAAACTGTGGGTGCAATAAGACCCATGTGAGCATATCATAGCAAGGAGCGTGGGCAAGTAATCTGAACATAGCCAGGGCGTAGCATGGCTGTACTAGGACTAGGCTAAGGCTATGGCTGGTTGTGTACCGTGCGTTGGCGGCACGTGACTAGGTGTTGGCACAGCTAGGCAACATTCTAGGCATGGCTGCCTTAGCGGCAGTGACGCCAATGGTTACAAGCTAGGGCTATTGCTATTCTAGCCCGCTGCGGGCGTCCACATCTTGTGGTTGATCATCAGGTCCCCGCCCCTCCAGTACACCTTGGGCTTCTGGGGGTCCTGCTTATGGCGGAGGTATTCCGGCCACAGGTCGCGTCGCTGCTGTTGCTGAGCGGGGGTGAGGTCGTCATCCAGCGTCCAGGTGAGGTCGTGCAACCGCTTGCGACGAGAGAGGAACCGCTGCTTATCCTCAGGGGAGGGGAAGGTGAGTAGGACTGGTGGGGGAGCCGCCTTGTCCCGTGAGTGGGGAAGGCGGTGGCACCCACGCAGTTCTACCTCACCTACCAGGCCCATGAGGGTAAGAAGCTGGTTCTTGAGCTCGTCAGCAAGAGAGGTTGACGTCTCACCTGGCTTCTGGGGGAAGCGACGTAGCACCACTCGGCACTCGCGGCGAGCGCGGTCGGTGACCTCCCGTTGCTGGGCCTGGCGGTGGTCCTCCAGCTCCTGGAGCTTTGTGGCGATGGCGTCGGTGGTGGAGGCGGTCGCTGACCGCAGCAGGTCCGCGTAGGAGAGCGGCGGGAGGTCGCCAGCATCCTGCCGGGGTGGCTGGGATGCAATGGTGGCCGTCTGCTCCGCTATCTTGGGGACCTGTGTGGCCAGGGCCTCGGTGTGGGCGGTGATGGCCTCAAGCTTCTTCAGGAGCACGCCACACTTGCCCTCCACCTGGTTAAGGCGAGAAGATCATCATGGCCGAACAATGGCTAGGGCATGGCGTCTCTAGCAGAGAAGCTTGCCCACGCTCCTTGTTATGCTATGCTCACGGCATATGGGTCTTATTGCACCCACAGATTGCCGGATCGTTAGCTTGTCCGTTTAGCTAGCGCGGCCGAATGCAGCTGTGGCATGCCTTAGGCATGAAGAAGACTGGGGGTCTCTGCCCTTTCTCCTGTTGTGAACACACAGGGATTAAAAGCACTTCGGTGCTCCGTGACTCCCCAACGGGAGCACGTGTTTAATTAATTAATTAATTATCGGGGGTACGTTAGCATGCATGCAACCTACATGCAATTAACACCCATCATATCATTAATTAATGAATGAAACACGTGCTCCCGTTGGGGAGTCACGGAGCACCGAAGTGCTTTTAATCCCTGTGTGTGCACAACAGGAGAAAGGGCAGAGACCCCCAGTCTCCTTCATGCCGGTAAGGCATGCCACACCTGCATTCGGGCACGCTAGCTAAACGGACACGCTAACGATCCGGCAATTAATCTGTGCATGGGTGCAATATAAGACCCATGTGAGCATGGCATAACAAGGAGCGTGGGCAAGTAAACTGATCGGAAACCCATCATCATGGCCGAGCGTACAGTTGTCTTGGATAGTCCGGATGATCAACGCGGATCGAGTTGAGCACTATCTGCGACTCCAGACCTGGGCGAGTGCATGAGACATCGTGCCACTTGCATGCCTAATTGTGGGTGAAGTATCCGCGTAAAGAAACTAGTACCTCATCGGGTACTCCGTGGCATGCCTTCAGTGCATGTTCACGCACTTACTTATTTTATTGATCAAGCTGTGAGACAACTACACTACGTGAGACAACTAACACTTAATTATGTTGGCCGGATCGAATAAGCGGTTGATCCTCGCGAAGTCATTCATGCATGCACAACCATGTGCTAGGTATATTAAATTAAAAATTAAAAATTAAATTATAACATGCCTCCGTGGGGAGGTCATGTAGCACATATTTCATGATGGATGGGGTGGAGGAAGCCGCGTGATCGAACTATCCTAACTCTATCTAGAAAATCCTAACTGCACTACTCATCAAAACGTCTCCTCCGCTTGGGGGGAGGTGGCTTGCCCACAGGGTCGGGCGTGTGCGCCTTGACAATCTCCTTCCACCGCGTCTTGTCCTGCATGGCAGTCCAAAGACGGGAGAGAGAGTGGATGCGGTGCTCAAACTGGGCTGGGACCACTAGGTCGTCCAGCAACATCTGAACGTAGTTCGTGACAGGTTTCCCTACCCTTTTGGGAATGTCCTTGGGGCCAGGCCAGGTCAGAATGTGCCGCCCTGGCTGTCCAAGCCGCTGGGGGCCGGCCAGACCGAGGGTGGTGTCGACCTGGCTGGTGCGTGCAAGGTGTCCTACAAATGCTATCCTACGCTGCCTAATCTCGTCCGAAACACGAGGCATGCCATGATACAAAGACTCTGATGACGGACGCTCGGAAAAACCTACATTAAGGACCTGCCGGAGCATCCTGTAAACTGTGCCGTCGAGCCGAGCTGCTAGGTATATGTGGTACAGATTCCCCATCGGGAGCACGAGTCTAATTAATTATTTAATGTGGTACATGCAGGTTATATCACATTGTCAGTATCAAATAGACAGTATGATTGCATGGCCGTCCGGCCGGCAGGGAGATATTGTCGTCCGGCCGGGGGATATAACTGCATGAACTGTTTTTAATTAATTTCGTCTTACAGAAATTTTGCCGGCCTATACACACTATCTGGATTTTGTATGTCAAGTAATATACATGACGTAATGTAACATATATATTGTATTATATTCGACCTACAATACAATTACATAGGAGTTGTCTCACATAACATTGAACAACCGGCATGTTTTTTAACGCCCGTGCACGCGCGTGTTTCCCAGTACACATCTGCTTAACCCAGCCTAGTCCATTCTGGGCAGGCACCTGGAAAGGCCCCAGTAACAACACTGAGCTCGCGAAACCTACTACTGTGGCAAGCAGCCATACCTCAAAACTCCCCGGGCCATGTGCAGCCAGCGCTTGTCTCTGCCCAATCATTTACCATGATAGCACCCAGCCAATGCACACGCATGGATTCAAGCTCCACTGCTTGTTAACAACCACCAAGTCTTGTCGGGGCAATGCCAGTGACCGTATCCTCGCGCCGATTTCTGCCGAGGACCTTTATTGAAACAAAAAATCGTCCCTGTCGTGACCATTTATGGTCACGCACACATCCCCCACCCCCCTCCCCCGCCCCTCACCCCTCCCATCCCTCATATCCATAATCTGCCAGCAGCCCGTCACGGTGCCTCTGGCTTGCTCGGCGACCCCTCCAGCGGTGTCATTTCGTGCGGACCGGCAGCCGAGGTGGCCGCCACCGAGACCAGCTCCGGGTGCAGGCTGGGCGATATCGACCGCATGATGCGCCACGTGGCGTCCCACAGCGTCTCCTCGCTCGGCCCCGGCTCAGCGTCGCCGTCGGCGTCAGCGCGTGGCTCCAGCAGTAGCTCCGCCACGGCGGCAGGCACCAGCAGGGGGGTGTCCTCCTTGAGGTACCCCTGCGTGTGCATGACCAGCACCAGGTTCTTGGCCATCTCGGGGATGTTTTCCGCCTGGACACAATGCGACGCAATGCGATGCGATGCGATCAAGATGAAGCACGTTGTTAGCTCATTGCTGAGCAAATCGGGGATGTTCTCCAACTGCGCACGCTCAAGTCAGATCCGATCAAGGTTTGTCGTAGTTGAGCAACTCACGGATATTCTCAGCATGCGCATGAAAAAGGCCAGGTCGAACGACTATACGGTTGATTACCCTAGTTAAGCTGTACACAAGCACATGTCCGAGACACAGTGCACAGTAAACGTGATTCAAGCGCTGGTGGCACGTGGGAACGTAGGCACAAACACTCGAGGGGCAGGGGTGTGGCACACATGGGGCGGCACAGCCAATGCTAGACTATGGGTTACAAGAAGCAGCATCCACACATAGTCAGTTCACACGTCCACATGCCTAGCTAGTTGCTGTTATAATGTCCAGGATGGATAACATGGGTTGTGCTACTCTTGGCTTTGTGCCCGCAACCACCACCATCCAGCAAAGGTGACTCTAGTTGCGGCAAATCTGGCTGAGGTACTCCTGACCCACGTACCAGCTGCTCCGAGGGCAGCGCGCGCAGGCTTTGCTCCATGCAGCTGATGGTGGACAGCCACAGGTGGCCAAACCCGGGCAGCCCACGCAGCAGCGGCGAGTAGTGCAGGAATGTCTTGGACAGCAGCGCGAGCGCCTTGCGGAGGGACGTCTCCATATCCGCGTAGTCACCGCTGCGCTTGCGGGCGGCAGAGATCAACTCCTTCACCATCGGGAAGATCATCTGTGCGTGTGGTGGTCGTGGGGGGGCCAAGAGAGGTTGTGTGCGAGACGGGTGGATGTGGGTGTGGGTTGGCATGGCGAATGGGTGTGTTCAGTGGTGGTGGTGGTGGTGGGTGGGTGGGGGAGGGGGGCAGTTTGATAGGTTGCAGGTAAAGCAACGGTAGCCAAGGATTACAAGCTTTGACTGTGGCCGCTTGCACACATGCGCACGCCAGACGAGCATCAGCATGGCAGCCACTTTCAGGCTTGAGTGGTGGATGAAAACGCCCAAGGGCAAATTATAACCTTCCTACAAACGTAGGACCATGAATCTGGACCTGTATTCCAACAATGCAAGAATCTAAATTCCAAAAAGCCACCACCACCAGTTTCAAACAGTAATTCAGAAAAAAACTGTGGCTATTAATGCATGTTGAAGACCCCAACTCTGTTGCATGGTAAATGGGCGCCCGCGGCATGATTCATATAAGGATCCTTAATGCATGGTGTACAGGTACATCTACAGAGCCTATATGATGGCGCTAACACACGCGCACACCACAGGGCCTCACCGTTTCCAGGCACTGCGCAAAGGTGGCGCCGTTTACCGCCAGCACATCACCCAACAGCAGCGCACGCTGGAGCAATATGACCGCTTGGTGGCGCACGGCCACCCGCATCTCCAGGCACAGCCGGCAGAGCACCGCCACCAGTGCCAGCCACAGCTCTACGAGCGCTGCGGAGAGGCGGTGGATAGAATAAGCATGTTCAGAGCAGGCAGGGAAGCAATGGGGAGCATGTGGGCAAGGGCGACGCGCGACAAGCCAAGGGGCACACACAAGCGAAGGGATAAGCTGGGTAAGAACAAGCGGGGTGTTGTGTGAATACAATTTAGGTGGTGTGTGGATGGGACAGCCGCATGCAGATGTCGCACAAGCGCAGAGGATCCTACACTGTTCCGCCCAACGTCCAGCCAAAGGTATGTCTGCTTTTCTTGCTGCTTGCTTGCCAGCATGCCAGCGTGCCAGCATGCCAGCGTGCCAGCATGCCCACTTGTCAGCACGCTTGACCACTGCGCCATGATGCCATCAGCTGCTTCCCAAAAAGCATGAATAGGTTTTGTCCCCTTCCCCTTCCCAGCCACGTTGCTGCCCTACCATGCCATGCCCTGTCTAGCCACCCTGTCCAGACCATCAAAGGGGTGTGATGGGGGGGGATATCCTTCCGCTGCCTCCCCAAAACCATCCTGGCGCGATGCCCTGGCCGACTGCGTCTGCCACCACCTCTTCACAAACTGGATTGCCTTGACAACTTATGAGTCATGGCCTGTACCTGTGACGATCATCAATTGTCGTCAGAAAGCAACAAACGTGACAACGCTAGCTGCCCAAATCTGAGATTCCGTGGAACACAGAAAGTAAGCCAGCCTAGAAGCTACCAGCAAGGAATCGAAGATAGGACCTTTGGCATGGTTTCGCGGCTGTGGGAGTCTCCTGATCCGAAGGCATCTCACTTAACGTTTCGAAACAGCTCAACTGCAAAAAACCTCTTTACCGGAGAGGGGATCAATGCCCAGCTGATACGATGATGACAAATTCCCAGCTGCTGCTTGCCCCTGCCCGCGGCAACGCTCAACCGCCACCCAGATGACTTACTAATTAATTATGAAAAGTGTAATACCTGCCATCCACCTGTCCCCATCCACCCGCAGGCGTCACGCATCCACGAACGCTCGGGTACCACAAGTGAGACAACCAGTGCATGACCCATCCAACAAATGCCAAAGGCTAGCCCAGAACATGACCCATTCGAATCTTAGCCTAGGCCTACATTACCCCCCCCCCCCCCCCCCCCCACACACTCATCGATCCATTTCCTGCCAGGAATTACTGCGATCTCACAGACTACACGCTTCTCCCACCTTGCTTCTTCTTCGCATCCTCGGCTGCCGACGTCGGGTCCTCCCCCTCCTCGGCCCACGCGGCCAGGTTGGCGCCCATGCCCGCCAGCAGGTCCAGTGCGGCGATGCTGCGCTCCGGCCCCCCCACGCGCGACTCGGCGTAGGCGCGGGCCGTCTTGAGGCACGGCAAAAAGTTTGCTGCGCGCACGTGCGACGCGTCGCCCAGCAGGAAGAGCAGGGCTTCAAAGCCCACAGCGGCGGCTTCCGGGTGGTGCGACCCCATCTCGAGAAGTTGCAGCACGGTCTTCCACCCCAGGGGCGACTGGATGTAGGTCACGTCCACCCTCACGAGGCGCAGCACGTCCTGCATGATGCGCTCCGCGTACACGTCCGCCACCTGGAAGGAGTGGGGGTGGGAGGGTTGAAGGGGGATGAAAGGGGGGGACAAAGGCAAGGCAAATGAGGCAGGTTCAAGTGTAGGAAATAAAGATGCTGATTCCAGGAAGAAAATAAGAGATTGCCTTCAATCCTTCGGTCCGTGTGTGTGCATGAGTGCGCGTGTGTGCGTGTGAAGCCATGGGATAGCGCGGGCCCTATGCAGCCATCTACCCCCATATCCGTTCATCATCACAAGGTGTTGAACCCCTACTTTTGCGTCCGCGGTCAACCCTCTCCTTCCCCCCATCCAGAGCGTCTAGTTTTCCCCGTTGCGTCCAGTTTCCCCCCTCCCTACCTTTCCGCCCAACACCACCCTACCTATGCGACCAGCTTTGTTTCTGCCCCCTACTTGTGCGACCAGCTCCGCCACCCTAAATCGGCATCACCTTCCCCCTCCCTGCCCCTACCTTAGTAACCAGCTTTGTTTCTCCCCTCCCCCTCCTACCTTTGCGTCCAACTTGAGCAGCAGCTTGAGCGACTGCAACAGCTCCTCGGCCATGTCTGCCTTGTAGGGCAGCAGCCGGCGGCAGATGCGCAGCAGCGAGAAGACCGCCTTATCCACCAGCGGGCCGGGGGCGGTGGCGCTGCCGATGACGGACTCGAGCCGCTCCGTCACCAGCGGCCTGGGAGGGGAGTGGGGGGGGAGGAGGGGTGGAAGCATTAACAGTGTGCATTTGGGTGTGCAAGTGGGGGTGTTGGGGGTGTTGGGGGGGGGGGGGGGGGGGGGCGCATCAACGTGGGTTAACCAGTCGGTGGACTGTTGGAGTTTTGCCAGCTGAATTCCGAATATCAGGAGCAAAGTCAGAGCAAAACAATGGGCCGTGCCATTCACGGGTGACAGGGGAAATCACCGATTACATTCGGCCGGCCCACCACAAGTTGATCCAGCACTTACTGCCACCGAGTGCAACAACCATGCCTTCGCCCGCAAGAAGAATCCTCAGCAATACTACAATACCTGGGTTGCCCTCAGCAACACTATGATACCTGGGTTGCCCTCAGCATCATGACACCTGGGTTACCCTTGTGCTACTCTCTTACCACCCCTTTGCACGTATACCTCCCCCACTAACTGGCATGGGACACGCAACAACAAACACCCTTTCCCACCCCTTTTCCACCCCTCCACCACAACATTCCCACTCTTCCCAGTGTGAGTTCGTACGCCGTATTATACAATACGGGGGTGGGGGGTGGGGGTGGCGGGTGGGGGGCGTACTAACGCACTAGAAATACGTCGTATCGAGTTCTCAGCGCTAATACGCCGTATAATACGTATTTTTCGCGCATTTTTTCCACAGAGCTCCGGGATTGGCGCCAGACCTAGTTTTGGCGTAGCTCACCTAGGCAGGTACGCAGCCTAAACCGTACTCGGGGAGTACGGGCCTACGGTTGGTCCCGCTTGTCATCTCTGCCTGTTCACCGCGTGGGTAAGCCATGGCACAACGAGACCGACTTGCATAAAAATAATAATTGACGTCCGCGGCCATGAGGTGTAGAAAACTGACTGGCATGAGAGCATGGCTTGACATTTTGAAATGCAGTTTTGCAGGCATGATCCATAGGTCTTACAAAGCTTATATCCTTTGACAGGCAACGTTTGGATGTGCGCAGATATGTCTCGACCTTCTGCTCGGTGCAGCAACCTCGTTTGACCAGCAACCAGGTAGGTCGCCGTGCATGTGCTAACTGTTGCTAGGCGGGATATATGTCCATACATTTGTACGCGGATTAATTAATTAATTAGGAACATCACTCCGTTGGGAGTCAATGTAGCACATCTCCCTGAGAAGGGGCATATGGCTTTTAATACATTCTAGGCTACTTCCTGCAAGGGTGGGAATGTAAGCGACCCTTGCTCTAGGTGCACCAGGGCACCTGCACCCTCATAATCTTCACACTATGCCCAGCTAAGGGGGAGTATGTTATGTGGGGGAAGATATGTACGCGGATATATGTGTCAAATTATTGCTGACATGATCAATTAGCTACAACGGCCAGGAAAGGCTCGCAGCTACGTCCATGAGGTGGGTATGCGGCAAGCTGCAGCAAGGAAGGTATACGTAATTAATCTGCGGTTTTGATCTGGTATGTGCTATCCTGTTCACGTGTTTATTGTATACTGTATCAAGTTCTTGGGTCGATTTCAAAGTGATCGTAGACCTATCAATTGATTAATGGTTGTCATAAAAGGAATTAGTTCGATTAGCAATCTATATAGCATGCAGTTTGGCTTTGATAGCGATTCGGGCCGTGGTGCCCACACCCCTGTAACTAGGAACTAGATAGCTAGCATCATCCATTCCATCCCATTCCCATCCCACTGAGGACTTCTGCTCACGTGGCGCAGTCACGTGTAAATTAATTAATTGCATGCAGTGGATGAGTATCACACTTCATACACTGAGACAACCAAGTGAGTGTCAAAGGCTACGCGCATTGCATTCACGACACGTCAATAATGAGGCATTAGTTAGCGTGTTTGAGAGGCATACCCATGGGATAAACACCGTAGAATATGACGAGAGACTTGCCAGCATGAATAGCGGCTCGAACATGCCCTTTCTGAGCTTTTGGCATTTAGTACGCGTATAACACACAATATGGCAATACGCCGAGGTTTGGCGTATTGCCGTGCTAGCCATACTAACTCACACTGACCCTTCCCCACACTTTCCTCACCTCTTTCCCACCCCTTCCGACCCCTGCACCACCCCCATGTACCACAGGACATGCAAGAGCAGACATCCCCATTCTATACCTCCAGCCAAGAACACGCCATAAAGGCATAAACGCATTATTCATTCCACAAATTTCACTACACTGACGCACCAGAGCAGCTGGATGCGGTCGCGGTTGCGCAGCGTGACGGTGATCAGTAGGTCCAGGCAGAAGACCGCTGTGTCCTCGTCCTCGGGCGACTTGTGGGGCTGCCCCGCCGCCCACACGAGCGCCTTGGCCAGCTGCGAGAGGGCCTCTGCCTGCAGGAACCTGGGGGATCGGAGGCAGGGGGGGAGGAGGGGAGGGGAATTATGGAGAGGACAGTGAAGGCGCGGGAGAAGGGAACACAGGCGGTGTTGCCGTGTATGTGCAGGACAAGAGAGAGGGAAGGGCCAGCAGGGCGGGCATGCAGGCGAGGAGGGCAGGCTTAAGGTGTGCAAGGGATACGCAACGAGGGTTATCTCAACGAGGACACTGATTCATGGGGGAGCAAGCACGCACGACACGGGGGGGCGTCTACAGGCAGAGCAGGGCAGAAAGCAACAAAGGAAAGAGGCAGAGCAACAAAGGTAGAAAGGTAACAGATTGTGAACATAACTGGGGGGCTGGGGAGGGGGGGGGGGTCAAGCAAGAATATATACACAAGAAAAACGGGGTATAAGACAAGAGAAGGATGTTTGAGGAAAAACGCTTACGAACTATAAACAAAGGCCACACGGGGACGCGCCGCGGTGCACTAATTCTTGCTGTCGGAGGGGACACATTTAGGGCCACATGGGGTGGCGTGGCAACAAACTGCCGTTTACTTGCTGTCCGAGAAGGTCAGCACAATAGCCCACGGCTGGCAGAGACATAGCCCTCCTGTACTTGCTAACGAAGAATACAAACACAAGGCCGCATGGGGTGCCTTCTTACATGCTGTCGCAATTCACACAAACGGCAGAAAGATGCCCTCTTACTTGCTGTCCGAAAAGATGTCGTCGATGTGGCAGGCCTCGATGCACCGCAGCGTGCGCTGCTGTGCCGCAATCTCCAGCTCGGTGGGCGCGGCGGGGGGCGGCTCACTGTCGAGTGAGAGGAAGCTGCTAAACCGCGTGGACATGGAGCGCAGGATGGAGGAGGAGGAGGAGGTGGCCACTTTGTTCGCCGCGGAAAGGGGCAGGGGGGCGGGCGCCAGCGCAGCTGTGGCCGCCGTCATGTCTGGGGGGTAGCGGCGATGGACCCGATGACAAGATGGATGGCAGCAACGGAAACAGCGAGGGTGACATCAGGAATGGTGGCCAACACCCACGCAACGACCATGCGTCCATGGCAGAGAGAAAGATATCGCGGGTGAAGTGAGTGCAGGATGCTCACAACAAGACAGCCCTTGGCAACACGTCCTTTTTGTTTAGGAGAAAAGGTGTTATTGACTTAACTAGTCACTACTTGGGTCCTGAGTCCCCAGGCCAGAAGGCTAAGTCAGGTTTCAAAATGTGCACACCACAAATGCCGCAATCACGGCAGACAACCTGCCGCAGCAACAGATGCTGGGGTATAGAAAAAGCTGGGGTACACAAAGCTTAGACACAAGCAATGAGTCGAAGAGCAGCAGCGACGGTGGAAGTGGCGTTGCGTGTGCGTGAGCATGCAGAAGCTGCGGAAGAACATTAATCCCGCGTGAAGGGGCCAATATTTCAGACAGGTTTCTTTATAACTAGTGTGTCAGCAAGTGACACTACTACTTCACTTAATGAGGACACTCACTGGATGACCGCTGCTCGCCATCACCCATGCCGTCGTCCGACTCGGTGACGCTCGACGGCAGCAACCCGAGCTTATGCAGCCGCAGCACGCAGTCCAGGATCTGTGACATTGGTGTTATGTATTGTAGACCACATCCGTGTCATGGGGATGGTGAGCATGGTGAGCGTGCCCAGTGATGGCAGCACGCAAGGAGCGTGCTATACACGAGCAGTTGGGTACATCCCACCTGGGTTGCAGGAGTAATGGACGACTACCCTGTAAGACTACCAAGGAACCGTGGCCGCGAATGAGAGACCTGGCACGAAAGCTTGGCACAAAACCACCCTGTAGCGGCATGCCAGGGTTCCAATAGGGACAAAAGCATTGCCACGACAGCCATGCTTTCTGTCTAATGTAAAAGTGGCATGCGCACACATTCAGCAGATGATATGGCAGCTATGTTGTGTGGCTATCTTGGCGTGGCCTGTCATCCACAACTTAAACCTGCAACCACACCCCACACCCCACGTCCCACTCACATTCATCGACCACTTGGCCCCCCTTTACTCACATTCCTCCACCCCGCGCGAATGTAGTCGCCGAACTTGTTGGCGATGGAGAAGACGGTGAGCGCGGCCATGCGCGCCTTGATGTCCTCCCCGAACGCGACGCATGGCTTCTGGGCGGTCGGGTTGAGCAGCGTCGTGAACTTGCAGAGCGACACCTGGCGGAGGATATGAGCCGGGGGAGGGGGCGAGGGCATGAGGCGCGGGCAAGGGAGGGGGGCAGGGATGATGGTGGTGAGGACAGCAGGGAGAGGGTGGGGACACGACTAGGGCTGGAACGGCTCGAATATGGTTGTACTGGTAACATTGGAATAACTCGAGTAAGTTTCCCAGATATCTGGGGTCATCAGGCCCTTGTCTTCTAACTGCAGTATAGATACAAACGGGCTGTGACCATACACAAAAGACTACCAATTTCTCTTCTAACATGCTTGTGTCATGTCCGCCTAAGCAGGGGCCTCACCCATCGCATCTCCCACCAGCTATTGTTCGCGGCCTAGTTCGTGCCTGGCATCCGCGACAACCCCAACCAAGCGGAGAGCCTGGCATCCGCCCCAACCCCAACCAAGAGGAGAGCCAGGCATACGCCACAACCCCAGCCATGTGGGGAGCCTGGCATTCGCCACAACCGCAACCAAGTGGAGAGCCTGGCATCCGCCACAACCCCAACCAAGTGGAGAGCCTGGCATCCGCCACAACCCCAACCAAGAGGAAGGCTTGTGGTGCGGAACCACAGCACCACATCCTGGTTTTCGTACAATCATGTCAGAATACGTCCCTGACCCACGCGTGCGTTGCGGCCACATGCGTCCCCAACCCCATGCGCATGATTTGCTCGGGAGGGCATCTGTGGCACCGCGGTGGCTCACCCCTGCACCTGTGGCTTACCCCTGCACCTGGTCTAAAGTTTGGACTTCATCTGTTCAGGCGCTAACCAAGAGGTTTTGGGTGATAATGTTCGCCCACGGCAGCACCCACCACCAGGTTGTGAAGCACATTCGGTAATCATAGCGTATTCGGCCACCCACAACCCCTTTCCCGGTCTAGCGAGCACTTGTAGTGTACTGCATCACCCACCACCAGGTTGTGAAGCACGTTCGGTAATGATAGCACATTCGGCCACCCACAACCCCTTTCCCGGTCTAGCGAGCACTTGTAGTGTACTGCATCACCTACCACCAGGTTGTCAAGCACGTCCTCCATGTAGAGGTGCGCGGATATCTTGGCGACGGAGATGAAGCCGTCCAGCGCCTCGCGCAGCACCTCCTCGTCATCCGCGTGGTCAAACACTGCGTGACCATTGCAACGCCACCATGACACGTTTACGATCCTGCTGACGCTAGGGTCAAACACTTCACAATGTTTACACCGTTCACACTCACCAGTGTTCTGGCTAGGGACAAAGACTGCGCGCCGTCGAAGCATCACATCAAGCAGGTGTCATGACAGGCATGCAACATAAAGAGATCCTAACGCTGCACACCATCGTACCGTACACAACCACATCAGGCAGGCGGGTGTGTGGGTCAGGCACAAAGCATGGCTGGGGCCAGCAACTGCCCAGAACCGCAGGTGGATGGTGCAGCACAGCAAGCCAGTCCTCTTTCGGTGGCCCTTGGCGCGGTCCAACCTTTGGAGGCGGGGTCTTGTGGGGGGTAGGCGGCAGCATAAGTGTGAGGAGTAATAGGCCCAGAGGAGGGAATGGGTACAAATTGAGGTCATGACGCACAGCAGAACACAGGACCGCACTATGCTGACCCAAACTGCCATCCTACATCCTTAGTCCTTCACATCTTGAGGTTGGCTTCAAGGGCAGCAATAGCCCTGCAGCCTGTGAACTCGCTAGTTACTATCGCCCCTCCCTTGCCTCCGCGCGCATGGGTTGCGAGGGCCAGCACCTACCGACGGAGATTGCGGCAATCGTGGGCCCCCACATGATCGCAAACATGTCGCGGTCGTACAGCGGCAAGCTGCTGGGCGACGCAAATGGGGTGATGTGGCGCGACCGCTTGAGCAGGTCCAGCCAGCGGCTCTGGTTCATCTCCAGCACGCTGCTGTCCCCAGACATCTTGATCTCGTTGCGGCAGATGGAGTTGTATATGTCGTCAATCATGGCGCGCGGCAGGTTCTGCCCCGCGTTGATCGCGCGGTTGTTGCGTGCAAACTCCTCCTGCGACATCTTCTTCTTGACCTGGAGGACAGGGGGGGGAGGCGTAGAGGCGTAGGACGGGGGGGGAGAGACGCACGGCCAGGCGGGGCAGCGCGGCACAATGGGGGGAGGAGGGAAGGGAGGAGCAAAGCGCCTTCAGAAAAGTGGTTGACAAGGGGTTTCGATGATTGGCTTTGCGATAAAGGCTTTCAGAAGGGGCTATTGAAAAAGTGGATTCGAAAGAGGGCAGAGCGAGAGATGGCTTTGAGAAAGGGGATTTTCCAGAGTGGCCTTGAAGACCAACAAGGATGGACTCTTCAGAGGCTAGGATTAAGCAAAGGAGCTTGAGGGATGCGCCGTCCTAAGACAATTCACTCACAAGTTGTGCAGGTCCCACATCACCCTGCTGGCACAACTCACATGCTAATCGTCCGTGCCCCACACCACCCATCCACCATGCATGTGCCGCTCACCTGCGAGTTGTGCTGGTCCGTGTTGAGCATGATGACCGAGTAGGACAGCACGTATGCTGCATCTGCGTCCGCAAGAATCCCCCCGCAGTGCGCGTGGTACCGCGCCGCAAACGCCTCGAGCACCCGTCCGATCTTCTGTGCCTCACCCGGCAAACGGAACGTGTCCAGAAACGTGCGCAGCGCAGCGTCAATTGTCATGCCTTCAAAGTCAAACAGGCACGACAGCTCCCGCAGGACCGCGATGTTGAACTCGCCCGGCTCGCCCACAAACTCGCCCAGCACGACCTTGTTGAGACCCGGCGTGTGGCGGAAGAACTTAGCGAGCGAGCGCGGGTGCTCGGTGATGGGCGTGGGCAGCAGGTTGGCCGATTGGAGGAAAGCGAGACCTTTCTTGGGGTCGCGGTTGAAGTGGTCCACACCCATCGCTAGCCGCCGCTTCATGTAGCGCCGCCGGCGGTGGAACTCGGCCAGTCCGACCGGCTGAAAAGAAAAAGGGGGCGCACGCGGGAAGTACGCAACCAACGATGGCATGCATACGGCGGACATGCGAAACGCGGGGGTGAGGTGCAAGGGGCAAGGGCAGGTCACAGGAACCGATGCATCCGCATGGTCGCATCTCGTGAATCAGGGCCTGGGGAAGCAAGCTCACAAAAAAAGGCTGGCAAGTAGCAGACCTGGCAAAGAATAGCCCAGGCTATCTATCAAAGGCTCGAGCATTCCCAAGGGTGCTCCTTACCCTCTTATGAGGGACACCCATCTAAAAGACACCCCCTCAAGTTTGCAAGTTCTTAAGTCACTAGTAAACAGACACCCCTGCTGCCCCAGTAAGGGCCTTCATGTTTAGGCGTCCATGCCAGGCCGCATAGGATGCAAATAATCAATCATTACAATCAATACCACGTGCAACAAACCCAACCAAACGAACCAAACCCATCCACCACGCATGCCCACTCACGTCGTCCATGTTTGGCACCTCCTCCCAAAAGTCCACGTAGATGGATGGATCCGCCTCGGCCGCTACATGGAAACTGGCCAGGTTGGCATCCTTGGACACGGTGGAGGCGCGCTCGGCAATGCCGTGGACGACCGCCAGCAGGCCCTCCAGCGACAGCAGGTGCACGGGGGACAGGGGGCAGTTGACGGGGAAGGAGTTCTGGGCAGGGGGGAGGGCGGGGGGGGGGGCGGCGGGGGGGGGGAGGAATGGGCATGGGCATGGAAGTGTGGGTGCTAACTAGTTAGGAGCAGGCAGTGATTTGTCTGGCAAAATAAGCTAGCGCGCGGCGCACGAGCTAGCAGGCACTTGGGGATGCCAGCATGTATGGGTGCAAATACAAAGGTTTTTATAGAACAGGTGGAACAGATAGAACCGATGACACATCTGCGCTTGCTGTGTAGCACCCTAGTCAGAAAAAATCGCAAGCGCAGGCGAAGTATTCTGGCAATGGCAGGCTCTGCCTTTCTGGATTCAAGAAGGCACATGGCCACGAGCACCCAACTTGGACGACAAGTTGCCCATGGCATGCACAACTCACCTTGGACAGTAAATTGCACATGGCCTCGAACACGTTGCGGCAGTAGAGGTCGCAGTCAAAGTTGATGAACATGTCGGTCATGAAGCTGGGCTGGCGGCACAAGTCAACCAGCGCCTCCACGGCGGCCTCCTGCTGCTCGTAGCTCGCGTTGTGGCCCTTGCCCTCGGCCACGCGCAGCAGCGCGTACAGGAAGAAGGCCTCCAGCTGCAGCTTGAGGTGCTTGCGGTAGAAGCAGTAGAGGTGGAGCACCAGGCTGTACACGCCCGAGAGAATGGACAAGTTATTGGACAGCCCCCACTGGTGGGGCATGTGCGGCGCGACCCCAAGAGCGAGTGAGGACGGGGGAGCGGGGCCAGGGTGGATTGGTGGGAAGAGAAGCAACAGAGAGGAGTGGGGGCGGAGACATGTCAGCAGTTTGCACAAAAAGGTAGGTATGCAGGTGCAGCCTAGGTTCAGGGTGTAGTGCTTAGGGCAAGAACGGTTTGTGCGGCTCGCACAAACCAAGGCGTGTAGATGAGAGGTACCTGAACATTTCTGCCCTCCATCAAACATTCACTCATCCCCGCATCCTACGGTTGGCGGATGGTGTCTGGGTTATCCCACAACCTTCACACACGGGCATTCAACAGCAGCACAATACTGGTAGCATCCCAGAGTGCACGCCCTGAAAATACCCCCCACTTCTCCCCCCCCAACACACACACATGGGCTGGCATCAGGGTCACTACTCGCGTGCCACAGAGGAATCACTCAAGAGGCCGGCAGGATGCTCACAACCCCATGCCCTGCTGCATGACCGCACCAGGGAGCAAACGCGAGGTCCAGGTTGCGTACCTGCATGAGGTGCTTGAACAGCTCCCCTTGCACCAGCCCCAGCAGCTGCGGATGCCGCGAGAAGCCTGGCGTGCCCACCTCCAGAGCTGAGTTGATGAGGCCCAGGGAGAAGAGGCAGCTGTCCTCGCTGCCGCGCGCGGGGGGGCCGGGGCCCTGGGGTGCGCCGCCGGGGGCCCCGCCCGCCCCCTGCTGGTCGTCGCCCCCCAGCAGGGAGCAGAGGAAACGGAACACCTCAGCCAAGCAGGCAAGGCCATAGGGCGCGCCCAGCATGACCACCGCAGGGGCAGGGGTGGCGTTGGCTGGTGGGGTGGCCAGTAGGTTGGAGGTGGTGGCCAGGCCGGTGGCCTTGGTGCCGGTGGCCGCACTGCCGTGGTGTGTGTGGCTGCTGCTGCCACCACGAGGGGGCGTGTGCGAGGGTGTGACTTCCTTGGAGGCCGGGTTGGACTTGTGGGCGGGTTGGTGGCGCGGTTTGGACGCCGCTGGGGACACAAATGGGGGCAGGGTGGGGAGGCAGGCATGAGGGGGGGGGGGGGGGTGCGGGGGTGACTCATGGTCAGCTGATCGTCGCATGCAAGTGGTACCAGGGCAACCACCACACGCAACAGCCAATACCAAACTGTTTGCGGAGCACAGTTATGGGGCATAGGCTTTAGGGATTGGGCTCAGGGTGGTGGGTTACGTACAATATAGATAACGTACAATCTAACTCACGTACAATATGTGCCTCGTGGCACTGCTAGCCCTATGCGGCATCGCAGGCAAGGCACGCTTTCTGCCTCTTCCCTTCTTTCTTACTCCATCCGCAACCACAGGGTGGAGCACACAGGGTGTGTTCCATCGCCTTGTGACAATCACAGTGACGGGCACTGCTCCACTCAACCACCACGGGCTTGCCCTGAATCAAAGGCTCTGGCTCCATGGTAGGCGCTAAGATTAACATTAACGACCCCACAATTAACGATCACCAGTAAATATGATACCAGTCTGCCCACACACCGGTCTCCCGTGCGCCAACTCACATGGTGGCTTGGCAGCAGCGGTCGCGTAGCTGATGGGCGGCTTGCCACTCGCCGGGTGGGCCAACGGTGCCACAATGTGCACCGGCGGCAGCACCTGACGATCCTCCGAGCCCGGTGCCGCCGTCCCCCCTTCGGCAGGCCCTTCACGCCCAGGCTCAGCGGGACTACCCGCGGGCCGAGCATCCAGACTTAGCGGCGGCATACCCCCGCGGTCGGTAGACTTCACCACACCATCCCCCGCACCCGCCCCATTACTAGCTTCCTCCCTCCCTTGCTGCGCAGGGCTGACCCTGGCCCCTGGCCCCACCCTGGCCGCTGCATCCCCTTCCACTGGTGCACCCGCATCCGAGACCCGTTCCTGCAACGCGGCCCCTGATGAGCCCTCCCCATCCCCCTGACTCCCACGACTATTGCCATCCGCCACTGCCTCTGCACCCCCGGATCCCCCCGCCCCCCCACCCCCCACGGGCCCTATCGGCTCCGCCGCGTTGAGCATAATGCTGGCGTGCTCATGGTGGCCCGGGTGGAGCTCCGCATCAATGGCTACCGCGGTGGCGGACGCGCGCAGCGACTCCTCCAGCAGCACCTCATCCATCATGTCGACCCCCATGCCGCGGCCGTCGTCGCCGCCCATCAGGTACTTGGGGGACAGGGAGTCGCACGCGGCCGCGGCACGGGGCGCGTTGCGGTCGTCAGCAGCTACTGCGTGGACAGGCGCGGGGGATGCCGCCATGGCCAGCGCGTCAGAACGTGTGTGGGCGAGCCCATGGTGGGGCCGCAGGGGCTCCACGGGAAGATCCTTCACCCGGCGGTAGATGTGGCGCACCATCTCCTGCATCATGTGGCGCGACATGCGCTTGAGCATCTCTGTTGCCATGCAAGGGGGCAATACAGGGAGGGGTGGGACAGAGGCGAGGGGGGGGAAGAGGAGGGGCAGATTGAGGAAATGTCAATAAACAGTAATCAACTTAAACATTGGCTGCTAGCTATTGTTAACCCTGATGGGTGGGTAATGTGAATATTGAATAAGGACATGCGGACACTTCTGGCTTGAACAGCAGGCGAGACCTACATCGGAACCTTGGGCACGCTTTGTAACGGGGTGCTTCATATGCCTGGAAATGCACAGTCAGCGTCAAGGTGATAAAGCGCGTTACGAAACATAGCAAGTTGAGCAAGCGCGGCAGGGGGCCCCCACCTCCTTCCTTTCCGGTCCGGTGGCCGATGTTGTACGTGGTCTCCACAATGTGACACACGTCATCATCAGAAAGAAGCCGTCCCGTCGGGCACTTGAGCAGAGCCAGCAGCACCTGGAGACGGGAATGTAGGGGGGCCGGGGCAGGGAAAAACACCCGAACATGTGCGCAAAAGACAAATCCATGAATTGATGCCAAAGAAAAAAATGGTGCCTACTCCAAACAAGGAAACTTGTTACCAGGTATCCAGGGGCATCGGCAAGGGTAAGGGGAAAAAGAACTCATTTTATACTTGAAATCCTTGAAGTCGGCAAACGAAGACGATAGGCCGGGAAGGAATCATGGAATGGAGCTCCATGAAAGTATCCATGGATGGCAAGAGTCAAGGGGCGTCGCCTTCATGACATCGATGAACATGCACGCTACCCACCTGCAGGGTCTAACCCTGAACCCACCTGCAGGATCTTCATGAGCACCACCTCGTCTGACGCCGTGTCGGTGGCCTCAAACAAACAGTGGGTTGTCGCGTCCGCGATCAAATGCATCACCTCCGCTGCACAGGGGGTGGTGGGGCCTGCAGGGAGGGGCATGCCCAATAGATGCCAGGTCGTCACAAAAGGGCATGTCAGACACCTTCTGTGATGAGCTGCCGAGGACATCTGCCCCCTCGGTTCAAGTAGAATATCGTAAAGGATGTCGCGGGTACATTTGTCCAAGGCAGGCACTGGCTCCAAGTGGCTCGGTGTAGATCGTACTAGCAAACTGTGTGTAGATTGTACTAGCAAAGTGGCTGTAGATTGTACTAGCAAAGTGGGTGTAGATTGCACTAGCGAAATGGGTGTAGATTGTACCAGCAAAGTGGGTGTAAATTGTACTAGCGGTCCTCTTTGAACAGTGAACGACAACACAGGCTGCCTTGCCTAGGTACGCATACACATCCATAAACCGTTGCCTCCGTGTATTTGTCCCATCAACAGTGATAAGCCGCCCAATGCGGTTACAATCACCCATCTAGCTTCTCCAGCACAGCCTGGCAATACACCAGTAGATCATGCCTCTCGACCTTGCTTATCACTGCCATGCCCTTCAGGCAAAAGACATTTTACACTGTGCAGGACAGGGCTTGCATATCACCATTTCACAAGGCACCTGGTAACCACGAATTTTTCAAGTCTGGCAGCATGCTACTACACACGTACACGTGTATAATAGTACACGTTTGCATTGGAGCGATTCCAACTGAAAATACCAGAGCCAAGGGAGGTAAATACGGACAAGGGAAACTACAGAGCCGCGTATGGGCTGTGAGAGCGATACTGTCAAGCAGGCGTGCATGCACCCACCAGTCAAGCACTGCAACAGGCATGCATGCAACCACCGCTCAAGCGCTGCAACAGGCGTGCATGGACCCAGCGGTAAAACGCTGCAACAGGCGTGCATGCACATGGCACCCACCGATGAGGCCGTAGGTGAGCACTTTGTACACGGCGGAGAGGGCCATGCCGGTGATGGGGCCGCTTGTTTCGGCAGAGCGGATCACCTCCAGGAAGGGGGCCAGGAAGAGGGCAGGGTCCACCTGGAAACATGGGAATGACGGTACACAGCACTTCAGGACAATAAGCAAAGGTGCATGCACGCCCCATGCATACACCAAGCGCCGTTTGTACCACAGTCCCTGCGTCCGGCACCGATGCCTCAAGCAGTAACACCCCTTGCTTGCGCTGGTCCAACCAAAGGGGACAACTGAGCGTAATACAGTGGCCCGGCCATTATTCTATTTCATGGGGCAAGAACGTGCGCAAGTACCAGAAGCGCCCCCCCCCAGAAGTGCCTCATTACGTTTGGCACAATCTGCAGCCAGCAAAAATCGTCTAGAAGCGGCAACCCTCCCTCGCACCTCGTCAACTCCAAATGCACTAGCAACAATACAGGCAGTGCAGGCACTGAGCTCCTGCTATAATCATGTTTGCATGTGCAACGAGTCCCCTGACACAGCAAGCAGGGACAACCATGCTGATGATACACACACAGAAACGAAATGCCACAACCGTTTCCATGACATCATGCGTGCCACCCTCCATTCAAAAAAAAAAATACCATCCTCAAGTACACACCCCATCAAAACAGCAACTATCATCATCGCAAGTTCATGGACCCGAGCAGCTATACACTGCAGTTCTAGCCCTTGGAAGATCATGGCCTGACCAGCCAGACAAATGGCACCATGAAAACACCCCTCCTGGCCAGGCAGGTGATGGTAACGCACCACGACACAGCTGAACACATGAATGTCTCCAGTCTTACGTCTGGCTGATGCATACTCTGCAATCACCGATACCACCCAGGGACTACTTCAACACATGTAGACAAACACGCAGCCCATGCCCCATCCCTTAATGTACTGGCGGTTGCCGCATGGCAGTGCCCTTTTCCACCAGCAGGCCCTCACAGTCTAGCCCCTTTTGCCACTACGCAAGGCACCCTTGATCAACTATGACAGGATCTGATCCTATTCTTTTCTGTTATCACAGCCAGCCCCGCCACCACAAAAAACAAGGACAGCACATTCCGCTATCTGGCATAGGGCGGGAGAAGAAGTAGGCTTGGTGTCGCAGCGCGCACGTCCTGGCTGCAGTAACCCAACAAGCCTCACTATTGTGAAAGATACTGCAGGGAACTAAGTGACATGTGCTTAAGGCTACTGTCTGAATTTACATTTTCTCTACATACCATGCGCACACAAATAGCCTCGGTTCGACTACTCGCCAAAACGAACACCTGCCATAATAGGAAACTGAAGTAAAAATGCCTCGCATTTTAAGAATGCACCACCACCGAGTAAATAACTCGTCAAAGATTACTACAGAAATCAGCGCTCCACACAAGCAGCTCTCCCATGCTAAAGCATGCAGATAAACAGCTACCAATCAAAAGAAATAGTGTGCGCTCTACACCTCTCTTAGATGGTCATGACATGCAGGCGGTCAACCGACAGGCTTATATGCAAATTCAAATTATATACACCTTCACTTAGAACAATGTGACGAGACGCCCATAACCTGCACAAAAACGCTAAGTGATCAAGTTGAAAAAGAAAACAAGTCCGTATTCTAAGACGCTGACCTGACTCCAATCCTGCCAGAGAAAAATTCGCCGCCGCAGAGCTTTAAAAGCTTGAAGCAGGGGGTCGTCTGACAAGTCCTCGTCGAACAGGCGAGGAACAACAGCCCACTTCGCATTCTGCCTCATCATCGACATCACTCCCTGGATTTCCATGTTCAGCATGCATGCTGCCTGCATGCTGCTAAAGCCGTTCACCCAACCCGTAACATCATCATCTCCGACGGCGGCGTCCATTTGCAAAAATGTCTAGGACAACGTTGGCCCTGGGCCTGAGCCCGAATCAGGCCAAAACTTTTGGCTAATCCATGGCAGGAAGCCAACAGAGAAAAGCTGGTGGTCTGCCCTCCCCATTCATTGTGAGGCCACCTGCTGTCTAAAACGCCATGGCTGCACGGGAAGTCATCACCAGCTCGTATTTCAGGGCAGCCAGCTCATTGATGTTCGCACGTCGTCGCGTCTAGGCACCAGTCGTGCAAGCAACTAGGCAGTTGGCATCCGGGGAGCGAATGCGAGACTGCCGCGTGACACCGACGTACGGGCAGGCGTAATTGGCGGTCAGCAATCAACCCTGCTCACCTAATGCAGGCGTCTGCAACTCGCGCGGGCGCGGGCGCACGTCTCACGGCGCGGCCGTGGAAGTCTGCCGGCCCTGGAATTAATGCGGGTCTGGAATTTCTGCGTACTCCGCATTCCGCAGTGAGCACTGAGCAATAACTTTTGAACCAATGAACAGCGCAGTCGACAGTACAAACTTGCGATGTGACAATTTAGTGCTGCAGCAGGATCTCCCTGCACTGCGACGTGGCACCGGAACATGAGCGTCCAGGTTGGAAATAAGAAACTGCCGATCTCGACTCTCGCCTAATAAAATCATGAAGCACAGTACTGTACAAACGCTGCAAGCTTCATGAGGATATTTGTTGGTGGGCTATTCGAGCAGGGAAGCCGCCACCCGACAATGGCGGCGCTAATGGAGGCTTGCGGGAAGATGAATTCGAGTGTACCGACATATATAAGACAGAATTTGACGGAATGCAGCCGCGCCGACGGAGAGATGTCGAACAGGAAAAGGCCGGTTTTTTCAAAGAGTTATGTGCCCAAAACGACATGTTCTCTAGGCCATCCCAGCAGGCAGGGCAGCAAGCTTTTTCCTGCGAAGAAAGCTTTCCTGCCGCGCCCTCAAACCAAGTTGGTGCATATCGCCGTCAGCTGCGTCGCTAACCAGGTTGCTTGTTCGACGAATGGGAAGAAGGTTGCTCCCGAGAGCGGCAACTACGAAATTAGCGCACCTGCTTCTGAGGACAGGAACGGGGGAGCTTCGCTTTCGACAGCCGCGCACAGCGCCTTCCATCAGAAGTATAGGCCAATGAAGTTCAATGAGCTACGTGGACAGGTGGGCATTTACTCATAATTGATCTTCTTGTCATTTTGTTTTCCTACTTGATATCATCTGCCCTTCAGACTGCACATCCAGGACGTTCATCTCAGCTGATGTGCTGCAGGAATACGCAGAAGTACTCAGTAGTGGGAATATGCCAGCGTTATCTAGGAGTCGTGATCCCGTCAGGCAATCTGCCAGATAGAGTTTTGTAAGGGTAACACGCTTTTTCTCCTGTGCTCACTGGATGCAATATATCAGCTGACCGTTCTCCATTTAGCACTTTCCTCGTCGGGCGCAGCCCCTCGTGGCCGAAGCGCTGGCGGCAGCTGTCATGAACAACAAATTGGCCCCGGCATACATATTCTCAGGCCCCAGGGGCACGGGCAAAGTAAGTGTCGTTTGGTCTCCGATGCGTGTTGGTACCAACAGCTTGCCCATGCTAATCCCTCTCGGTGCATGTGCCTGTGCTTGGCTCGCAACATCATGAGCGTCTCTCTCACCACGCGTTCATGGTCACGCAGCGCCCATGACTACTATGTTAGTTGTCACTGTGCTTAACCCACATCCCTGGCTGCCATCACTCCCATGTGTGTGCAGCTGCCTCTCGCACGTGTGCGGGTTCATGCACCCGTCGACCTGAGTTTGTTTTGATAGAGTAGGCAAAAGAGTGACATCTGCAGAGTCGAAACCAGCCAGGCCTAGCGGTCAGGTTCCATCATTTTGGCAGTGTTCATAATCCAAGGCATCACCATGACCGCGAGGCAAGCATGCACCCTGCGCCTGGTGCACTCTTCCGCTGCCTGTGCTTACCAATTATTTCTGGTCTTTTCTGGTCCTTGTGTTTTGTCTGCCCTATGTATTTTTCCTTGGGGCAAGCTATACTGTAATCTTCCTTTATATATGAATAATCAGGAAATCGGAGCCAACATATACCTTGCCTCCACACCTACCGCTTGCCTCCACACCTACCCCTTGCCTCCACACCTACCCCTTGCCTCCACACCAACCCCTGGCCTCCGCACCTACCCCTGGCCTCAGCACCTACCCCTTGCCTCTGCTCCAACCCCTTGCCTCTGCCCTTACTCCTTGCCTCCGCCCTTACTCCTTGCCTCCGCCCTTACTCCTTGCCTCCGCCCTTACTCCTTGCCTCCGCCCTTGCTCCTTGCCTCCGCCCTTACTCCTTGCCTCCGCCCTTACTCCTTGCCTCCGCCCTTGCTCCTTCCCTCCGCCCTTACTCCTTGCCTCCGCCCTTACTCCTTGCCTCCGCCCTTACTCCTTGCCTTCGCCCTTACTCCTTGCCTCCGCCCTGACTCCTTGCCCCCGCCCCTGCTCATCGCCTCTGCCCCTACACCATCCACGTTGATGCCTCTTTCGGGGCACCTCCTGCCTCCTCCACGTTGCCAAGTTGCTTGTTTAGCCTGCCGTTTCGCCCCTGTATCCCTGTACTTAAATTACCTGCTGGCTTCACCCAGCCTGAGAATGTCCGCCCACCCTTGTACGGGGGTTGGAAGCGGCTCATCAGGCTCCCGCTTCTTCCCGTTTCTGGTACCCGGGATTCCACCGCGTTCGCCATACATGGCTCACATTTGGTGTTGATTTCTTGTTCCCGCAGCTCGGCTTTCTGCTTGGCAGAGCTTCGGTTGTACTGCTTTTCTTCCCGGGGCCCCACCCTTGATTAGTCTTTGTGGTCAGATAGGCGGTTCATACGTCTTGTCCATGCATGGTGCCGATATGCGTTCATGGTGACGCAGTCTACGTGTACATTAATACACGCCTTTATTCAATATACCTGATACCTCTTTGTTCCGCATACCGCGCCTAATGAGTGTTGCCTATGAACATTGGTGTTCTCTTCTCCCATGCGTCTGCGACCTGCCCCTCCACAGACGTCGTCGGCGCGCATCCTGGCAGCGGCAGTCAACTGCGTGGACCGGGAAAGCATGAACGGGGAGCCCTGCGGAAGGGTGGGTGTGGGAGGGGTTGCCTGTAGCCTGGTGTGTGTTGGTGTTGTTGCCTTTGGCCAGGCGGGTGGAAGGGGGTTGCTTGGGATGTAGGCGGGGCCCGTGTAGCGTGGATTGATCCCACCCTGCACCATTGTGAGGGTTTATGGTCTGTGTCTCCCCACCGTGGCCGGTTGTCTTCTAGGATGCAGAGTAGACATGCAGTAGAGAAGGTGCTACTGGGCTGGGAAATGCCGTGCTGGCACGACAGGTGTGGTGGTGACAGGCGCGGTGGACAGGCGCGGTGCCTGCAGGCAGGTAGCCGCGGTGGCAGCTGTCACACCCCACCAATGTCCCACAGAACTAGAGCGGATGTGGCCAACAAACAGAGGCGAGTTTGTTACCAACCGTCTGGCGGCCACGGCCACGGCAAAGGAGAGCTTGCAGGCAGCGTTGCTCACATGGGCTGTCATCGCATGGTGGGTTATGGAGGGTTTCTCATTACTGATGGTTTGGATTTCCAGCATTTCCTATTCCAGTAATGTCTGGATTTCCTTTTTAGTTGTACGGATGACTGTCCCTGATTCGGTCTTAGCAGCCGCCAGGTGAGCGCAGCTTAGACTGCGAGGCTTGCCTATGTCCCTTCCCTTCTCCTACATGATTCTCACCAGCCATGCGCCACGTGTCCGCATGCAAAGGTGGCCATCCTCTGGGAAGGTGGCCATCTGTTGTATCCCTGGCTGCTATTTAAAGCTTGGCCGGTGGCACCCTGTTCCCCCCCGCCTCGCCATCCTACGAGGCCTGCTTTGCCCCTCCTTTCGCTTGCCTCTCTGCACGTGGATCGCTCTGTCTACTGTATGCACTGTAGGATCGCTCTGTATGCCCATCATGCCCGCTCCCTGTGCACGGCTTCCCCTTTTCTGTCCTTACCTACTCGTACCCTTCTCTCCTAACACGGTGCCCCCTTGTGCCCTGCTTGCGCCCCTGTGTGTCCCTCTTGTTGGTCTGTGTGTGTGTGTGTGTGCGCGCGTGTGTTGCCTCTCTTTCTCTGTGCCTCGGTGCCGTGTGCGGCTCCAGTGCAATTATTGCGCGGGGATCGCTGCGGGCAAATGCGTGGACGTGCATGAGGTGGACGCCGCCAGCCAGAACGGCGTTGGTACGTGGGCACTCACTGGACAGGACGGGTGTGAAAGGCATGGGGGGAAATGTTGGTGGCAGGGCATTCAAGTGACGGGTGCCAGCAGTAGTAAGGGCATATGGTTGGTGATAGAGCATGGCGGTGACGGGTGCCAGCGGAACAGAGGGCAAGGGATTTGAGGCAATGAGTGTGCACGTTCTCATGGCGGACTATGGCCATGTATTGGTTGGATGCCAGGTGTCTAACAGCATTCTGCACCATCTAGCACCATCCCCCCAACCCCCCGCCTCTTAGACAACGCCCTAAACGACTCCTGCCCCACCCCCTCACCGCTGCGTACGTGCCCCCCTGACAGACCACATGCGCTCCCTCACGGCGTCGGTGGCCCTAATGCCCACATCCGCGCGGATGAAAGTGTATATCATTGACGAGGCGCACATGCTCACGGTGGAGGCGGCCAACGCCTTCCTCAAGACGCTGGAGCAGCCGCCCGCCCACGTGGTCTTCATACTCTCCACCACAGAGCCTGCGGTCGGTGGCCCTTGGTGGCTGGGGGGGGGACAATCATGCTTGGGTGTACATGGGTGTATATGGGTGTGCATGGCATGCATTGGTGCGCAGATTGCCACCTCACTTATACCTCCCAACCCACAAGATAGGTTTTGCATGTTGAAGATTCAGATGCAGTGAGCTTGCCGGGGTTAGTGTCAGCAATTTCTCGAACCTCCTGTTGAAAACCTGCCGTTCCATGCAGCAGAATGGCTGCCATTTCAGGGTATCTCTGTTTGGTGTTGTGGTCAAGCATGAAGCATAGGATGGGATGGGTGGGCCGATGAGGAAGGTGGCAGCGAACTCGGCACTATCACGCCGGTCTCTTTCATGTCGGCAAAGAGTTGAGGTACAGGTGGCGTGCCCTAAGGGGGGTGGGGATGGTTGGGAGGGCAAGATGGGCGGGGGGGGGGGGGGGTAGGGAAGGGCAAGATGGGTCCCGGAGGGGGTGGAGGTGGATGATAGCCACAGTCAGCCAGTGTGCGGGGGAAGCCGGTGCACTGACTGCGTGGGAAACCAAGGCAGGCTGTGGCCTCGAGAGTGTTGACTGGGTGTCAGCGGTTGGCAGGGTGGGATAGGTAGGATGATGGTAATATGGGAACTAGCCTTTTGCTGTACTGGATACCCCTGCAGCGCTGCCGAATAGTCAGGGCACCGATTATGGGAGAGGGTGTGATGGGCCCCGTGTATTCTGCGTATGGTATTTGAGGGTGTTCAGGGTGTTCCCATGTATGCCACCATGTAGCCAGTAGCCACTCTCCGATGGTTGGTGCACTTACATATAATCTGATAGTTGGTGCTCTCAAGGCGACAGTCGGCGCGATTACTTGTGCAGGGGCAGTCATGCCGCTGCTGTCGTCTGTCTCGGTTCCAGGGTTCAGGCCACAGCATGCCGCAGCATGCCGCACGCGTCTACATGGGCGCACAACCATCCACCCCTCCAACAGCCTTCACCATAAGGATCCTCTGATGCCCTTGCCGCTGATGCATGCATGCATCAGCTAGTGCTCTTTGCCGGTTCTGTTGGCTTTGTCGTATGGTTCTTGCCCGACGTGGTCATGTGTCCATGCCCCTTTCTCCTACTGGGGCGCGCCATCAACTGATCTCTGACCGCTGTCACTTGCACTGTGCTGCTTCCCGGGTTTCTTTTTTTTGTATGGATTCATTCTTCTTCGTCGTCGTCTTCGTCGCCGTCAACTTCTCCCTTCCCACTCCAACCGAAACAACAACAACAACAACAACAACAACAACGCAGCGCCTACCCCCTACAGTTCTCTCGCGCTGCTCCCAGTTTTCCTTCCGCCGCATCCCTGACGACGACGTGGAGCGGTCCCTGCGTGACCTGGCGGCACGTGAGTCGCTGGACGTGGGCGAGGACGCGCTGCGGCTGATGGTGAAGATGTCGGACGGGGCGCTGCGCGACGCGGCCGTGCTGCTCGAGGTGGGTGGGGGTCCTTGATGATGTGCTCGTGGCTTAGCTAATGCTGCTCGCTGCTCGAGGTATGTGCAGGCTGTGTGCTTGACCCGTGTTGATGCGAATTACGTTGTGCACCATGCTTTACACATGATGATGAGTGTCATGGGTCGTGGCTGCGTGACATGGACATGCTGTGCGAGTCATATGCAAGCACTGGTGATCGACGTCTTTGCGCCCAAGTATGGATGTTTTGGTTGCCTGATTGGGGTGGGTAGTTGGTGCCAGAGGAGGGTATGTCTCTTGTATCATGTTATTGGACAGCCGCTTTGCTTTATTACATCCCGACTGCCGCGCTTCCCGAGGTGGGCTGCACGCAACTAGTGGGGGGCGTAAGTTGGGCAGTCGATTAGGTGCGCCAGGTGGGAAGCGGGCGTATGTTGGCAGTTACAGTCTCCTCTTGCTGTCGTAGTCCCTGCTTTCTGTGGGCCGGGTGGCAGCGGAATAGAGAAGAGGGGAGTTGACCGGATGGGAATTGGACGGATGGGAATAAACTGTTGGCCAGTTCTGGCAGAGAACCAGCAGGTCGGCAGGAGGGTATGGGCAGCAAGAAGGATCCCATACGAGTATCATTTGCTGGAGCCTTCCGAAGGCACACCTTCGATTCTTGTGCTGCGGCTGGGGGCTGATGCCTTGGTTGGAGCCGACGCTATCTGTGTCTTGCCGGTCCATTGGACACAGGAAATTCATTTCGAGTGTTTTTGCAGATGATGGGCCAGACCCGCAGCTGTGTGATTTCTTTGCTTGATATGTATTGACCTTGTTTATCCCGTGTTTGTGCATCTGCCATCGCGTGTCCATCATCGCGATGACGGCCCCCTGTGTGTGCACTGCAGCAAGTCAGCCTGCTGGACGGACCCATCACCGCCAAGGTGGTCGAGCAGCTGGTAGGTGACAGATGACAGCACGCAAGCACCGTGGCCGTACACAAGCAGAATGGCTGTACACCGCCACTTACGTAGCGCACACCAGCAGCATTGTAGCACTGCCAAGGTGATTGAGCGATAGGTCATGGCTCCACTCCAGTGCGGTGGCTGGATGGTTGGCCCCCCCCTGGGCATCCCATGACTCCCTCCCCCGAACATGCACACGCGCATGGCTGTCTAGTATTTGCCAATTCGCCAGTGCGACACGTTTAGGCAGACAGGTGAATGGGCAGACTGGTGAGCGTTCAGACACCCCACTAGGTCACCCAGCAACCACGTACACGTTACCACCAAGCGAATTCAACCTCTTTGAATGGCAGCATGGTGGACTACATGTGTGTATTGTCATGCAAGCAAGCTACCTAGGAACCATGACGTTGTCGTTGCAGTACCTGTCCCATAGTTTGCCATTCTGCATCTCCCCCTCCTGCCCACCCCACGTGTGTTATCAGATTGTCGGACACACAACAAACAACAAGTGGTACAGTACACACAAGACATGGGCGGCAATGTACGTTAACAAAGAACAAGCTACATTTATTTCGGCTTTGCAGCCCTGGCATTTTCTCACTACCTCGGCGTCTAGGCCACGGCCACCCCCCTGATTCTGCTCTTGTCGTCTTCTCCCCTACCCCCATTTTTCTCTTCTCTCCACCCCCCATTTTCTTTCTTTTGCGATTTGCAAGCATTCAGCTTCAACTTTTTTCTTTCCCTCCGCCACTTCCCTCATATGCGCCCTACCACTGGCCCTGCCCCCAGGCGGGCGTGTCGCCCACCGATGACGTGGCGGCGCTGCTGCACCACGCACTGGAGGGGGACGCGCCGGCGACGCTCGCCCTGGCGCGCCAACTGCTGGCCGCGGGTGTGGAGCCCTCCACACTGGTGGCCGAGGTATGGGGTGGTGATGGCAGCTTATGATGGTGGTTTATTGTAATAGTTAGTGATGATGGCGGATGCTAGTGGTTGATGATGATGGCATGTCGTGGTGGTTTATGATGATGGTTTATGATGATGATGATGATGACGATGATGATGACGATGATGATGATTGACATATGATGGTGATGCTGATGTCACGGTGACTGTGGTACCATCACGGTTCTCCTGACCGTTTGGCAATGGTGGCCTGACGCCCTTGAGGCCTCACCCTTGAGGTCACAGTCTTGCTTGTTGTTGATTATTATTTGCGTTGGTTTACCATCGACATGCAGCCGCACATGTGCTGGTTGCGGTTGGCCGCATGAAGAGAGTATTTTAAGAAGCTTGGCATCACAGGGAGCGCTGGCACTCCCTGAAAGTGCGCAACTGAATGTATTGCGTCGTCTGTACATGTTGTGGTGGGTCTGTACATGTCGTGGGGGGTCTGTACATGTTGTGGTGGGTCTGTACATGTTGTGGTGGGTCTGTACATGTTGTGGTGGGTCTGTGCATGTTGTGGTGGGTCTATACATGTTGTGGTGGGTCTATCCATGCGGTCTATACATGTTGTGGTGGGTCTATACATGCGGTCTGTACATGTTGTGGTGGGTGCATCGTTGTTGGCATCAAACTGTGTAAGTACGTGATGCAACTTAGGGTGCGGCAGAGCCGTGCTTGCTGTTGAAGGAGGACTGTGTTGGAGATAGGTGACGCTTGCCATGTTCAGCTACGCTAGCTTGTTGGGTTGAAGTAGGGGATGTCGTGTCGGGTTTAGGCAGGGGATGTCGTGTCGGGTTGAGTTAGCGGATGTCGTGTTGGGTTGAGGTTGCGGATGTCATGTTTAGTTGAGGTAGGGGATATCATGGTGGGTTGAGGTAGGGGCTTTCGTGTCGGGTTGAGGTAGAGGATGTGGCGTTGGGTTGAGGTAGGCGATTTCGTGTCGGGTTGAGGTAGCGGATGTCGTGTTGGGTTGAGGTTGCGGATGTCATGTTGAGTTGAGGTAGGGGATATCATGGTGGGTTGAGGTAGGGGCTTTCGTGTCGGGTTGAGGTAGAGGATGTCGCGTTGGGTTGAGGTAGGCGATTTCGTGTCGGGTTGAGGTAGCGGATGTCGTGTTGGGTTGAGGTAGGGGCTAGCTTGTTTGGTCCAATATTTCGCCAGGTTGGAAATGCGGGGTCACTATATCCTCTCTCTTGAGGGACCATACAGCCACCACGGTCACGTGGGATGTTGCCGCCTCTGCACGTGCGGGGGCCCGACGGCACAATGACAACAAATATTCGATCGCATCGGATGCTAATGTGTCGTGTGGGCAAGTGGGAAAAGACCTCGGTTCGCACGTAATACGAATGGCCTTGCTGGCGGTGCCGGATGCCCTCGCATGAGAGTCAGGTGTCTATGTCAGGGAAGGCTTGTGTATATCGGTAAATTTTCATGGCTCTCTGCATTGTGTGATCTTGCTTTTTCCATCTCTCCAGTTAGAGCCTTTTTTCTTTGGCATTTAGTACTCTCGTACTTGTGACTTCGTGACACAATCTTTTCCTTGGCCCCCCCTTCCACCAGATGGCATCCCTCATCATGGAGAAGCTGCTCAGCCCGC
Organism: Mesostigma viride; assembly: GCA_009746045.1. Classification (NCBI taxonomy): domain Eukaryota; kingdom Viridiplantae; phylum Streptophyta; class Mesostigmatophyceae; order Mesostigmatales; family Mesostigmataceae; genus Mesostigma; species Mesostigma viride. The sequence continues at coordinate 605,646 of RPFO01000645.1, forward strand.
CAACACCCACTCCCGCCATCCCAGGGTCCCGGCTCGCCGCCACAGGCATCCGCGAACGGCCGGATGCAGCCTATGTTGCAGTCGCCAGCAGCGCCGCATATCCTTATGCTGCTGCCGTTACCACCGCCACCTCTACCACCCCCGCGGCAGCTTCTCCCGCCGCCTATGGTCCCGAGCTCCTGAACGCGGCGCTGGACGAGCTGACGGCGCTGGAGAGCCGGCTGCGCTCGTGCGTGAACCCCCGCGTGTGGCTTGAGGTGGGGCTGACCAAGGTGGCCACATCCCTGCAGGGGCGGCACCAGGCGGGCGCGCCAGCGAGGGGCGGCCCCATAGCAGCAGCGGAGGCCCCCAGGGAGGCCAAGCAGGTCGCCAAGCAGGTTGCCAAGCAGGTCTCCAGGGAAGAGGCGGAGGAAGAGACCAAGGAAGGTGCGAACTCATTCGCGAAGGAAGTCGAGGCAAGCCCAGCGCCGAGTGCCCCGCCAAGGGCTTGGTGGAAGGGTAGCGTGCGGGCCAGCGGGGAAGGAGAAGGGGGGAAGTCAGTGGGGAGACATGGCCAGAAAAATGGTGCTCGGCAGAATCCAGAAGTCAGGAGAAGTCACCAGGTGCAGAGCACGCGCTTACAGGGGGATGCGGTGGACCAAGCGCACCCGGCAACCAATGCAAGGGCTACCCAGCCGCACTCACAAAACATCCTTGTGGGAGCAGAAAGGGTTGGGCATGCGGGCGGTGCCGATGCGAGTCATTCAAGGGGCAGGGAACCAGCGGGGCTGCAGGGCAGCACAGGAGCCGGTGGGATGGGGTGGAATGGAGAGGAGCCGGGTGAGTCCAGGGGGGGGAGGGGGGAGGGGGGGACGACTGAAGGTGACGCGGTGGCTACTAGCGGTGGACATCCCAGGGCAATGGTCCATGAGGAAGGCAACGAAGAGGCCGAGAACAAGCCGAATGCCAGCGTGGTAGAGGCGGGTCTTGCATCGGCAAACACTGGGACAGACGCAGCCGTGGGCGACGGCGCTGCCACTACCTGGGGTCATGACGCCGCCAGGTGGCAGCGTGCCGAGTGGCCTGAGTGTTGGAAGCGCACGCTGCAGCAGCTGAGGAAGGGCCCCCAGGCGCTGTTCAACGAGCACGTGCGGGAGAAAACGTGCGAGTTGTTGCCAGGTGGCAAGGTCAGAGGTAAGTCACATGCGCCGGTGTGGGCAGTTGATTGATGGGCTGGGTTGATTCAGCAGCCCGCGGTAGTTTGTGAGCTAATGCTTGTATGATCTTGTGCTACAGGCGTTGTCTGGTACGCGCCCGGCGCAGCATTGCTGGCGCAGCAAAGGGTTACTGGTCACGCGTGGGTAGTTTGGTCTCCGGATCGGTTGCCGCGACTGGCAGGAATGGGTAGTCGCATGGCCGCAGCTGCCTTAGGGGTACGGTCGTGGTATCTAACTACAACCTGGTAGTATTGGAGTGGCCATCGTCATTCTGTTGATAATTGGATGGCATCTGGCCGCGATGGTCGATGGCCAGGTTTCCTTCATCGCTGCGTAGTGCTGCACCCTGTGTGGTACCCAGGTCCTGTGTGGTATGGCTCTCAGGTTTTATGGCCCGCCGTGGACAGTTAACCATGGGGCATAATTATGTCTGTCTACAAAGCATTGCTTGGCTGGCTGTGCTCAAGGGTGGTGCCGTTCAATGCAAGCAGCAAAAGCGGAGCATGGGCCTCCTTCAGAAGGCATCGGTTACCGTCTTTGTTGGTTGTTGCTGGGAGTTAACGCACGGGTTTATGTTTGACATCCCATATCGCCGTAGTGGGGTGCTTGATTCTGTGTAAAGAGGACCTCGTACGGGGGTCCGGGAGCTTCAGACGAGAGCAGCCACACATCATGGGTCTGCCCTGCACTTGCGCAGTTCTACCCCCATGGACTTGTAAACGTACGAGCTGGGTGTTGTGGGTGCATAAAGGGGTCATGGGCGTTGCTTGTGTGTGATGCGTCTCGAATGTGGTTCAAAGGTCTTGACGATGTGTTTGTACAACAACATGGAGGTGGTATGGTGGGGTATGGTGGGGTGTGGGAGGTATGGGGGTAATGGGGGGTATGGGGGGGTGCAAAGTCTTGACCGTCGCCAACAGCCGCGGCGATGCTTGCCGATGACCAAAGATTCTGTTGATCGTGCCCTTGCTGGTTATACCCACGTCGATGCAATCACGCGCTATATATACCTCGTGGTGGCTGTAACCTTGCACTTTTTTCATTTGGTTCCCTACCTTGTTTTCTCTTCCACCCGTCCCCTACTTGCGTCTGCCCCCAGTGGTTGTCACCTGGTCCAACGACGCCGTTCGAGCTCGCAGTGAACGCCACTGTGGGGTGTTTAAGGAAGCTTTGACGTCACAGTTGAAAGCGGAGCTGTCGTGGTGGAGAGGTGGCTCTATGGACGTGCAGGTGGAATACTTGACATCTTCGCCATCCACGCCGCCTGCCGAGAACGGCCTCTCAGTTGCTACGCCGACAGCCCAAGTTGCGGAAAGGAGAGATGAGGGCTCACCGGCTCCCTTGGCCGAAGACAGCGTCAAGCCCCATTCTGTCGCCAGCCGTGGTGCCGTTGCCAGAACCCATGTCGATGCCAGCAACAAGGAGGATGCCAGCGCTGACGTGGATGCCAGCGCCCATGTGGGTGCCAGCAGCATCACCGCCAGGGAGACACACGATGCTGGCCCTGCGGATGGCAATGTTGCCTTGCAAAGGGCTGGTGATGGCAGGAGCGCTGGCATCCGCAACGTGTCAGCGGCGGCTGCCAGGAATGCTAGGCACTTTTCGCCCAACAAAGGCTGGGCACCTCCAATGCCTGCTGCTGCCACATCCCCAGCCGGTACCCCGTCATCGGACACAGGGGGGGCGGTAGACACCCCATCAAGCCAGGCGCATGTGCTGAAAGCAGCCGCATCGGACAAGGAGATGGTGCCAGAAGTAACTCCACAAACAAAAGTGTCAGCTTCTCAAGATGATGGGTGGGAAACGGCGCCACCTGATCGCAAGACTTTTCAACAGGGGGGAACCCTGTTGAAAGAGAAGTTAAGGCAGCCGCTGTCAGACGTACGGCCCAGCTCTGCCGATTTGTCCAGGAAGGATAAGAATAGGTTACGTAATGAGCAGTCCAAGCGGGGGCAGGGAGGGAAAACGAAAGAGGTATCCTCTGCCCTGGCAAATCGACAGCCCGAAGCAGCATCACATTCACCACTGCCTACAAGTGATGTGCCTGCACAGTCGCAAAGCCTGACTCCGCCACGCAGCACCTCGAAGCCGCTCGAGGATGATCTCCGCGAATACTACAAAAAACACGGAAAGGAGAGCTTCTCCGAGCCAGTCTCACATAGCCCACACGTTCACTCGAGCCCTTTGAGTCCACAGCAGCAACCTTCTGTGGTCACCGGAAGTCAAGCAGGAATGTGTGACGTGGACAGGGCTGCGGAGAGCCTTGCAAAGGCATTTGGGGGCCAAATACTGTTCTGATGAATTGAGCGTGTCGCAAGAATTTCTTTGCGTTGCTTGAGTACCATGCGTGCTCGACATCGAACGCGATTTTGATCGCTTGTACAGCTAACAAAGTAATACTTGTACATATATTGAGTAATACTTGAACTGGTTACAAATTACAGCCGTTGACTATGTCGGTATTTCATATGCAACTTACCGTGCAAAGTTGCTTGGTTCTAAAGATGTCAAATGCCCTACCATTTCATGAGACGATCTAACCTTGTTTACTGAATGTGTTTATGTTACATATAAACACGTGGTAGACATGCATATAAACACGTGGCAGACGAGCCACGAGGTAGCCATGGCTGACGGCGGAGCTCATAACTTTCACGTTTGAGCACCGAATTTAGCCGTGAATATCACAGTCGACGTGTCTTTCTACGACGCACATGCTGATATAATTTTCCGAAGCTATTACGCAATATACGATGAGCAAACGCCTTTCGACGCAACGCAGCCTGGCGGCTGCGCTCGGCAATGAAAATGCGTCTGCAGCTTCGGCTGAGCTTCGCCCACCGGCCAAGAAGGCAGCGGCGCCAGTAGCCAAGCTCTAGTGGTCGCCCAGCCCCCTCCCGGGCTCGCCTCGCCAGCAGCGTCGCCTGAACCCAAGCGCAGTCGCTCTGCCGAACCGAGCTGGGAAGCTTTCGACTTTGACGCCAGCCAGCCCGGCTTTTTTGACCAGCTCAACCCCGCCATGATCCTGAGCTACGTGTTCTGGGGATCGCACGCCTCGCTTCTTGAGATGTGCATGCAAGCAACTCTTCCATCAGGGCCGCCTCATTGATGCTTACCAGAGGCGCCCCTCCACCTTCGACCGGGCCATCCTCCAAAGCCGCCGCCCCCACCTTCAGCAACGCGTCCTTTTCTCCCTCCTTGGCCGCTCCATCGAGGATCGAGCTTTGGGCCCCCAAGCCCCTCACCACCACCTTAACCGAATCCTCCATCCGCGCCCTCCTTAAGGAAGCTTTCGAGCAGCACGTGACCCCCCTTGCCACAGATGTGGCGGCAATGGGCGGCACGCTGGCTGAGCACTAGCTGAGCTCCCCACCATCTCCACCGCCACCTCCACCCTCCTCGCCTCCTCCACCGCCACCACCCCCTCCTCCTCCGACGCCATCACCGCCCAGCTCCGCGACATCGACCAGCGTCTTAAGGACAACATTTGCCATCCCCATTGAGGTCCTGCAGAACACCGCAGGCCTCACCGCCCAGGTGGTGAAGGACATTGCCGCCAAGCCAGCCCCTGCTAGCCTGGCTGGCGGTGCTCCTCCCATCACGACCTGGGCGGACATGCATGCTTAAGCAGCACACCACCTCCACCACCTCCGCCGTCGCAGCCCAGCTCCAGCGGCAGACGCTTGACCTCCGCGAGGAGGCCGAGCTCGCCAAGCGCAGCCTCAACGCCATCCTCAAGAACTTCGACATGGAGGAAGGTGAGAATTCCGAGAAGCTTGCACGTGCCGGTTTGAGAGCAAAATCCTTGCACGCATGGGCCTCCTTGGTGAGATTAAGCTGACCGCCCACGTCTCCCCCGCGCGCGGGGTAAGGCATGCAGGGGCGCCTCCGCTTCTTCTCATCTTTGAGAGCCCAGCGGACAAGATTTCGTTTCTCATGGACGCCGCAAGCGGCTCGAGAAGACTCCCTTCACCGTGGACGATGACTTGACCCTGGTGCAGCAACAACGGCGACGGGAGCTATGGCCGACCTACCTCCAGCTCCGGCAGACCAAGGCGGGCCAGCCGGTGTACTGGAAGGGGGCGGCCATCGATACGCCGGCCACAAGCCCTGGCACGCGACCCCCTCGACCATGACCGCGGCCCCAGCGACCCAAGAAGCCCCAGCCTAGGGGAATACAGTAGCAGTAGTGTAGAATAGTTAGACAGTGGCCTTGTACATGCCCGCCTACTACAGGCACTATACCAGCTGAGGCAGTAGCCTTTTAGTCATGTACATGTGTGCCTATGATGAGCCGCCCTCCAGATGATGCCTAGCTTTATTTAATTATGTCGTGCCCATGCAGGGAGTAACTCTCTGCTGAGACGCCATGCCCTAGCTTTTGTATAGCTATGCTGATCTTCCCCCCCGGGTTGGTCAGTACGCCGTACGGAGCCGCAGAAGTACGGGAAAACGTACACTGAAGGCCTCCGCCGTATGTACGCGTACTTTACTTCAGAATACGCGGTTTGGACTTAGAATTTTTCGGGGGTACCAGCGGGCAGCGGGCACTGGCGCGGTGCCCAGGTTCTGGGCGCGTCGCGTTCACTGCACATTTGAGATTTTTACTACTAGAAGTAGATGCGTACAGTTCTTTCCATAAAGCGCAAGCCTTGCAAAATCTTTGGCCGGTAGGAGACAGCTAGGACTAGGTACATCACGCATAATGACAGCAAATGCCAGCTGTGCTACTGACGGTGTAATGCAATATAGCGAGGACGAGGCCAGTGCGACTGTGCGATAGTGTGCAGCCATTTTCGATTTGCAGCCATGCCGAAGAAAGGGCCTGAATGGGATTTCGTTGTCGAGAAGAAAGAAGCAGTCACGGATGCTGTTAGTAACACAACGCAGTATGTGTCGAGGATGTTCTGCTCATTTTGCAACAAGAACTTCTCCTACAAGGCGGGGCCAATAAGCGTATTCCGAGTCCGTGCACACTTTGCCGGAATCGCAGGGGAAGGGGTGTTACCCTGCGACAAAATTCCACCGAATATCCGGAACAGGTTTCTCAGGATTGCTAACAACAAGTTGCAGAAGTCAGACGCCAAGAAGGTGCACACTTTGAACAGGGCAATGGCGGAGATGGGAGGGGCTGCGCCGGCTGACTTGTCGTCGGTTCCCAGCAAGCATCAAGGCCAGCTGAGCATCACCAAATGGCTGGTTCCCGTCGACGAACAAGGTATCCAGCTGCTGGCTGCCGAATTTTTTATCGAGAACGGCATTGCCTTCAATGCGGCTGAGAGCGCCTCTTTCAAGCAGATGGTGGCCGGCATGATCCAATACAAAGGAGGGCACGTCACCCCTCCTTCTCGGAAGTTGTTGGGTGGCGAGCTGCTCGTGAAGAAGTTAGTTGTGTCTTATGTCCTCTCATGCATTATATAGTGGATGGCTTTCCTTACAATTAACTAATTAATTGATTCCTTACAGTTCCCGTTGCAGTCTGCTCCCCCCAGCATTTAACAAATCATAATCAGATAGGATTGCAGGGCATAAATTAATGGAAGATGTTAATAAATAAGCATATACACCAAATTTCAGTTGCAATAACTGCATGACCATCATCAAGGAGCGTGCTAATTGGGTGACTGACAATTGGACCACAAAAACGGTCGCGTATTTTACCGCCGCGTATTTTACACCCCCCACGTATAATACGCGTATTTTAGGTCCGCGTATTATACCCCGTACCCGTATTTGCCAACCTAGCTTCCCCCCCATGACAGGCTCCCCCTTAGCTGGGCATAGCTTGAAGATCATGGGGCTGCAAGTGCCCTGGTGCACCTAGAGCAACGGGTCGTTTACTATTCCCACCCTTGCAGGAAGTAGCTTAGTTAGAATGTATGCATGATAGGCCATATGCCCCTTCTCTGGGCTAGATGTGCTACATATACTCCCAACGGAGTTATGTTCCTAATTAAACACGTGGTTGTCTCCATAAATTCAACACGTTACTGCATGCATGCATTACATAGTATAGGTGCCAATACAGAGTAAAGGAATTACCTGCACAAACCTTATACTCGGCAACGACCGGATCGAGGGAGGGCGGCCTAGCTTCGATCTCTCACTGCCACAAGTGGGCAGGCCACAGAGCGCTCTCTCCGCAGAATGGTGCCGGGGCGCATGCAACACAGTGTACATGGGTGCAATACAACCATGCAGTCAATCAATCAATTAATTAAACAAGTTCTCTAGATAGTAATTGGGGAGCGGTCATGGAGCACCAGATCGAGTGCTTTTAATGCATGAGAGTGCACTAGTGGGCAGCGGCCGGCCGGCAGAGACACCCCCCTTGGCCCTTGTGCCTCAGGCCGGGTGCACAGTCGGACCCACGTCGAAACGATATGCGGCATCCCCTGTGGGTGCAATTAAGCTAGCTACGACATATAGCAAATTACGCATAGCGGGTGCTGCCCCATGCATGGTCCAGTGGCCACAGAAATAGGCTTGAAACTCATTCAGAGGCGACGGGCAACCGGTTTAAATGGCCGGGCCGGAGAATATAATTAGGCCTCTCCAGACCTGTGGAGCCTGAGGGTTTTGGGGGGCATGCCCAGGGCTCACCCACAAATCCCATGCAAAAAGATAGGTAGGCTGATGCTTGCATTAATTAATCAATTAACTTACTAAGAACATATAATTGCCCCCCATGCAAAGGGGGGTGAGCCCCATGCGGGTAAGGAGCGTGCCCGTCAGCTTATAGCGTCAAGAGACTCGGCATCAACTAATTATAATTATAATGAATTAAACTCGTGCTCCCGTTGGGAAGTCACGGAGCACCGGAGTGCTTTTAATCACTGTATGCCGTGCACAACAGGAAGAAAGGGCAGAGACCCCCTTTCTCCTTCATATATGCCAGAGGCATGCCACAGCTGCAATCGGACACCGGCGATAGACGATCCGGCATTGAAGTTCTGTCGGTGCAATTATAAGACCCATCCACGTGAGCATATCATAACAAGGAGCGTGGGCAAGTGATCTGATCATAGCCAGGTCGTAGCGTGGCTAGCTGTACAAGGACTCGGCATCCTCCCCATTCCGTGCATCCTCCCCGTTCCGTGATCCGACGCTTCAAACTGCTGGAAAGCATGCTCCCCGACACCGCCGACGATGTGGACATCCGCATCATGCAGCCTGGCCTGGGCTAGGCTTCGTTCGCTCAAAACCTACTGGCGCTCGAGGGGCCTCGGCGAGCACCGCAAGCGCATGCTCTTCAAGGTCCTCGTCCTCACGGTGCTTACGTATGGCGCTGAGGCATGGACGTACACTCACGGACACACTGGCCGCCAAGCTAGACGACACGTTTTACAGGATGCTTCGACATGGGTGAATGTACGGTTTTCCACGCATATAGGTCATTATTAGAGTCTTTGTATCAGGGTATGCCTCGCATTTCGGACGAGATTAGGCCGCGTAGGATAGCATTTGTAGGACATCTTGCTCGCACCAGTCAGGTAGATACCGCCCTTGGCCGGTCTGGCCGGCCCCCAGCGGCTTGGCCAACCAGGGCGGCACATCCTGACCAGCTCCGGCAGACCAAGGCGGGGCAGCCGGTGTACTGGAAGGGGGCAGCCATCTACGTCGGCCACAAGCCCTGGCATGCCGGACCCCCGCGGCCCCATGCAACGACTCCAGATGCCCCAGCTTAGGGGAATACAGCAGTAGTAGTGTAGAATAGAAGACCGTGGCCATGTTGTACATGTACGCCTCCTACAGACACTATACCAGCTGATTCACGAGCATGCACTATTTAGCCATGTACATGCGTGCCTATGATGTGCCGCACACCCCAGATGATGCCTAGCTTTATTTAGTTACGCTGTGCCCATGCAGAGAGCTGCTCTCTGCTGAGATGTCACGCTCTAGAGCTCTTTTGTATAGCTATGATGATCTTCCCCCCCACGACAGGCTCCCGGCCCCTGGGCATTAATTAATTAATTAATAGACACGTGACGTACTGCGTCACGTGAGCATAAGTCCTCAGTGGGAGGGGAACATGGGATGGAATGGATGGTGTAAGCTATCTAGTAGGTCCTAGTTACAGGGGTGTGGGCACCGCGGCCCGAAGCGCTATGAATGCCATTATTACTTGGTCACACATTGCGGAGCCCCCACAGGCTTGGGGGTGGTCTCCTTCTTCATCACTACTTGCCATCTATCCTTGCGCACCATCTGCCTCCATATCAGTACAGACAAACCAGGAGGCTGCGGCGGGTGTGAGCCCGTCACGTCTAGTGTAGCACATGTCCATGCCGAGTCTATCACGAAAAGTCCACGGGTGACGGCCCTGCCGCGCGCGGCCGGGGGCACGCCAGGTGAGGACATATCGCCCATGGGCTGGGTGGGCTTGGTGCCAGCTAGCTAGTCTATCTGACGTGTCTACCGGCTGACGATCTGTGCGGGCCTGGTGCCCGGCTAGGCCCCTGGGCGCCTGTGCCTAATAATGTGGGAAACATAGGGCAAATCAGCGTACAAATCCTCATTACTAATGTGCAAACCAAAGGGGATGTCAAGGGCCTTGCGCAGCATCTTGGTGACGGCGCCGTCGAGTCGTTGCTCCAGTTCCTGCGTCAGTGTCCAGGTCTCGGCGCCGTAGGTCAGGATCGTCAGAATGACGACCTTGAAGAGGTCACGCTTGACGATCCGGGCCGGTAGGGTGGGGTTGCTCCACCAGCGGCGGTGGTCATGTCCAGGTGCGCCCACGCCATGCCGATCCGTGTCGTCATGTCGTCCTCGCAGTCGGGAAGCCAACTGCCGAGCAGCTCGAAGCGGCCTGAAGGAGGGTAGTTGACCTCGGCATCGTCTAAGAGGCGGAGTGTGGGTGGGGGCCCTGCCATGCCGAGGGCCAGGGCCTCCGTTTTGGGGCTGATTTCTAGACCAGCCGCCCGAGCCTCGAGCGCCATGCAGGCAGTCCAGCCAAAGTCGGGGCAGACTCCGGCTTCTCGATGAGCGTGATGTCGTCGGCGTAAATGAGGTCAGCTAGTAAATTCTGCTTGTTAGTCGGCCCCCCTTCTCCAAGCTCGTTCGTGATCGCTAGGCCAGGGGCACGGCCTGCAATGTTAGCAAAGCGCCCCTGGGCATAGCTTGATAGATCATGGGGATGCAGGTGCCCTGGTGCACCTAGCTAGAGCAAGGGTCGTTTACATTCCCACCCTTGCAGGAAGTAGCTTAGAATGTATTATAGGCCATATGCCCCTTCTCAAGGGCTATGTGCTACATACACTCCCAACGGAGTCATGTTCCTAATTAATTAATTAATTAATTAATTAATTAATTAATTAATTAATTAATTAATTAATTAATTAATTAATCCTGACCTGGCCTGGCCCCAAGGACATTCCTAGCTAGAAAGCTGGGTAAACCTGCCATGAACTACATCCAGATGTTGCTGGCCGACCTAGTGGTCCCAGCTCAGTCTGAACACCGCATTCACTCCCTCTCTCTTGCTTTGACTGCTATGCAGAACAAGAAGAGGTGGCAGAAGATATTGTTCAGGCTCACACGCCAGCCCCTGTGGGCAAGCCCCCTCCCCCCAAGCGGAAGGGGCGCTTTGCTGGGTATAGCGTAGTTAGGATTTTCTCTACTAGATAGCTCAGAGTACCTTAGCTTAGTTCGATTCCGCGGCTTCGCCCACCTCCACCCAGCCAGCAAGGAATATGTGCTAGCTACATGATCTCCCAACGGAGTCATTAATTCAATCCTCCCCATGCAAGGTCCATGGGGAAGCGACGCAGATCAAATCACCCGGCAGTTAGCTGCGCCAGTCGCGCTCGGTGGCCTCCTTGCGCTGGGCATCCAGCTCCTAGGAGCTTCGTGGTGGCGATGGCGTCGATCGGCGGTTGAGGCACCGCGCTTGGGACTTGACCAGGTCGGCCCAAGTGTGCACGGGGGGGGGGCTCCTCCGCACGCCCAGCGGGCGCTGGGCGGAGATGATGGCCGCGTCTTTGCAGCAATCTCGGGCGCACCTGCATATTATAAGGCCAAGGCCTCGATTCTCGTAGCTAGCATGTAGTCTGCTTAGCCAGGCCTCGTCGATAGCTCCTTGAGGTACGTCCTGCACCACCATGCTCTCTGATGCAGCTGTTGCAGGCGAGCGAGGATGGATGAATGACAGCATGAGTGAATTGATTCATGAATGACCACCACCAGGGGGCATACTGATGCACGCTGCGCATGATACAGACGCACTTTTTTTTGTTTTTATGTGTTAGATATACCAGCTATCTTCATACTAATGTTCATCTTAATGTGAGTAGTGCACGGTACTCCGCTGCATGGCCCCACACATGGCCAGTATGCAAACCACTACTCACATCAGGGACAGCAAAATAAACTAATGCCAGTGGTTTACCCTGCGCCAGCCATGTTGATGGCTTTGAAATGTAAACAAATCACTGCTCACAGCTGTGCAAGCGTACACCTGCTTATAATTTAAGCTCAATCATGCCGCTTACGGGACGCGCTTGTACATGTCGTACTCATAGGGACCGTTGGCAGCACGCACTGGCTTGAGCACTTTCACCGAGTGCGGAGGGACGGTCACGCGCAGGAGCCCAGGGCCCATGCGCACCGCGACAGGTGGCGCGACCGTCTCCGAGACCGCGGCATCCGCGTTGCCGCCAGCCTCCGTGTCCAGCAACAGATCTGCCAGCACCATGTTGTGCATGAGCCGGCTGTCGCGCATGGGCAGCAGCTCGGTGACCGCCTTGTCCGTGCTGTTCACTATAACGACTACAGTGTCCGTGACGCGGTCGGTCCGCCGCATGAATGCCAGAAGTGGGCCGCCGCCGTCGAGGATTCGGAAATCTCCCACCCGGAGCGCCCGGTTGGCGCGCCGCATGCGCAGCAACTTGTGCATCCACGCAAAGTCGGCCACGGGGTCGCTCTCGGGGCTGTCCACGTGGGTGCTGGGGACTTTGCCATCTGAAAGGATCTTCTGGGCATGCTCCACCAGGTCCCAGCGCATCGGGCCGCGCATCTCGGGGTCGTCGCCGCCCTGCATGCCCACCTCCACGCCGTAGTAGACGCAGGGGCACCCTGGGAGGGTGAACTGGAGGACCTGCGCCATGCGCTCCTGCGGTGTGCCCCGATGGTGGCCGACCGGTGGGAGTAGGGCCATGGTTGTGGCGGGTGAGATGAGAGAAATGGATTGGTACCCAGGAGAACCTCCAGAACATGGTGAGAATGATGAACATGAAGGATGGCAGGCGCCAATCAGAAAAGGCGAGGATGCCAAATTAACAACAGAACCACTAGTGATAAAATTACTCCGCCTCAATCGCATAGCATCACCCCAACCTTGCCCTGAATGTTATAAGGTCATAATCCATCTCCACATACCGATAGAGAACAAAATTTTGTGTAAGCCAGCTGACCATCCGTGTATGCACCATGCCATCAACCAAGGTGGCCATCCAAGCCCCCCTTCAAAGCCCCCACGACCGAATGGCCCAAGGCGCACACGGCCCTTGCACAGCACTTGTCAGTATTTGTGCCCTATTCGGTAGCTTACGGCCTATTTATTCTGTATACGCTGACGGTATTTAAATTAGGGCTGCATCGTTACTGATCGCGCCCGCCGGAAGCGTCTAATATGGCCAGAGTTAATTCTAGTAGTGGTACGGATCATTTGGTTGTGACGGAATACTTTCGAATGAGATGCGGCAGTTCGGTCGACACGATGGACTTAGTGTGTTTGACCAAGTCCGGCGGTTGTATCACATTCTGTTTCTGGATTTACTGATGTAGCGCATGGCATGAGTGCTTTTTATATTTTTAGCCATGCGTCAATGTTGCTCTGGACTTCAGTGCCGAGAACAATTTCCTTTCTGTGGCGTGCAGTCTGTTTGGCGCCGCGCCGCGCCGCTTCAGTCTAAATCTGTCAAGTTGAGCCTTGCAGCCGAGTGTGTGGCACCTCGGGAAAGAAGTCTAATGAGTGACGAGTACGTACTTTGGCGAGCTTGAACCTCGATACCATGTCAAACATTTCATACAAAACTTATCACTCCAGCCTGGCTGATTTTTCCCCTTGGCGGTTGCAGGAAGGTTGCGATACTTGAAGACCTGGACCTATGCAGCAAAGTTAGGCGAATTCATTGCAAATATCTGCTTCGACATTAACCCATCATCAATAGCTGACGGCCGTAGTCAAGGCCAGTCACCATGGCTAGGTCACAGACTTCAATCATAAAGGAGCAAGGGCAATTTACTAAGTGCTACGTTGCATTGCAGCAAGTCATGACACACAAGCAGTATTGGCCCTTGGATGAGTGGCGGCGCATCTCTGGGCATGGAATGCATTCATGCATGCGCATGGGTCATGCACAAGGCTAGTCTATGCCAAAGGGGCAGCGCAGGTGCCAAAGTACTCGTCACTTATTAGACTTCTTTCCTAAGGCGCGGCACACTCGGCTGCAAGGCTCAACTTTACAGATTTAGACTGAAGCGGCGCGGCGCGGCGCCAAACAGACTACACGCCACAGAAAGGAAATTGTTCTCGGCACTGAAGTCCAGAGCAACATTGACGCATGGCTAAAAATATAAAAAGCACTCATGCCATGCGCTACATCTGTAAATCCAGAAACAGAATGTGATACAACCGCCGGACTTGGTCAAACACACAAAGTCCGTTGTGTCGACTGAACTGCGGCATCTCAATCGAAAAGTTTCCGTCACAACCAGATGATCCGTGCCACTACTAGAATTAACTCTGCCCATATTAGACGCTTCCGGCGGGCGCGATCAGTAACGACGCAGCCCTAATTTAAATACCGTCAGCGTATACAGAGCAAATAGGCCGTAAGCTAGTGAATAGGGCACAAATCCTGACACCCTCCCGTGACTAAGAGCTAGCTGGAGGGCAACAACTACAAACAGCGCTGCCCCAGCTATACGCACTAGCATAGCCCTTGCCCTGTACTACCCCAGTCATACACACTAGCCAGCCCCCCCCCCCCCTGGGGGTGACTTACCTGCCAGAGCTGTGGCAGCGCAGTGCGCACGCGCGGCGTGTCGTGGTTGTCGAGGATGATCCACGACTTTAGGATCGGGTCCAGCCCCGCATCATCCACCATGCGCTGCAGCATGCGCGCTGCGTGGTCTCCTGTTACTGTACCCCGACACAGCGACAAGATCACCTGTGTGGGCGCGTGCGAGTGCAAGAATGTGTGTGGTGGAGGAAGGGATGGCCGTTGCACGTGGGTGGCACAGACATGGGTTGACCGTGAATGAGCCACCCGCGCGGATGATGACATGTCGTGACGTCGCGTGGACGCCATAGGTGATTGCGGGGCCGTGGCAAGGTCAGCATTCGCACAAGAATCAGTAGCTTTGGGGCCAACGTCAGGAATGCCTGCCCTCTGGCTTTTATTCGGACCCTTGGTTCGTTCATACCATGCAGAACTGGGAGGCAGGGGGGATGATGACACTACCACACTTGATCAAGAAATGCTCAGCTTGACCCACCCTCACAAACAGCAATTAAGTAGCCATGACGTAAAGCTATGCAGGCTTAACACATATTGGTCGTCTCCCAGCACCCACCCGTTCCCTGATGCCCCCATGCACCTGGGCAAGAGCAGCCACCAGCCACATCCCCGGCCATCATCCCCCCCCAGTGACGCCAAGCAGGCTAGCTGCCGGGCCGCCAGCTGGCAAGTGTGTGGCTTCTCCACAGGTGGCTTCCCTTACTCTGACAGACGCCGCGACCCAAGAACATGACGCGAGATGGCCGCATGGCTCCACAAAGCCTCTCCATGCCGAACCACACACCTCTCAGGCTGCAGTCAGCATCCTTACTGGAATCCTACATCCCTGCTTTCTATTGCGTGTATTTCGGGGACCCAGATGTTTCCACACTCGCACATCCACCCATCAACAGGAACGAGCCAAGGCGTCCGATCTACTGGCCTGGCCTGCATGTTCACTAGCCGGCTGCATGGCGTAAACTGTCCCAAGAGCCTTGTGGGTCTGCATCATTGAGCCTAGCCACACAATTCCCTCCCCACCTCGCGCAGGTAAAAGTTCTTGACGCTGTCGAGCGAGGGGAACCACTCCTCGGGGTAGTTCCAGATCTCCCCCGTGACCAGGGACCCTGGCTTGGCGGCGTGCGCGGCCTCGGTGAGCTGCCGCAGCACGTCAAAGCCCAGCTCAAACGCCACGTCCAGCCGCCAGCCGTCGATCCCTTCCTTCCGCAGGTAGCCCTGCACCACCGAGTCCTCGTCGCCGTAGATGCGCTTCTGTCGTGCGCGGAGCAAGGCAAAATATGAGCAAAGCAACGCAGTGGGACGTGCATAGCGTGAGGTGGTCTGCATGGTCTGGCATGCGGGAAAAAATAATGCAGAAGAAACTAAACCATGCATCAGAATCACGGTGCAATTCACCCTGCGGAGGGAGCATGGGCGATGGCAGCCGCGAACAAGTCTGTGCGATGGACAGTGGCCGCATGCTCGCAAGGCCCTTGAGGATGGTGACGTCGGCAGGGATATGGTGAGTCGAATGAAACAAGGCGGCGGTGGCCCTGGTTGCAGCCATGGCATCCAAGCACCTAATACCCTGACGACTAGTCACCAGACCCGTACCAAGCTGTGCGCGGTGCATACATCCCATCATGGACGTCATTCGGTGAATTCGACGTGCAGTCATGAGTAAAGGGTTGCCCTTGTTGTCCATCCATGGGCCCGCGCAGGAGCAAGGAGATGCCGGTTTCAGGTCAGAAACACACCACCTGTACTGCCTCGTAGCTTGCCATGTCAAAGTCCGCATCCTAAGTCGTTGACCTCGCCCGCACTGTCTCGTTGTCAAAGCAGCGCTACCGGTCTGTTCACCCCACACACCCACCAGCACTGCCTTGTTGCCTTGCTGAGGCTAATATGTGAAGACCCCCCTCTTTTCCCATCTGCACCACCTCGATGTCACCTAACAAGCTACCCACAACACCCACCCACCCACCCACCCACCCACCCACCCACCCACCCACCCACCCACCCACCCACCCACCCACCCACCCACCCACCCACCCACCCACCCACCCACCCACCCACCCACCCACCCACCCACCCACCCACCCACCCACCCACACCCACCCACCCACCCACCCACCCACCCACCCACCCACCCACCCACCCACCCACCCACCCACCACCCACCACCCACCCACACCCACCCACCCACCCCCACCCACCCACCCACCCACCACACCCCCACCCACCCACCCACCCACCCACCCACCCACCCACCCCACCCACCCACCCACCCACCACCACCCACCCACCCACCCACCCACCACACCCACCCACCCACCCACCCACCCACCCACCCACCCACCCACCCACCCACCTGCCCCGGCTTGCTGCCAAAAGCCATCAAATAAGCACATCAAGTACCTAGTCCAGAAACTTCCCACGATTACCACCCACCCCAACCCACCTGCACCGCCTCGCTGTCGATGTTCACTTCGGGCAGGTTGGCCGCATTGTACCACGCGCGATAGCCCAGCTTGTACTGCTCGCCCAGGTAGAACCACTCCCTCCAGGGGCTGCCCGGGTTGGCCACCGCGTGCTGGAATGCCTGCGACCGCGCGCCCATGTGGTTGAAGACGCCATCCAGGACCAGCTTCATGCCCCGCGCGTGGCAGGCGTCCGCTAGCCACCTGGGGACAAGCGTAGGAGTATATATGCGCAGTTGTACAGTACAAAAATAGTGCGCAGTTGTACAGTACAAAAATAGTGCGCAGTTGTGTGGTGCGAGTGTCGTGTGCAGTGTAATGTGACGTATGTCAGATTGGTAGCTGATATTGGCTTAAAGGCAGGGATCGGCCACCGACCTGGGGGGCAAGCAGAGGAGTAAAACCATACGCGTACATCTAATCATACGCGTACATCAAGTTAGAAAGGGAAACCGGCTGAAGTCAGGCATCTGCCTGCGACCTGGGTACCGGAGGGCACGCAAACGTACAGCACGTGAGTGACATAGGTATGAGGCGAGGGAGAGCAAAACAAGTACGTTGTCGTGAATACTACAAAGGTGGCTGGATTTCGCTGTTCTAGTTGTATACTAAATTAGTTTTTACTCGTGCATGTGTTATTTATTAATCATGCTCATATTATATGGCATTACTGTACTTGATGGAGCAGGATCTGAGCATACCATGGGCACGCGCCATTGAACGACGGGGGATGCACAAAATGGGATTGTGGATTGATTGTGATGTTCCGGAGATGATCGATTGGATGCATATGTGGGCAGTGCCCGCACCCTGAGAACAAGGACAGGTGCCCATACGCGCTTGTGTGTAAGTGGGGGATGAATGAGATGTGGTTTGTGGTGGTTAATTGAGTGGGGGAGGGAGGAGGGGACGGGGGGCGTAATGGTGATGCTGCTGGTGGGATGGGACGGGCGGGTGGTGGTGGAGAGAGCGGGTGGGGAGAGGGGGAAGGAGTTTGTGTGTGTGTGTGTATCTTTGTGTGTGTGTGTGAGAGAGAGAGAGAGAGAGGAGAGAGAGAGAGAGAGAGAGAGAGAGAGAGAGAGAGAGAGAGAGAGAGAGAGAGAGAGAGAGAGAGAGAGAGAGAGAAATGGGAGAGAGAGAGAGAGACGAGAGCGAGAGAGCGAGAGAGAGAGAGAGAGAGAGAGAGAGAGAGAGAGAGAGAGAGAGAGAGAGAGAGAGAGAGAGAGAGAGAGAGAGAGAGAGAGAGAGGGGGAGGAGAGAGAGAGAGAGAGAGAGAGAGAGAGAGAGAGAGAGAGAGAGAGAGAGAGAGAGAGAGAGAGAGAGAGAGAGAGGAGGAGGGAGAGAGAGAGAGAGAGAGAGAGAGAGAGAGAGAGAGAGAGAGAGAGAGAGAGAGAGAGAGAGAGAGGAGAGAGAGAGAGAGAGAGAGAGAGAGAGAGAGAGAGAGAGAGAGGAGAGAGAGAGAGAGAGGAGAGAGAGAGAGAGAGAGAGAGAGAGAGAGAGAGAGAGAGAGAGAGAGAGAGAGAGGAGAGAGAGAGAGAGAGAGAGAGAGAGAGAGAGAGAGAGAGAGGAAAGAGAGAGAGAGAGAGAGAGGAGAGAGAGAGAGAGAGAGAGAGAGAGAGAGAGAGAGAGAGAGAGAGAGAGAGAGAGAGAGAGAGAGAGAGAGAGAGAGAGAGAGAGAGAGAGAGAGAGAGCAAACAAAGGAAGGTGGATGGCAACTAACCCAATAGCGTACCCAAACAAGAGCACGATACAACGATCCAAATCCCACGAACGGAAGTGTCCAAATACTCGCCAACATACTAGCAGAAAGCCGGGGCGTAGTGGTGCATGTTATCCACCACACTAGCAAGGACAAAATGTTATATACGGTTCAACTGCCACCACAAGCCTCCGTAGTAATCACGTCAGAGGCAAAATTGCCTGCCAGCAACTCAACGTGAGGTACAGCGTAATGTCGGGACCCGCATGGCGACCTCATGGCGGACTATTCATGTGGCGAAGATACAGATCAATAAAAGGCGTTGCCTCCTTTCTGTAGCGGGGGGGGGGGCTGGGCGGCACGTGCTGCAACTCCTGATTTCCTGGGCCACCAGACTTGGCTCTGCAAAGACAGCAGGCAATTGGTGCTGTCATGGCTCCATGCCAGGGTGGTAGAAAACCAGTAAAGCCGTGGGCGGGTTGCCAGCGACTTAATTGACGTCGCGGGGCAGCTACCTTGCGTCATCAGCGATGCTATTTTTACCTGACGTCCTCCCGGGTGCCATACTCTCGGGAAACGGCGAAGTAGTCTAGCGCGTCGTACTTGTGGTTAGTGAACGCCTCATGGATTGGGCACATGTACAAGACTTCCACCCCCAGAGCCTGCAGGTAATCCAACTTCGCAGCAAGACTCTGCAGGTCGCCCCCCCAGAACTCGATTTCGTGGCTCCACACGCGCTCCTCGGGGAGGTACTGGCCTTTCTTGGGGACTTCGTTCCACCCACGGAGAACTCTTGGTGCAGCATACAAAGAGGTCTTCGCTTCGAGGTTGTCCGAAGGAGCGAACCTGTCCACGATCACGTGGTACACTAGAGAACCGTTCCTCCAGTCTGCTTCTCGCGCGGCCACGACCGACTCGGCAAGTTCGGGCGTGGACGGGTGACGCCAGCTGCTGGGTTGCTGCGAAGGCATGGCAGTCGCGCTGATAGTCGACAGGCGAGCAGGTTTAGGTCGAATTAGTCGCAAACAGGATCGCCCCAATAAATTCTGGTTGCCTGGCTTACCACACTGCTGCGACCTGTGTGTAAGCGGTGCGGCCGAAGCCGTTAGCTGGCATGCCGGCTTAACCAAGAGTAGCCTGGTCTGCTGAGCATTCATTCTAACTTATAAACAAGATGAGGCGCGCTGATAACATTCGATTCTCCTGCTCGCCACCTTCTAAACGTAGGTTTCTGGCGCAGGCCTCGTCAAGGCAAACGAGGCCACGCTTCGATTGTAGTCACAACCGCAATTATCCCAATGCCCATCTAAAATCGCGACAACTGTATTACAAGATCTGGTCGTCAATGTAATGAATATCGAAGCAGCACTTCACGAGCTGATCTGATCAGAGTCGCCGAAACAAAGAAAACGCGAGTATATCCCAATGTTCTATGTTTCCATCCTCTGTCCGTAGTGTCAAATGTCCTGCTTGGCGCGTGTTTTGAGCTCAATCAGTATGTATGTTGTAATGGCGCAACGTGAAGGCGGTCGCGGTCTGGCGCACTACCATTCACTTGTCATAAACATGTCAAGCCAGCGACTTCTCACCCGCCATGCAGCATGCTAAGGTCTTATTAGCATGGCAGGACATGTAGCTCATCCCCGTCACTAACCTGTCGCCAGGCGGCGCATGCGTGCGTTCCGCGGCTAGGATGCTCTGATGAATTTTACTGCGGACTTCCGCATGGTCTGCTTACTCTGCTGACAACAACCTCGGATTACTATCCCATGGAGGTATGCGCAACGAAACCCGGGGCGATGCTTGTGCCAGTGATTTGCAGTTCAATTAATGTTCTCATATTTTTGCTCAGTTATCATTACTAGAATAGGTGTTGCGGGGACCCACCTTGTATACATGATCAACCCTGGTGGCTACGTACGTTATCTCGATATCTGGGCATTCTCCGTCGGCCATCGCGTTTGGTGACGGGCTGAACGACTGGCTTCTCTGGTAGAACGTCGGCCGGCTTCGTTGGGTCTGGCATCACTTCTTGTAGCATTAATATGCGCAGTGTTTTCTGTTCTCGTGGATGTCGAATTCCCCACGTTTCGCTCACCGAGTCGGCTTAGCGGTCTGGCTTTCTTTTACCTTTGGTTGCAGTTTCGAGAGACCCCCGGAGTCGGCAACGGGAAGTTCAGTGACGAGGTCTGGAGCGCGTTCAAGACTTTCCTGTTGTCAGCGGAGGGGCACTACAAAGTCTCGGGGCTCGGGCGAGGCGGAGGATCCCGGTAATTAGCGCGCTAGCAATTATCCCATCCGGGGTGGCTGGCTGCTAGTACCGCAATTCTCGTGCACGGAGCCCTCAGCATTTGTGCCGATGTCCGGCTTATGATGCTTGCTAGAGTGACCTGCTGGCTTCGCCCAGCCGAAAATGGCTGACCGAGCAGCGACCAACCCACGTGCAACCCACATTTTAGTGTCCTAGCAACCTACCAACCCACATGCCTCCCGCAGTTTAGTGTGGTGCTGGATTGGGCGTACCTTGGGGACCCGCCCGCTCTTGGCCGTCTTTTCCTGTTTTCTTTCTGGATTCGTCGCGTACTCCGATTGGATCTCCCTGAAGTCGGCGATGTGCACTGAGCCTCAATTAAAGCAAAGCAAAGTAGATTTTTTCTCCCATGCTTCTGCCGCTCACACATGTCCAATTGGTGTGCACCGTCCTCTTCCTTGCTTGGTCTTGTTGGGCATGTGCCGCTGTCTTTAGATCATGTCGGTCACCCGCTGATCTCCGACTGCTTGCCAGCGTGCGCCAATAACCGTTTGCCACATGGCCGTACACGTGGTGGCCAGTAGCCATTGTACTAGTTTTTGTCTTGTTGCACGTGAAATGGCTGGATGGGGCTGGTTTGCTCTGATTCACAGGGCAGCACCGTGCATGGCCTGGCGCGCAAGGAGTTCTGTCACTAGGGAACACCGCATGTATTGCACTGCAGCCTGTTTTTCTACCAGACTCGTCTCCTTAATTCTCAGGGGCCGAGAATTAAAGTTGTTATGAGTAGAAGGCATGCCTGGGGAGAGCGAATGTCGGGCGCATGGACTTGCGTGGATGGCTCACGTGGCATGAGGGCCGTGCAGGTGGAACAACGTTTTCACGATCCAACCCCCATAGAACTGCCCTCAGCAGCGAGCAGTGGGGCAGCAAGGGGGGGAAATTTTTGGCATGCAAAGGAGGCTGGCAGTGTGCAGTCTTGTCGTGTGCTTTGTTTTGAGCCAGCCATGTCAACCGGCATCAGCCCATGTCGGCCCATATCAGCGCGTGTTAGCCCGTGCCAGCCCGTGTTATCCAGGCCGAGGCGCCCACACCTGTACGCATTTGTCAAGAGGAAAGCATGGCCTGGCACGTGCCTCCACTATTGAGCAATATCGGGTACAGCCCGTTTGCGTGCAAGTGCGGGCGTGATGGCACGGGTGGAGCCCCCGCCTGTGTGCCAGCAAGCACTGGCTTGCGGGACTGCCGGCTGACAATATTGCTTGTATCCGGCACGAGCAGACCATGCCTCAAAATTTGTTGGCTGGGTATGTCGCAGGCTGCGTCGGCGCGTGGGTTGACCTTTGTTGGGAGTGCCTGCAAGTCATTCCTTGCAGGCCAAGCCCCACATCCTTGGGCTCCTAGCCTTCAGCCCTCAGCCCTCGACTCCCAGCTCTTAGCCCTCATCTCTTAGCTTTCAGCCCTCACCCCTGCGCGCACAAAAACAAAGATGGCATTCCTCCTCACTCGCATGTCTCACGGTGCCGCGTTTCCCCCTGCCGGCTGGTTGGCCCCTTGCGGGCCGCGGGCGACAGCAAGACATTCATCAAGGTGCTCCACGAGGAAGGCCCGCCCGCCCTGCAGCGGCTCAGCCCCCAGGACCTGAACGAGCTCATCTCGCTGTCGGTGGCCAAGAACTGGCTGAGTGAGCAGTATGACTGGGGCGGTGTTTGCGTGCACATATCAGAGTCTATCGTCCAAGGGAACGGGGGGTGGGTACCCGCGTCACTGGGGGCATCTGCCAGCCAACCGCCGACACCGGCGACGACACCCTCTGGACATTGGCCACCGCACATGCCAGGGGTGGCGGGGTCCTCACCCCGCACGCCCCTGCCGAGCTACATGGACGTGCCACCTGTCACGATGCCGCGGCTGATCAAGGTCCAGGTGGACAAGATGAAGGACTGGCTGGAATGGACGGTGGAGAAGGCGGGCAGCGGGGGCTACCCGCTGAGCCGGGTGCCCATCGACTACAAGCAGCGGTTCGACGAGAAGCTCGACTACAAGTCGATCGGTGTGCGGCAGCTCAAGGACCTCGTGGGATACATGTCCGACGTGGTCACTCTATCAGTCGTTGCGGAGGTACCCACGCTATTCCACAAGACCAAGAAGCTGCCCGTCAAGCGGGACATCTCCCCACCCAAGAAGCCGGTGCCCACCGGGTGGGGAACGCCAGCGAGTGCCAACCCAGCCCCGAATCCTTGGGCCAACGTGCCCCTAGGGGGCGCCAATGGGTCAACCCCGAGAGGCTCGGACCGCGGCAGCACGGGCACCCCCATGGGGGCGTCAAGCACAGGGACACCTGGCAGCCGGCCGGGCCCCGCCGGGCCCAGGCGCGTGGCGACCGGATGGGAGAGCGATGACTCGTCGGGGCATGACTTCATCCCCACGGTATGGGACTGTGCGGCGCGGCCCAAGCCGTCCGTGACCCCCTGCGCTGAGCCCTACGTGCGCAAGCTGCGGCGGTGGCTCCCGAAAGCGATCAAGCGCGCGGGCAAGGACGGCTTCACGATGAGCGGCATACCCATGGCGTACGCCACCGAGTTTGGGGAGCCGCTGGACTTGGACAAGGCGGGGGTGAAGAAGCTGGCGGAAATTGTGGACATGGTGGGCGACCTGTTCGACAAGGTGGGTGGCAGGGTTGTTTGACAAGGTGGGCGGGATGGGGTGGCAGATTTGTTTGATGAGGTGGGCGAGGTAGGGTGGCAGATTTGTTTGACGAGGTGGGCGGGGTGGGCTGGAAGATTTGTTTAACAAGTTGGGTGGGGTGGGGTGGCGGATTGGTTAAACAAGTTGGGTGGGGTGGGGTGGCAGAGTTGTTTGACAAGACGGGCCGGGTGGGGTGGCCAATTTGTTTGACAAGGTATGTGTTTTTATGGCAAGTTTTGTCGGACCAAAGGCAGGTGTGTGGGCATTGATGTTGTTGAAGTGGAGCGAGCAAAGCCAAGGGTGCGGCATCAGAGTGCGTATGGTGGCTTGGCACCGGGCTGCTACCCATTTGTGTTGCAAGTGGGAGCCTTTTGTTTACGAGTCTCTGGCGGTTTTAAGGAGGTGCATGTCCCACCCCATCATCCGCACATGTCATATCCTGTGAAGCAGTGCGCATCTCACCGATGTGGGGAGCATCCCACTCATGAATCGCCGTGTGGGGCACATCCCACTCACAATAAGCCGTGTGGGGCACATCCCACTCACAATGAGCCGTGTGGTGTGCTGCCCCTCTGGTTTGCACGTGCAGGTGTTTGAGAAAGGTCACTACGTGCTGCGGTTGCCAGAGAAACCGGCGCCCAGCAAGCCGCGGCCACCGCGGCCGGTCGAACCGGGGGAGGTGACCGTGCTCAATCGCGCCCCACCACAGCCGCCGCAGCCATCCTCAGCAAGGAGCGGCGCAGGGCGCGGCCTGGGTGCTGGTGGCAGCATCGGGCCCATGCCCGAGGCCACGCTGGCGCTGCGGGAGGAGCTGGTTGACAACGTGGCAGCTCTCCTGCGCATCCACATGGCGGGGGTGGACCCCCAGCGGGGCCGCAAGGTGGCGGACTTGGAGCGCATTTACCAAGACGAGATGGGGAAGCCGCTAGATTATGCGGCTGCAGGGTTTGGCAGCGTTATCGATCTTCTGGGGGAGGACCAGATCGCAGAGGTGTGCCGCACGGAGCCCCGTCCCTGGGGGGGTGGCATCATGTACCCTGTGACAGGTGACAGCAGGGCAGCTGCGGTGCGTGATGAGCCCAGGAGCGGCGGGGGAGGGTCGGGGGGGGTGACTCCAGCAGCATCACCCATGGCACCAGGGCCGGCAGGGAATGGTGGGTGCAACTCTGCAGGTGGCCCGAATGGGTATGGCCTGAATAGGTTTGCCCAAAATGGCTATGCCCAACATTCCTATGGCCAAAATGGCCATGCCCAAAATGCTGCCCCGGATGGCTATGGCGCGCATGGCTATGCCCAAAATGGCCGTCAGCAGTCGGTACAAACACAGATTCTACCGGCCAGCGCGGCCCTACCCAATAAGCCTGTCGCTTGGACAGGCAAGCTTAATGGGCCGGGCCTGGACCCGCCTGGAGAGGAGGCACCCACGCAACCGTGGGGGCAGTGGCAACCAACAGGCCATGGTGCGGTGGAGGACGAGGTTCAGCTTGCGGATCTGCTTCTGCATGACTGAGCCTCCAAGGTTGCTCATCGACGCGGGCTACGCTACTGAAAGTGAAGGGGGGGAGCGGTTCATCAAGGTCTACCTGCTTTAAAGTTGTGACAAAACGGGGTGTTACAGCCTTTAGTAGAGACATTCTTGAGGTTCCGTAAGGTAATTGTGGGCACCTGGAAGCATGCTCAGAAATTTCTATGGAGTAACCAGTATCGTGAATGAATTAATTAAACATGTGCTCCCGTTGGGGAGTCACGTAGCACCAGAGTGCTTTTAATCCCTGAGTGTGCAAAGCGGGAAGGGGGCAGAGACCCCCCCCTTCCCTCATGCCACAGGGTGCACAGTCGAACCCATCGAAACGGCATCGATCCCTTGTGGTGCAATATGACCTGTGTTTACATTGCATTACTATATCAAGGAGACAACAATATGGTGACGCGAGCAAACAGGCCGTGCTAGGCGAGGCACATAGCTATGTAGGCCGGCACCTGCTTACGTGGGCCGGGCCCAGCAATGCTCGCCGCCGCAAGGCCCACACCTTCAAAGAACAGCTAGTAGCAGACATGGGGGGGCTAGGCCTCTCCGTGATTTGGAACAAGATGATGGACAAGGCCAAGTGGGCCCATGCAGGTTATAGAGGACAACGAACCCCCTCCCGTGGGGAAGCGCCCGCATGTGCATTGGGAGGCACGCCAGACAGGTCCCCTAGGGTAGAGAGCTTAGACTAATTGTTGTAGATAGATGTTGTAGATCGATGTTGTAGATAGATTAGCCCGGTAAGTAAGTAAGTACTTGCGTGTCATGCGCAAAGGCATGCCACGGAGTACTATGCTAATCTCATTAGAAAAATAATTACACAAAAGCTTAAACAAATATGCATCATCCCCCAACCGTTAAGCACTAGATGGGGATGTAATCCTCATCCGAGCTGTCCTCTACTGTAATGGCAGACGAGGCGGTAGTATAGCGGCTATCCTCAGGACCAATAACCTCCTCCTGCGGACTTCTACCCTGGCTAGCAACGGGCCGCGGGGCCCGTGGGGAGAAAACAGGAGCATACCCCTCGGGAAGGTGCTTATCGCCCGGTAGGACTGTTTGCTTACTAGCCCGGTAGGACTGTTTGCACCCATCCATCCATCCATCCATCCATCGATCCATCCATCCATCCATCCATCCATCCATCCATCCATCCATCCATCCATCCATCCATCCATCCATCCATCCATCCATCCATCCATCCATCCATCCATCCATCCATCCATCCATCCATCCATCCATCCATCCATCCATCCATCCATCCATCCATCCATCCATCCATCCATCCATCCATCCATCCATCCATCCATCCATCCATCCATCCATCCATCCATCCATCCATCCATCCATCCATCCATCCATCCATCCATCCATCCATCCATCCATCCATCCATCCATCCATCCATCCATCCATCCATCCATCCATCCATCCATCCATCCATCCATCCATCCATCCATCCATCCATCCATCCATCCATCCATCCATCCATCCATCCATCCATCCATCCATCCATCCATCCATCCATCCATCCATCCATCCATCCATCCATCCATCCATCCATCCATCCATCCATCCATCCATCCATCCATCCATCCATCCATCCATCCATCCATCCATCCATCCATCCATCCATCCATCCATCCATCCATCCATCCATCCATCCATCCATCCATCCATCCATCCATCCATCCA